>OW796091.1:9585291-9990802 GCA_941860345.1 Chrysodeixis includens
TTCATTTCGTTCATTTCGTTCATTTCGTTCATTTCGTTCATTTCGTTCATTTCGTTCATTTCGTTCATTTCGTTCATTCGTTCATTTCGTCTCATTTCGTTCATTTCGTTCATTTCGTTCATTTCGTTCATTTCGTTCATTTCGTTCATTTCGTTCATTTCGTTCATTTCGTTCATTTCGTTCATTTCGTTCATTTCGTTAATTTCGTTCATTTCGTTCATTTAGTTCATTTCGTTCATTTCGTACATTTCGTTCATTTCAATAAAATCGTTAGATTCGTTAAAATCGTTAAAATCGTTAAAATCGTTAAAATCGTTCATTTCGTTCATTTCGTTCGTTTCGTTCATTTCCTTAATTTAGTTCCTTTCGTTCAAATCGTTCAAATATTTAAAATCGCTAAAATCGTTTAAATCGTTAAAATCGTTAAAATCGTTAAAATCGTTAAAATCGTAAAAATCGTTAAAATCGTTAAAATCGTTAAAATCGTTAAAATCGTTAAAATCGTTAAAATCGTTAAAATCGTTCATTTCGTTCATTTCGTTCGTTTCTTTCGTTTCGTTCATTTCATTCATTTCGTTCAAATCGTTATTTCGTTCAAATCGTTCATTTCGTTCATTTCAATAAAATCGTTCGATTCGTTAAAATCGTTAAAATCGTTAAAATCGTTAAAATCTTTAAAATCGTTAAAATCGTTAAAATCGTTAAAATCGTTAAAATCGTTAAAATCGTTAAAATCGTTAAAATCGTTAAAATCGTTAAAATCGTTAAAATCGTTAAAATCGTTAAAATCGTTAAAATCGTTAAAATCGTTAAAATCGTTTAAATCGTTAAAATCGTTAAAATCGTTAAAATCGTTAAAATCGTTAAAATCGTTAAAATCGTTCATTTGGTTCGTTTCGTTCATTTCGTTCATTTCGTTCATTTCGTTCATTTCGTTCATTTTGTTCATTTCGTTCATTTCGTTCATTTCGTTCATTTCGTTCATTTCGTTCATTTCGTTCATTTCGTTCATTTCGTTCATTTCAATAAAATCGTTAGATTCGTTAGATTCGTTAAAATCGCTTAAATCGTTTAAAATCGTTAAAATCGTTAAAATCGTTAAATCGTTAAAATCGTTAAAATCGTTAAAATCGTTAAAATCGTTAAAATCGTTAAAATCGTTAAAATCGTTAAAATTGTTAAAATCGTTAAAATCGTTAAAATCGTTAAAATCGTTAAAATCGTTAAAATCGTTAAAATCGTTAAAATCGTTAAAATCGTTAAAATCGTTCATTTGGTTCGTTTCGTTCATTTCGTTCATTTCGTTCATTTCGTTCATTTCGTTCATTTCGTTCATTTCGTTCATTTTAATAAAATCGTTAGATTCGTTAAAATCGTTAAAATCGTTCATTTCGTTCATTTGGTTCGTTTCGTTCATTTCCTTAATTTAGTTCCTTTCGTTCAAATCGTTCAAATATTTAAAATCGCTAAAATCGTTTAAATTGTTCAAATCGTTAAAATCGTTAAAATCGTTAAAATCGTTAAAATCGTTAAAATCGTTAAAATCGTTAAAATCGTTAAAATCGTTAAAATCGTTAAAATCGTTAAAATCGTTAAAATCGTTAAAATCGTTAAAATCGTTAAAATCGTTAAAATCGTTAAAATCGTTAAAATCGTTAAAATCGTTAAATCGTTAAAATCGTTGAAATCGTTAAAATCGTTAAAATCGTTAAAATCGTTAAAATCGTTCATTTGGTTCGTTTCGTTCATTTGGTTCATTTAGTTCATTTCGTTCATTTCGTTCATTTCGTTCATTTCGTTCATTTCGTTCATTTCAATAAAATCGTTAGATTCGTTAAAATCGTTAAAATCGTTAAAATCGTTAAAATCGTTAAAATCGTTCATTTCGTTCATTTGGTTCGTTTCGTTCATTTCCTTAATTTAGTTCCTTTCGTTCAAATCGTTCAAATATTTAAAATCGCTAAAATCGTTTAAATCGTTAAAATCGTTAAAATCGTTAAAATCGTTAAAATCGTAAAAATCGTAAAATCGTTAAAATCGTTAAAATCGTTAAAATCGTTAAAATCGTTAAAATCGTTAAAATCGTTAAAATCGTTAAAATCGTTAAAATCGTTAAAATCGTTAAAATCGTTAAAATCGTTAAAATCGTTAAAATCGTTAAATCGTTAAATCGTTAAAATCGTTAAAATCGTTAAAATCGTTAAAATCGTTAAAATCGTTAAAATCGTTAAAATCGTTAAAATCGTTAAAATCGTTAAAATCGTTCATTTCGTTCGTTTCTTTCGTTTCGTTCATTTCATTCATTTCGTTCAAATCGTTATTTCGTTCAAATCGTTCATTTCGTTCATTTCAATAAAATCGTTAGATTCGTTAAAATCGTTAAAATCGTTAAAATCGTTAAAAATCGTTAAAATCGTTAAAATCGTTAAAATCGTTAAAATCGTTAAAATCGTTAAAATCGTTAAAATCGTTAAAATCGTTAAAATCGTTAAAATCGTTAAAATCGTTAAATCGTTAAAATCGTTAAAATCGTTAAAATTGTTAAAATCGTTAAAATCGTTCATTTGGTTCGTTTCGTTCATTTCGTTCATTTCGTTCATTTCGTTCATTTCGTTCATTTTGTTCATTTCGTTCATTTCGTTCATTTCGTTCATTTCGTTCATTTCGTTCATTTCGTTCATTTCGTTCATTTCAATAAATCGTTAGATTCGTTAAAATCGTTAAAATCGTTAAAATCGTTAAAATCGTTCATTTCGTTCATTTGGTTCGTTTCGTTCATTTCCTTAATTTAGTTCCTTTCGTTCAAATCGTTCAAATATTTAAAATCGCTAAAATCGTGTAAATTGTTCAAATCGTTAAAATCGTTAAAATCGTTAAAATCGTTAAAATCCTTAAAATCGTTAAAATCGTTAAAATCGTTAAAATCGCTAAAATCGTTTAAATCGTTCAAATCGTTCAAATCGTTCAAATCGTTAAAATCGTTAAAATCGTTAAAATCGTTCATTTCGTTCATTTCGTTCATTTCGTTCATTTCGTTCATTTCGTTCATTTCGTTCATTTCGTTCATTTCGTTCATTCGTTCATTTCGTTCATTTCGTTCATTTCGTTCATTTCGTTCATTTCGTTCATTTCGTTCATTTCGTTCATTTCGTTCATTTCGTTCATTTCGTTCATTTCGTTCATTTCGTTCATTTCGTTCATTCGTTCATTTCGTTCATTTCGTTCATTTCGTTCATTTCGTTCATTTCGTTCATTTCGTTCATTTCGTTCATTTCGTCATTCGTCATTTCGTTCATTTCGTTCATTTCGTTCATTTCGTTCATTTCGTTCATTTCGTTCATTTCGTTCATTTCGTTCATTTCGTTCATTTCGTTCATTTCGTTCATTTCGTTCATTTCGTTCATTTCGTTCATTTCGTTCATTTCGTTCATTTCGTTCATTTCGTTCATTTCGTTCATTTCGTTCATTTCGTTCATTTCGTTCATTTCGTTCATTTCGTTCATTTCGTTCATTTCGTTCATTTCGTTCATTTCGTTCATTTCGTTCATTCGTTCATTTCGTTCATTTCGTTCATTTCGTTCATTTCGTTCATTTCGTTCATTTCGTTCATTTCGTTCATTTCGTTCATTTCGTTCATTTCGTTCATTTCGTTCATTTCGTTCATTTCGTTCATTTCGTTCATTTCGTTCATTTCGTTCATTTCGTTCATTTCGTTCATTTCGTTCATTTCGTTCATTTCGTTCATTTCGTTCATTTCGTTCATTTCGTTCATTCGTTCATTTCGTTCATTTCGTTCATTTCGTTCATTTTGTTCATTTCGTTCATTTATTTCATTTCGATCATTTCGATCATTGCGTTCGTTCTGGGCATTTCGTTCATTTCATTCATTTTATTTATTTAGTTCATTTCGATCATTGCATTCGTTTCGGTTTCCATTCATTTTGTTCGTTTTGTTTATTTCGTTAATTTTGTTAATTTCGTTCACTTCATCCGATTTAATCATTCAATTCGTTCCGTACATTCTATTCATTTTAGTCGTACTGGTAAAAAAAGATAAAAATATTGTTTATAAGCAAGTAGTGTAAGACCTTTTCGTCAAATAAATTCCCAGTTATTTTTGAGACGATGTTTTTGTCTTGCTTTATTTTTTGTTACATAACGTAAACGACGATTAAGATAAACACCATTTGAAAGCTACATCATCCCTGAGTAACTCAGGCTGTATATAATTCCAATTGTAACAAGTTTTTAGCCTGTGGAAGAAAGCCCTGTCAAGATTATTAAAAATCGCTATATAACCAAATTATACGTGGGCGAAGCCGCGAGCGGAAACCTAGTTATGCATTAATCTATTATGGCAACTAAAATCGGTAATTGATAACACCTTTTGTTTTTAAAAACTAGACAGCTGTGATAACTAAGCAACGGTTACGCAAAAAATTACAGTGCACAAAAAGTACAAAAGCGATAATAGTAAACTAAGTTAATTGACAAACCAAGTTAATCACAACAGTTGAGAACCAAGTAGTAAATCAGTGTGACGTAAATCGTGTCACCAAAGGATGGAATAATTAATGAGGTGCATTGCCTCTGACACTGGCGGAGAATCATTTGGGCTATAATTAACATGTCCTGTTCATAGCAGGCGGGCGGAACCGCGGGACAATAGAACATGTTTCGTAGGTCACCGTATTGTCCGCACACAATTGACTGACAAATGGTTCTGTTCGATAATTGATAGATATTACGATTATCCGATTATCAGGGTTATTAGCTTGTAATGTTATTCGATTGGTGTTGATTGGTCTTTAGGTGGCATTGACGACTAAGCTAGTTCCTTTTTTGTTTGTAATTTGTCCAAATATGTGTTAGTACTCCTTTTCGATATGAGAAGATGCCTTTCCATGGTAACAGAATATTTCAATCTTCTTTGCTACTTCACTCTTGTAGTAGTTGTCTTTATCTAGTTCCAGATTTAACATTTTGTTTCAGTCTCTGCTATCCCACTGCTGGGAGAAAAGCTTGCTCGCTTATTTTCATCGATTTCTCCTCTATACCACTTCCTTCAAGTGCTAAAGGAAGACATCCAATTCGTCTCGCTATGCCCTTCGCGGTCTACGATCCCACTTCGACATTTAATGGCTGATATTATGATAGAATTTATTTTGGAACTAGAAGAATATTGTTCAGTAACTTGTTCCTACAAAAACCATCACACAAAAAGGCAATGAATATTCCAAAACTTCGAAGCAAAAAGCCTCTTCGAACGAATTATTTAGGAATCAATTTCGGGCGTGCAGCACAAGCTATTGAGTTGGGCCGCAACGATATTGCGAACGTAATAAACTGCTCCAAGATTATTTCCACTTGATCCAATACGTACAGATTCCACGAGGATTCGACGGCATGTGGAATTGTGGATGTTAACACAAACGGGTTTCAGAAACCTACGTACTCGTGAAGTGAAACCCAATCTCAGAACTGTGAATGTTATAGGAATAATGTCGTTGAAAACTATTATGCATTAGTTTCTAAATTCGGACTTTAAAAATAAAAAATAAATATTTGTTACTAAGATAATCGAGTCAAATAATGTTTTTTTTTACATTTCCAAATTGAGATGAGTTATAAAAGTGAGACTTATTTTGACCTCCGATCTTTACTCTAAACATTTGCAAATAACACCAAACTAGGCAACAACACGAACCTTTGTATAACAGAAACAGTAACATGACACATTCATCATTATCTCCTCATTAAAACAGTCAAACCTTCACTCGTTTGAGTGAATCACAGAAGCATGATAATTCTGTTCCACATTTACTGCGACTCAAAGAGTGTGTTGTTTTCATTTGAATATTCAACATTACTGCACTATTTGTGAAGGTCTACAACCTCTTTAGTCGAAGCGAGACAGCGCACTACAAAATGTAGAGCGGCGTCTCTCTTCTGCAACTGCAACAGTCTTACTTTAAGAGGTAGACTCCAGATCTTGTTTGAACGATCTTGACTAAGATTGAAGTGTGTAGCGTGCATCTTAATTTTGGAGTATCGGTTTGGTTTACATCTTGTATAAACTTGCATGTAGATCTGGCTCTCCCTTCGTATAAGTGGCGTCGCAAGTTTCTGATAACTGACGATGGAATCTCCAAGCGACTACTGCTATACAGAGATTATACGTGTTTCAGAAATACCTACTACGAGTTGTAAAGTGATTGGGTATTGGAGAGTTGTAAGTTTTGGAGTATTGTTTAAATATGTACAGAAAAGAAAAATGCTTGAATATGTCTGCATTTTCAATAGTAACACAACATTTACAAAAGTCCTTCGTAATAAAAATGTTATTCATACAGTAAAGTTAAAAATGTATTTTTTGGTAAGCGTGATATTGATCATCATTAATATTTAACCAGTCCGCTGATTTATACACATCTATATACCACAAAGTATACTTAATTTAAAGCGTCAGTTAATAAAGTTTCAGTTTTCAAAACTAAAAGTCAGTACCAACTAAAACTTTTGATTTTACAACAAGACCAATTCAATTTTAAGTTTCTTTCAATAAAACCCGACAGCAAACACAATTTTCGCTTTCTATGTCACCTAAAATAAAATAGAAACCTGACCTTGCTCTAAATTTCTAAAATGTTTTACAGAAGAGAAGAATTTACTCAGTTGTCATTGGCGAGTGGCGACAGTTGTTCAAATAGTAAATTAAGGCCACGACTTGAAGCTAGCTTAAGGATGTTTATCTTGAGCTGCATCAAGTGGAACAACACTTAAGTGTATTCAGTTAGAATTGGATTACCTTTTTTAGTGAGCTTCTGTTGATAAGTTTACGTTGAAACAATCGACGGCTAAGTCTAGATAAGGTTTTAGTTAGGTTTTATAGATAATTTGTAAGTAATATTCAGTTATTTGCCTGAACGAGATTTGAGACATCGGCAACCTTCCCGGAGCAAATGACGAGTAACGTCATAGACGGGATCTTTGTTGACGGAATTCAAATGAAAATATTATTCACGTGTTAAAATTTCTAATACATGATTTAGTTTTATCAAATTAAAAACTAATATAATTCATAAAAATAAATGAAAGCATTTCAAACTAGTACACATTAACGCGCATTCGTTTCCAATGGAACTGTTATTTTTGTGTCTTGAGCTAGAAACAACTGAATATAAGAGCAACCTATCAAAAACATAAAGAAAAGAACAAAAAATTACACTTTATTCATGTACCCGAACATTTAATATTCATACAATAAACATCAAACTTTCAACCACCATCTTAGATATTAATATCCCAACAATAAACGCATCCGTGACAAAATCCATATGAATATTTTGGAGAATAGTGCTGCTGCCGTATTCAATGAGGCAGTCGCGGTTCAAACTGAAGTATTTCATATTGTGCAAATCTCTTTCAACTGCCAGACAATGAAGAACGCGGTGGAACGCATCACTCAACGTCACGGCTAGACGTGTATTTTTACATCCTCACAATACTTAGGGGGAATAATTTCTATTGTCAGTAAACAGCGCTTTAAGACCGCATATCGGTAACTATGAAGCACTGTTTGCTTTTTAAAGGCTTCTGAGAATTTGTAATATGTTGCCTGCTTGAAATGTTACGTCAATTCAGGGATATTTTTGTTTTTATAAGTCTGACAATTATCTGAACGTACACCACGAGGACTGGTTCGAGGTGGGCAGGACAGAGAAATGTGGAAGGACTTGAGGAGGCTTTGCTCAGCAGTGGAACACAGTAGGCTAAGAAGAATAAAAATTCTGGCAGCTGGTATATTAAATTAAACGAGTCTATATCCGTTGAAGAACTGATTGAAGGCAACATGCAATTTAGTTTTGACTTTTTTTTAGTGCTGAAGTCTAATGTAGATGTTAAATTGAATTTCGACTTTATATAGTATTACATAAATAATTTTAGTTTCATGTGGAATGACTTACAACCATCAAATAGCCTATTAAGTACCTACGTTTTTTCAGGAATATGTTAAGTTACAATTTGATTTATCATTAAAAATAATAAAATAAAAAATATGCTTAATTTATCTACACCATTTCAATTCTAAGACCAGTTCCACATCTATAATTCAAATCATTAATCACCTATCAGCGAGAACCGTAGCAGTCGTAGCAGTTCGTAGCAAAAATAAAATATGGCAATTCGTAGTCCACAGAATCGTGCTGTCAGCTACGATGATGTATTTGAGCGTTTTCATGGGAACCAGCGAACGCTTTGTCAACGTCCGCTATTAGGGGTCATCGCTCATGACGACCCCTACCGTTGGACCCCGGGTTACTTGAAGATTTATGAATATCGATTCGAATTATTGTACCCATTAGAAATGGAAACCCGATGCCAATTATGTTGTAAGCCAATTTTCGTGATGGCGTTATTTGTGTTAGTAGTTAACTGTTAATGAAGAGAATGGCGAGTATCAATTTATTAATTTTATAGTAAGAAACAAAGACACTTCTCGCGTCTATCCGTCCCTATTTATGTTTAGAGTTTTAAAACTACACCATGGATTTTGATGCGAGTTTTTTTTTTAATATAATGTTGCAAAAAGAAGGTTAATTTATGCATAGTATCATAATTGCACCGGTGCGAAGTAGGTAGGGTTACTAGATATAAGAATAAGTATTAAATTTATAAAGTTAATGTTCACAAGTCTTCTTGTTATTTCTTGTGAATAGTTCCGGCTTGTATAGTTCATTAGAAACTGTCAAAGGAATTTGGAAACGACGTTGAATTCACAATTAAAGTGAGTACAGAATGCTGCCCCTAAAAAGTTATTACCATCGTTAGGAACATAGTTCCATTTTATCACTTTGAATGTAGACGATAAATACAAACGAATGGTTGAGCGACGCTCATTACCGCGCTACCACTCGAAACTCCTCGTAAAGCCACAGAAGAGTGATGCCACTAGGTAGTAGGTACCAGTAATGGACGGACACAGAACGAGTGCCGGATCAAGTAATACTCCGTTACTCCAACTTAAGCTCGCCCCCAACGAAACCAACTCGCTCTCACGTTTATCTACCTAATACCCCTTTAAACGAATAAAAACAGAAAACTTTCACAAAGACAAATCCCCATAAATCCCTTTAACAATCTCCATTTTAATACAGCCCCACTTCGATAACAATTATTTTCATCGCAGAGAAAATGAAAGCTAAATTCGTCGCACGCACGACAGATGGCGCCCGCACATGGCTTTGCACAACTTTCCTTTTCAATAAATCCGACGCGACGCGACATTGTTCTAGCAGAATGTACTCAAATTATGATTAATATTTTGGAACGTTAGTTTTAGTAATAAGGGAAGTTTGCTCCTATTCCAAATGTTAATTAGGGGCGAATGAAAACCCTGTAGACAATGTAACGATTATCCGACGGTACGTTTGCGAACCGCAGCATACAATAGAAAAGTTTATTACAGTACCCGCGGGTGAAGTCAGGTTTCTCCGTTAAGAGGTAAATATTTGCAGGGAGCGAAGCAACGTGTGAGCACGAGTAAATAATGAAGCCTACGTCTCGTAACTGAATGAATGTTTGCGGACTACCAACGAAAGTAATTAAGAGTTAACAAGACATGCAGAATAAGACAATTTTGTCAAAATCTCGTCAACAATCCGACCCTCGTATATTATTTTTGGGCCTGTAATTATTCTAATGTTATAAACACGAAAGTTTGTATGTATGGATGTTTGTTACTTTTTCACACTTAAACGGTTAGATTGATTTTGAGGTTTCACGATTTGAAGTTTGCCTGGGTAAATACATAAGCTACTTTTTAACTGACTTCTTATGTGATAATAACTCAATTTTATCATTAAAGTTTCTTCTAAATATTACTTCTAAAAGTTATCAGACTGTTTTAATAAAGCATACAGAATGTAAATTTCATATCAAGCGTCCAGGCGTATAATTTAATAACTTAATAATAAACTTTAACCGAAACCTTAAATAAAAGGCTCGTGTATAATTTCATGAAAACTTTCATTGAAATAATTTAATAAATATTATTTACATGTGCAGACAATTTCAAGTATGTTTCATTTATGATATTAAATTAAAATTGACCAGAACCCGTCCAGGTCAGCTCATGGTTATGGACTCGAGTTGGGTCCGAAACTAGTAGTGCTAATTCATAGTAGGTACTTAAACTGTTAAACATTTAATTATGAATCCATCCATCCAACCTCATGAAATTTATGGTGGTAAAATTTTGACTAGAACACAAAATACTTTAAAACAACTTCTTGACTTAAAAGTCGCGTGTCTTTTTATCAAATATGTACTACTAATGTCACCACAAAATATGGATATGTTTGATGAATTTTTTTAGTCCATGTTTATATTTTAGTCTCTTTCCCCAACCACTGTTAACAACTATCCCTACTATCTTACTATCCTAACCTTACTATCCCTTATCTACATTGATATAGCAGCTATAAAGTTTCTAAAAGTCTTCCATTTCATTTTAAGTCCAAAGCTTTTAAGTGCATCTGGTGGTCGGACTTATGTCCCAATGTAAGACTTCCTAAATACTGGATTCTCTTTGGCGACGACTCTAACCAAGAAATGCTGTAAAACTTGGATTTTATTGCAAACCACGTGACTTCCCCGACGTTTAAATCTGGCACCTTTAACCTCTGTTTTATCGTTCTATACTATAAGAAGCATAAGGTTTTAACTGTTACAGTGACTAGTATTGTCCTAATACGATCCTGACCGATATGGGAGGAAAGATTTTTCTATCAGTTTATGACTACGGTGATTGTTTGGAAATTTAGTACATTTAGAGACCAGTATTTAAACCAGTATTAAATAATCTATAAGGCTAGTCAAAACTATCACCTATAATTCTAAAGTTAATAATTACTAACTTCACCATGAATAATATTATTATAATTCTTTTTTACCTTCCCTACCGATACACTATCGCAATTAACTTGCATCGTTCACAAAACCTTTATTCGTTTGTTAACGCCAAATAAGAATAGGCAGACAATACTTAATTAAACACCCAATATAAGTTAACATTAACGCTAAAAAACCCAGCATTTATCTTAACAACGAAACATAGTGGCGTGAAAGACGGACAGAGCCGATAAAGTAATCCGTAGCGAACCATACTTCGTCACTGTCTGAGGGTCTACCACGACCTCTTAAAGTAATATTAAGGTAAGTGACAAAACAAGACAGAGCGCTATACGACGTATAGTGGCATCTCGTTTCCACACTTGCAATAGTGTTACGAGAGGATGTGATGATATGTTTTATAGTACGGAGGAGTTGGCCCTTCGATGCCGCATATCTGGTACGAATTTAAGGATACCAAGGTCCACAGCCCGTGTGGTTACCGCCCAAAACCGAAGCTTAATCCTCGGTTACTCGAACAAAAGGTTCGGGCGTTAATTCTTAACAAGCGTTTGTCTTAATCCTGATTGTATAGAAATCCTATTTAAGTTTTAATGCTGCCGAAAAGTTTTGAGGCTTTCGTATGCGCGGAATTGAGTGGTACTTATTCACTTAGTTTGACGCTCTTTTTCGGTGGGTTGATTTTATATCTGTGTTTTCATTGCCCGAATTTTGTGATTGTTTATGTTATGCATCTTAAAACAATGTTTGATATTCTTTTAAAGTTTATGTATTTTCACGTGTTTATTACTCTTTAGACTCTTTTTCATTACCCTTTGCAATTTTTCTTTAATTATGCATTCATCATTAGATGCACTCAACTTTGCAGCCGTAATGTTTTCCCATTAAAAAAATATAGTAGACCCCAAAAAATGTGTACATAATAGTGTAACTAGGGGTTGCTTTTAACTGAAAAAAAAAACAAATTTTGCCAAAAATATAAATTTATCCCTTTGGTCTTCAGTCGGGCAACAATCCTTAAATTACACTTCATTACAAGATTCCAGTCTATATTGGCAAGATGTTAGCTTATCCCTGTAGAGCTCTTGAGAACAAGACATAAGGCCGAAGAAGTATTGAGTTTCAATCAGGATCCTGTTTACTCTGTGTATCTATGTTTAGTCTATATCTGAGGCTTGGTAATATGATGTTACGTAAATCTCTATTTGTACCTCCGTGATTGTGATGTTGTTTCAGCATGGAGTAGAATATCTCATTGTTTTCTATTTGATTTTTTGCTTTTAGAAATGCTATGAGATAACTAAATGTAATTTAATTGTTAGTCAGATTTTGTTCTTTTTTGCATCATCAAATATCGACGGAGTAGTCAACGTCATCAACCTCCACTGTGATTTAGTCTGGCTTATCTAATGAGTTAAAGCTACTTTAATGAGTCAAAGTACTAACCAAAAATTATATTACAAAGCAAAACACCTGTCTAAAAATATACATTTTTCGTCAACAACTTTATCAAACAAAACAATTCGATAGCCGGAATACGGTCATTCAATATTCGAATATCAAGACCGCATGGGTCAAACCGACCATCCATTCCAGGCCATCTTGGTCAAATATCTCGCATTTACGTGTTAAAAATGTTTGTCTATTTGTCTTAATAAAGGCGAATCGGTCGGGTCCGGGCAGTTCGGGCATCGGGCTTCGGGCATCGGGCATCGGGCAGTAAATCCTCGCCGCTGCTCAGTCAATGTCGCTACCGGTAGCCATCGTCGCCCGATACCCGTTGGGATTATTAGACACATGTTTGGATTTAGAAATGTTGATTACGAGACGAATATATACCGGAGATACGAGTATGTGAGACATGGATTCTCGTATTTTCTACGGGAAAAGGATTTGTTTGATGTTTGTTTACTGGTTTGATGGTGATGATTTTTGTTCCCTTTTTAGTCGCAAGTTATAAGCTACTTCTGACCTTTGTGCAGTACTTAAATTTAGATAAAATATTGAATCAGCTTGAAATTAGGAAAGTTCAAGTTCAATATAATAGGCATAATTCGAAGAGATGGAAATAATTAATTTGTTTCCTATTGCCTCACTTGATAGAAGCTAAGATTGTTAAGAAATTATTAAGTGGTAAGGTAGTATAAAATAGCATACAACTTTTCTAACATACGCAACAATATTCTTAGTGTAATTTTTACCATAAAATTCTTCACCAAGCTCGTTCACTGCGTGTTGCTACGCTGATGATACCAAGCGATTACAACAAAGTTTCTAAGAAAATAACACTTAGCCCCCTACTTAAGCAGTTAAACAATTTACATCAAAACACCTTTCTAGACATGATTGATTGACATTAACCACAATTATTTACCAAAACTCGCGTGACCACTCGCTTCAAAAACTCCAAATTTTCATAGTAAATACGAAAAGTTATTATTTTAATATTTCTGTGCAACGTTTTGGAAAAGGTCAACAGTGAGTTTCATAAAAAGAAATCCAGGCACGTGTGGCATGAAATAAAACAATTTGTTTATACGGAATCGTCGGGGCGCAATGGCGTCGTATCCGACCGTGGGTAGGCGACCGTAAGTAATAGAGAGGTTGAATATTTGCCCACCGATCCGACACTCTTTGAAATCCTTAACGCATGAAATTTTCATCAAGCGACTTGTATTGTGGAACACGAGGTGTTTATACCTATTGACGTTTTACGCTTTCATGTTCTGAGTATCTACTGATTGTTGATTTGATTGTTTTAGTTCTGGTTTCATTTGGTTTTATGGCTTTTGATGTGACAGATAATGCCGATGGTTGCTAGGTAGCGTACCAGTTAATGTGACGAGTATTTTTCATAAATATTGCTGTGATATGATTTTTTTTTGACTTTACCAACAAGAAAAGCCGAAATAATAATAAAGTTAGAATCGTGACCTAATTGTCATGATTTCTTGAAAATCTCTCTCAGGTCTACCTAAATTATAGAGTTTCTTGCCCGAAACGTGATAACTTCAGCAGAATTTTCAGAAAGACTCCCAAAAAAAATTACTCGACAGTAGTCATCAGACATAACTTAGAAAATAAGCCTCCTCCCTCCAACAAATCAAAGCTAAATAGCCTAATAAAACGCGAGTAACCGAGCGTAACAACTAGACGTTCACTTAAAAAGTTAACTTCATATCATGCACCTGGCCGGTACCATCGCAATGGAAAACTCGAATTAGGGTCGAGAATAAAATAATTCCAGTAATAAATTCAACTTTTGTAACGGCCCCGTAACGCGGTGCCCTCAGTCCTCAGACATCGACATAATTTAACTTTTTCCTATTATCTTTATGCTGACGCCGTTAAGTGGCTCACTCACATATTGCAGAGCGAGCGTTTTTGTTATAATTTGAAATTTACTTTCGCCGTTTTCATGCATTTTTAGAAAGTTTAATTTTATTCGGCTAAGGTAAGGACCTAAGTTGGACTCCAATTATTACTTTGGTAGTTACACATTGTTAGGAATACTGAACTACGCAAGGCTGTTAATTTCGAAGTAGATATAATGTGATAAAGAGTTTTGGGTCGCCTTCGTAAGTTTTCTTTGAGAATTTTCTGGGGTATTATTTTGTTAAAATACGTTACACGTTTTAGCCATAGGCTTTCGTATAATATTGTTCATGTACGCAGCCCATGCGATACTATTTGCTACATTTTATACATTTTGATACCCAATTTTATCAGTTGCGAATGTTTTATTTGGGTCATAACTTCTACTTATAATATTCGTTTAACATTTGTTTCTTTTTAGTGTTGTAAATGTTACTGCTACCAAAAGGAAGGTCTATAATATTTTGCTGAGTAGAGTTAGTGGTAAATAATATATTAACCCAATCTTACGGTCAATTATAGCCTGAAAACTATTTGCTTTTACAGCCTCTTCTGATAAACGTTCTTAGAAACAGCGATAACAACAAAATATTTCCCAATAATGGGAATTATTGTCGATTATTATTGGGAATTACTTTTTCCTTGTCATCTTGCCCCTTTTTCCCGTTTCAGGGACGACAGTGGTCATGAGAAATAACATGCGGTTTATAGGTCAACGACCTCCTTATAAATATTAACTTATAGAGTAATGGGTTTAATTTATTTATGATAACAATAGTAATGTTATTGATAGCAACTTATTCAGTAGATATTATATAAGGTTATTTTTATTTGGGATTCATTTTAAATAGAATAATCGTAAGTATATGCGACATAGAGAAAAATAAGGTTGAATGCTTTATAATACCTACCAGTCTATTAGACGTAAATAATGCATTGAAAAATAGCAGCAAAAAGTTTAAGCTTAGGACTAACTCTAAGCACTTTAAGGTAGAATATTTAGAGTATTTGGAAATAGAAGCACATTACACAACATACGATTTTTCCAACCATTAAATACGGTCGCAACATCCGCAATTCCGAACTCTAACATTATTATTCACTACCAAAGTTGAACGTAGAGATATCTACTCGTACTTTTATCAACTCACTTGCGGTGGAAACTAGTTTCCTTGTTAGAATCTACTTTATTTTCTTGGCAAATCGTGAAAGCGATCATGTGGCAAAACACTCTTATAGATTTGGCCCGAGGGAACTTTGACTTGGAGTTGGCTGGATGTCGGAGTCGCGATACGATGTGTTTGAGAGCAAAACGGTGTTCAACTGGTAAGATGCGGATGCGGACAGTTACTGTATAGCCGAGGGCCGCTCTAGGTTTGTACGAAGCTGTTTAATGTATCGCTGTATGCATTTACATATGATGGGAGACGCGGAATTGAGTTTACGATTGCTGAAAAAGTGATACACGATACTGAGTTTAGTCTAGAAAAAAACCTATCCAAAAAAAGGTTTTAATTCTTTGCTTTACTGTAAAATGTCAAATTTTACATCCATATAGATTACTTATGTCTACACTCTACTGCAGGTGAGACCTGTGCTGTGAAAGAATTAGATTAGTTACTTACATAATTTACCAAATTTTGGGGGACAATGTTTTTAAATAGAGTTCGATCACATTTTTTTTAATGAAACACTTTGTGCGTTATAATGTTGGTCTTAGTGCTTTACTTATAATTCAAACATTTCGTTGGAATTCCTAAACCAATCTCAATGTCAAGACATCTAGTCAGACGTATGGACGATAGATGGAGGCGAGCTGTGATCAAATGGAAATCGCCGGAACTAAGAACGACCGAGAGTCCATTGAGTAGATGATTCAGTTAGGTTTACTGGAGGCAGTTGGATGAGGAACGCGCAATCTAGAAAAAAGTGGCAGGAAAAAGTTGGACTTAACCCAGCAGTAAGTGATTCCGTTATGAAATGATAATAATGAAGCCAACGACAATCTAGTTGATTTCTTTCTTCAATCAAACTCTTTTTTTTCCTAACCTGTGACCCACTGCTGAGCAAAAGCCTAACCCAAATCCTTCCACGTTTTTATTTCCTGCGCCCGGCTCACGTCGGCGGCGCTGTCCATCTGTTGGCTCCTATTGTGTGGCGACCTTCGCCTTCGAGTTTGAAAACAAACTCTAATTTCATTCATTATGCTTAAGAATAATGTCACTTCTACTATAGGTACTTTGTTTGTTGCTTGTCGAACTTTGCTCATATAATTGTGATATGATTTCCAAAAATATTACCTGAAACAAAATTGAATATATTACGCCACAACAAACTCTATCCCAACAACAAAACATGTAAAATTTATAGTCCCTTCCTTAGGATTATCACATACCTCACAAAAATTTATATAGCCCGCCTTTTTCTCAACAGGCCTACCTCATAAGGTGCCCAGCGCATTCCGAATATCAGGTAATGTGATAGACAAACGGTCCCTTATTTTATTATGGACATAACAGTAAAATAACATAGTCCGAACCCGAGTTATACGTAGGTAGAGCCAGCTACAATTCACCGCAAACCCGTTACCGTTTATTACACCTTGGATATCTAACCTACTACCACCGTTTAAAGAAAAATTTCTTTACTTGTGGAAACGTGACAGCGCGATACACAATGTAGGGCAACGTAGAGCGGTGTCTCTCTTTCACAACGCAACAGTCTTATTTTAAAAGTGGATGGTAGAGGGAAAACGGAAAATCTTTGCGAGGTTTTAAGAGTAAATATACGAGTATGTAGAGTTCTAGCTTATATTGGTGATGTCTTTGTTGTATTTTATATCACGGAATATTGAAAGTAAAAATTGATGTACACAATAAGATTTCTGAAGAACCTGAACATATATTATTATGTAACAAGATAAGTTTATAGATTCAACTGTGCTAATTAGTTCTGACGAGGCTAATTTGTTTCCAGATCTTAAGAACCACTAATTGCTGCTAACTAGGTACTGACTTAGTTAGGTTTCCGTGTTAGTAGTTAACGTATCATAAATTAAGATTAATTAAAAGCTAATGCACTGTTATTTATTATTAAATATTTAAATTATAAACTTTAACCCTACTTGACCGTTTATTGACGCGTATAAAACAAGACATTTATAAAACGGGTTAACTAACAATTTTTATAGAGGTAAGTTGTATTACCTATTTATATTATGATTCATAATTATAATTGGCCTGCGATGACTGATAACTATAAACAAGTTCCTTGAGCGACCCCCTAGGGTTAGGTTTATGCATGAACATATCGCTGCCCTAGTTCAACAGTAAGACATCATCAAAAAAATCAAAATTGAGTTAAGTTTTGTTTCATGTGAAAAATTTGCTCTTCTGTCCGGTTCAAAAATCGGATATTTGTAAAACGCAACCAAAGTGCCTAAATTTCAATGTCTTACTGAGACATTTAAACATGTCTTTATCGACCTTTAGTTCAAGATTCTGACATCTTAAGATATTTATAAAGTCAGGAAGATTTTTACATTTTTTACTTTGATAATATGAGACTGATTTGTGCAATTATGATACTAGGTAATAAATAACACATTACAAGCAAACTAATTTCTCAGTTTTTAATTAATTTTCCTATGTCTTTACCAAACGTTTAGTCGGACAACTTACATTCTCAAATATCGATGTGTTGTAATACTAAGATATCTTAAAATTATGTCGATCTCTGTTGATTTTCCATAAATTTGGAAGCTTGGTTGGATAAATCTTTAGTATTTCTTAAACAAAACAAAAAATAATAACTCTATGAGTTACAGTGTAGACTTAATTTTTAATAAACCATTTTAGAGACAACATTAAATCACAAAACATGTTTTATTTAGTCTGAGTTCAATATACGGTTATCTTACAATTAAAAGCCTTAAATTATTATACAAAATATTTTATTCATATTGGAATATAAATAACACCGTAACACATTAAACTAAGCTATAGTTTTAAAAAATCACCCACATTTCAATTAACAACGAGTGAATTAATGACACTGAAATCATAAAAGTATGAATTACTCAAAACGTACTTTGTTCAACATAATATCTTACTGTTGAACTAGGGCAGCGATATACACACTAATTATAAATAAATTTATTATAACTACACAACACGCCAATCTTAAGTTTATTTTTGTACCGATTATAAACTTATAAGCGTACTTTTATTAGTCTATCAAAGGGTTTTTCCTATAGTTTTATAAATAGTAGGTAGTTATTTCAATTAGGATTTTGATGTTGAAACAGGTCGTATTCTGATTATCCTACGTATGTTATCAACAAAAACAATCTTGAAAAATATAATATAAATCGATCAATCAATTAAGAATTTTTATTTTCCAAAGAGGATTTCCTGTTTTCTCTTTTCAGGTTCATTTCGAATCTAAAAATAAAACAATCAATCAATCCACAAACTAAACCTTCAGGAAGTATTTTATTTGTACACCTACTTAAACAGAGTTTTTGAATTAGCCAGATACCTACGTAATTCTGGGAAAAAAAAGACGACGATGGCCGAAAAAAGAATTTTCATTTATTGTAAATCCGAACAATTGTTATTGATAAATAATTATATCGAGTGTGTGCCACTAAATCACATTAAATTTTATCACATATGCTTTATGGTATTCTATAATGAATTCCTAAAAAAAAAATTTTAGGAATACATCACTGCTTAAACGTTATTACGGTTTACTCACGCGTATTTATCCGGATAGCCCGACTAGTTTTGGACCCAACCGGAGTCCTTAATCATGAGCTGAAACTAGTCGGGCCATCCCGATAAATACGCGTGAGTAAACCGTTATAACATTTAAGTATGAATCATCCTCACGAAAATTATTATAAAAATGCATAACTGGTCGCAATCAATGTGAAGTTAAATGTCTATCCGTATAGATGCACTATACAGTCTATACACCTACATATAAATAGTAGTAGGAACTAGGAACTTTGTTTATACAGTTTACGTATACAAGTGCATGGTAAGAGCCGGCAGGGCTGAATGATGGATGAAGGCGCCGCGGATCCAACGCGTCTGATAATGTCGGGAACGATCTCCGCGCCTAATGAATTTTTCATACCAGTGTTAATGTGCCTTTGGATTTCTTGGATGCAGTTTTTATGATAAATGTGTGGCTCGAGTATTTGTGAAAGAGGTATGAACTAAGAAGTACTTTGTATAGATAGCCAAAAGTGCTCCTTATGTTAAATAGTCAGAATTATAAAAACTTCGAAAGTTTTAGAATCAAATCGAATTGGTCAAGTAAAGAGCATCTGAAGTCCAACTGATGAAGAGACTAATATTTAAATATCTAACGATATAAATCATATCTGAAAGTCGATGAGAATTATTAGTCTGACGGATATTATTAATCACTAGCTGCTGCCCGCGACTTCGTCTGCGTGGTATTCAAGATGTGTAGTACTGTACAAAAAGTAAAGCTAAATAATGTTTAATGCCAGCTCCCTAATCCTGTTCCGTTCCAAACTACCTAATTTCTTAATCCTAACCTCTAGTCTTACAAACATAATATATTTGACTATTAGTTAACACTGCTAGTTTTTTGGTGTGGCCACTATCTTGCACTGATTTGACAATTTGGATTGAAGGACTTGAAAACGGGCGATGGCAAAGAAGTGTACTGGACTCTTACTGGCTAAACCACCAGAGTGCTTCACCGTATCCTATTGTCGGGGGCCACGGGAACGCTTTCGCAATCTACCGCAAGCCCCGACAGGAGAGCTCTTTTTAACGGGAGCTTCTTCGTTAACGTGGAGCCAGCTTTTGCCAGCCCTTATTAAGAGGCGCGTGGAAGCACCACGCATTTGGTCTTTGCTTTTATCCAGTACAGTAGACTGCCCTGAGTCTACTGGCGTAAGTTATTTATGGTGGTTGGAGGAGGGCAAATAAGGCCCTTCTTCTATCCTATGCTTGCTTATCGAACATGGATAAGCCTGTCGTGCTCTTTCCACTTTTCCTTGAGCGTCATCACTTCTTCGCAGAACTTGGTGACGGCGCACTAACTAACCGCGGATACTTTGGCCACTCTAGGCGGTGTGACATCGTCGTTACGAAGATGTCGCATTCTCACTGGATGTGAGAGGGGTCTGTATACCCAAATTTATCAAATTTTGTTTACCTACCTATTTGGGTTCTGAGACGGTTGAATGCTTTCCGAACTGAGGTAGGACATAAGTAGTACGTGGTAGTGGTCGATCTGCCCAGATCTTGCACCGAGCTCGAGTTAGAGTTGCAATAGTAGTCAGTGTATATCGGAAGAAGCTCTTTTAGCTCTTAAGTCTACCCGATTTAAGTCTCTTCTAACGTCAGGTAGAGCAATGCCAACCAGGAGGAGAACTTATTGAGCGGGGTTGGTCTTAAACAGCCAGATATTATTCGACACGTTTGCACTGTGCGCTGTGGTGCGGAGAACAGCAGGCGCTGCTCCCCATTCATCTTCTATTTCGTTTTCTTTCTACCCTTGACAGATGTTTTTTTTTTTAATCATGAAGTAGTGCTTACTTACATGGTTATCAAAGTTCCAAGTTTCTAATTCTAGTAGTTTGAGCTAACCCAACTGAGCCTGAAGAAGGTTAATGTTACGCACACATACAAAACAATCGCGGGAGTACGCGTGCGGCGCATATTCGTACGCAATATTAAACAAACATTAATAATAACAGCCTATCTTTATAATACTTTACCTATGCAACTACCCTATACCATCGCAATTGGTGCACAATTGTGGTAGTGTACAGGCACTATCAAATCTTTACAGCCACGCGTCATACACACCAAAATTGCAGTCAACAGCTAAGCAGTTATTTAAGTAGGTATAGTAAATCATTTACCGTCCACACTATTTTTTGTTTTAGTGTCGTTGGTTTTCTTTTACTTCATATCCACAGCTCCTCCTAAATTGGATAAGACTGTTCTAGCTTAAACAGTAAGTAGGTAGATACCATATAAAAGTGTTTTAAAGATCAATTTTAGGTATGGCAAAAAAATCCAAGCGCTTCTTACAATACTTTTGTACTACCAAAAACGATAGAAGAAAAAAAATGTTATGCTTGACTGAGATGACATGAAATGTTGTCGGAGTTTCATAGAAACGTACCTCCCCCTTTTTTACCCCCGTTAAGGCAGAATTTTCAAAAATCCTTATTGCGTCATTCTTAACTTCTAACTAAATAGCCAAATATTAATTTTATTCGAATTAGCTTCAAAACTGACGGAGTTTCATACAATCTTACCAGCCCCTGTTTACCCCCTTTAAGAGCAAAATTCCAAAAAAAAGATAGCTTAAATGTTAGCGAGGACTAATAGCTACATAATAAAAAAGTTTCATCAAAATCCGTCCAGTAGTTTTTGAGTGAAAAGCGGACAACAAACAGACAGATAGACAAAAAATTTTTTTTTTATACTTTTGGCTTCTATTGGTTGTATGAAGATACCCCATCTAAGTTTTTTTTTAATATCTTTAATGTACAGACATGAGCTTGTTACAATTTTATTATATGTATAGATTAGCTTCAAAACTGACGGAGTTTCATACAATCTTACCAGCCCCTGTTTACCCCCTTTAAGAGCAAAATTCCAAAAAACAGATAGCTTAAATGTTAGCGAGGACTAATAGCAACATAATAAAAAAAGTTTCATCAAAATCCGTCCAGTAGTTTTTGAGTGAAAAGCGGACAACAAACAGACAGACAGACAAAAAATTTTTTTTTTATACTTTTGGCTTCTATTGGTTGTATGAAGATACCCCATCTAAGTTTTTTTTTAATATCTTTAATGTACAGACATGAGCTTGTTACAATTTTATTATATGTATAGATTAGCTTCAAAACTGACGGAGTTTCATACAATCTTACCAGCCCCTGTTTACCCCCTTTAAGAGCAAAATTCCAAAAAAAAGATAGCTTAAATGTTAGCGAGGACTAATAGCTACATAATAAAAAAAGTTTCATCAAAATCCGTCCAGTAGTTTTTGAGTGAAAAGCGGACAACAAACAGACAGACAGACAAAAATTTTTTTTTTTATACTTTTGGCTTCTATTGGTTGTATGAAGATACCCCATCTAAGTTTTTTTTTAATATCTTTAATGTACAGACATGAGCTTGTTACAATTTTATTATATGTATAGATTAGCTTCAAAACTGACGGAGTTTCATACAATCTTACCAGCCCCTGTTTACCCCCTTTAAGAGCAAAATTCCAAAAAAAAGATGGCTTAAATGTTAGCGAGGACTAATAGCTACATAATAAAAAAAGTTTCATCAAAATCCGTCCAGTAGTTTTTGAGTGAAAAGCGGACAACAAACAGACAGACAGACAAAAAATTTTTTTTTTATACTTTTGGCTTCTATTGGTTGTATGAAGATACCCCATCTAAGTTTTTTTTTAATATCTTTAATGTACAGACATGAGCTTGTTACAATTTTATTATATGTATAGATAATTCTTACAAAGCGAAGATAAGTCATAGAAATAAAAATCGAAAAGAAAACCATCCTGTGAATATCAAATCAAATTACAAAAAAGGCTGTTCAGTAAAAAGCAATCTAATTCACAAATCGTATGATACCGTTTAATATTCTCTCCACAATCTCAGCGAAAACAAATGTATGATTTGCAGGAAAATTTTACTCTTCTTATCAGTTAGGGGCGGTTGATTTACACGACGCCAGATCGCAGCCGTACCTAACCGCTATCGGAGAACCAACGAAAATAATCGCTGACGTTTATCTCCTAACTCAAAGAAACAAAACAAACGCCCGCAGAACAACAATACCGATAAACAATATTTTAAACTTACGCCTAAGATTAGACCAAACAAGTCTCACAATGAAACAGAAATTAGAATCTCATATAACAAAACTCGTGGCAAAAACAGCTTTTAAAACACTGTTGCGGGGTAATTATGAATGTAGATATAACTTCGCTGGGGACCTGTCTTTCCCCATTAATCTTTTGCTACAGAAATTGAAAATCAAGGATGGCAGGTTGAGGAAAAAAGTGAACGTTTTTCCAGGACGAATTAATTAGCAAGGCGGGCGGGCGCCACATTGAATTTCACAGTGGCCTTTCGATTCCTTTTAAACTACGCAATGTGGGTGAATCAGCGTTAAAAAGCAATGGGTGACGTGACATTGTGGTTTCCTTTTTTAATGTGTTTTTTTGCTGTATAATTCTGATTTTAACTCCATCATTTTCAAAGTTTGAAATGTTTTGCGTCTGATTATTAATTGACTTTTACATCTTAATTGTGCATTAAGCTACACAATTTCTTTGCATGCCTCGATTTGCATCTAAACAAAAATCGGCCGTTATAAAAATCCGTATTTACTTAGTACAAAAATATACCGAAAGCAGCTGACTTCAATACCTTTATACTAACGTCAAACAAAACCCCAAAATATAAATAAAAGCAAACAATATTTTATCATCGGGAGGCGTATCGCGAAATTAATGCCCGCGTTACGTTATCACTAGGTAGGTATATATCTACGTGTTTCGGCTTGTCGGGTAGTCACATTCATCAATCAGGGAAGTGAACTCGTTACCGAGTTTCCCGAAACGGCAATGAGGCCCAATATGTTTGTAAAAACTTTTTAGATCATTCACTTTCGCCCGAAAAGGTCCGACCGAGGATAACTATCTACATAGATGCGTAACTAGCTGGGAACGTGACTTATTTTCGTAACAAGAGCGGTTTTCTTATTGTTTCTGTGAACTATTCGCTTTTTTGTGGGATGTTCTTCTTATTTTATTACACGTAAAAAAGGTTTTTTATTTTAAGTTAAAAATCCTTCTAAAATTAATTAAACTTTATATGGCTGAAAAACGTTATTAAATTAAAATGATTTACTGCAAGATTTATCACATAATTTTGATTGAACCACTAACTTTTAAATTATATTTTCAAAGCAAAACAAAAATGAAAACAGAAACCTAACTTAGACTTCAAACCTTCATCCAGATAATCTCATTACCGTTCTATCAATAGTTCTGCAACAAAACAGAAGCTCGAATCCGGGACATAATTAACACGTTCCAAACACTCCTATAAACAAAAGGGATTATTTAATATAAATTGGAAACAGGAAGTTAATCAGAGTCGAGAACAGGCGGCAAAACTAAATAGGTCAGTCGTGCCTGAGACCAGAGTCGCGTGGTACCGTCAGCAAGAGACGTCGGCAAACACAATACAATTTACAAGCACCAAGGATTGTTCAATGACATGCAGAAATTGAGGGTCATTATGTCGCAGCTATGGTTAATGCCAAACCTATTGTATTACTGAATACTACAACAGCAAGGCATTAAATTTTAAAAGTATTCGGTTGTGTTTAAAACCGGATGGTGTAGCCAACTTCTGTTGCTAACTGTACAAACTCGAGGCGTCGCGACACGGCCTTTCAATTGCTCTAAATTAGGTAAATAGTCGACCCTTGTCGAATTAGCTTATATTAGCTCAAGATTTTCTCTCGGTACGTTTGTTTTACAGTTTTCATGATGAATATTGTTGTTTATGTCAAGTGTCCTGTAAATTGTATTATCTAGACAGACGACGACGTTGAGATTTCACAGTTATGGAACAACAATTTTGTCGCAATGTTCTCTCGTATTTGTTTAATGAACCTTTATAGTCTGTAGTATCTTTTTTAATAGCGCCTAAGAGTCAACAATGTCACCACATATTTGTCGTATAGTGCTACAAGGATCTCATGGCGCGTGGCTGAAATCGAAACTAATGTTGTCATATATGAAGAAGCATCACTTAGGATAGACAGTTGAGTTGATGCTTGTTCCGAATATGCACACCACTTTATCAACATTATTACATAATTATACTCTTTTGTAATCGTGTGCTAATTTTGTTCTCTGCTGGAACTTCAAAGTGACAAAGTTAGTTGATACATTGTCTATAAGTATATAAGAGAATAATTTAATTATTAATGATCTACGAGTAAATACATCAGTCCATCTACCACAGCCATACATCACAGAGGAGGTAATATATCTTAATTTTATTAAACAAGCCTACAACACCAACTTTCGTTGTCAAGTTGTTTGGGAATTCAAAGTATTTCATCTCATTAATAATGCGAGGATGCCTGTGCGTGCGGGCATTCTCGACTTCTTATAAATTTATGATACCAATATAAATACTTCACAACTTATGATCAAGTGCTCAAGACGTATAAGTACCAGGTATAAGGTAACGCTATTGTCTGTGTTGAAGAAATGTATGAAAAATCTTCATTAAGGTAAGTAAGATGTTCTGGTGTCGGTTGCGTGTGAAAGGAGATTAATCGTGGAATAAGGTTTTATTATGCTTTAACGCTTGACTAATTGTTGACTAATTCCTTTGGAATTGTGTGAATTAATTTGTCTCGCAATCAGTCCCTAGGTAATTTATAAACGTGTAATTTGTAAACATTATTGTAATTTATTAAGGAAATGGCAAATGAATTGATACATAAGAGAGCAACCTAATTCACGTGTGTTATAGCATCTAAGCATCTAGTCCTTGATAGATATAAAGTAACTTTCTAACAACAATAACGGCTACAAATCCATAATACACCAATAATCTTAGATCCAAATTACAATATACGGACTCAGCATTCAAAAGCTTGTATACACAACCTCCGATCGTTTACATTGAAGTGGCACAAACAATAGCGATAATCCCATTCAATAAGCAGTTGACTATCGATCGCCAGCCGATAGCTGAGCCGAACTGAGCGATGTCCATTGCAAGGCCGTCACAATGCGATACTGTGAGCACTCGACCTAACCAAAGCTGCTTACGGTTACAGTTTGGCAAGCCGAACCCACAGATGACCGAATTTTGCGAATGTGCTCCATTGATAATATATTGGTATTAGTAAATATGCTAACGTATATAAATGAGTACGAATATGTGCTAAGGCTGAAGCTATATTAAAGCCTAAACATAAATGCTAAGGACGTATTTCAGGGTAAAACAAAAACCCTAAATCGTAACAAGCCATTGATAAAACCGCTTAAATATTTCCTATAACTTTAAACACCTGCCATTAAAATAAACACAAAACTAATAAACATATTTCACAGTACAAAACTCATTATACAATTACAAAACAAATTGCCTTTATCGCACCGAAAACCGATAAAACAGCAGTATAAACGGATAGATAACAGTAAATAAAGACATAACTCAAAGAATGGTGGGACCAAAAGGGTATTCCATATTAATTAACGTCCTATCTAAAGGCGACGAAGACAAATGCAAGGGCCGCCCGTAATGTATTTTTCCAGGCCGAAGTTGGATGAAACAAATGATAATCGGGAAAGAATGAAGTCCACATTAATGATGTCTAATTAATTAAAGGCTGTATACGAGGAATGGGCGGTCCTGTGGTAAGTAACAATCGTTATCGCTTTCAAGGAAGTTGAATAAGGAGATGGGGAGGGGAATGAACAAATGAAACGTGTATGTGTCTGTATTGTTTCTTTGTTTGGCTACAAGGAAATCAGATATATTTACGCCCCCTCGTTGTTGACAAGACAAGCCAGCTCGCAACGCAACGTCTAGAGAATTACGTCAGCGTTCGCGTACGCTTGAGGTCCATATAAAGTGAACAGAATACTCTCAGAAAGTGCAGAGAATTTCAAATTTAGAAACTAGATACCTCGAGCTGTATCCCTGAGGTCACAGTTTCTGACAGTTCTTTAAACAAAGCACTACGCTTGAACATAATCCAGTCTTCGAAAAAGAGAATATAAAAATTCTGAAAATTGTAATAGGTATAGCTTCTAAAAGTCTACATACTAAAACTTGACTGTTCCAAAACCGCGATTAAAATTAAATTTATAATTCATTTTGAAATAATTTGTAACTCAAATATTACTTAAAATAACAAAACAATGCCGCGTCTGTAATTTCGGAACGCTATCTAATCTACAGCAGAACTTTACAATGGACAGCAGTGGCAACTTGATAGATGGCCAACGGGGATGGCTGTGACGTCACTGGAGAATATCTTATTGTGTTTATTCGTTATCTGCGCTAAATCCCTTAAAACTTCAAAATAAACCGCCGAAGGATTACGAAGAAAACGCTTATTGTTAAGTCACAATGGATTGGACAGGTCTACAAATCCATCTTCGAATTGTCTTGAAGAAATGATTTACCAATTATACCTTTATTATGGAAATGTTTGGATGGATTTTCAATTAAAATTGAATTGATTAATTTATGTTAATTAATTTTCGTGTTGGTGGCTTTGGCAGATGTTGGGTTTATTGTTTGGCGGCTTAATGACCGAATTTGTTTAGAGCTTCGTCCATTTTTCATATTTTATATGTCGACTACGCCCTCGCAAAAATAGACCGCAACTAAACGAGTAGGTAATTGTTGATACTGTAAAACTGTATTGTAAAACATTACATAATTTTAAAAAAAAAAACAAAAATAATTAAACGCGAAAAGAAATTGCTTCGTGTAGGCGCCTACTTATTAGTGAATAGCACTTGTTTGCGTTGTTATTGCGGTGTGAGATTCTGTAGGCGCTTTCGACACACATCTGATTGCGGTAATGATCTCTTGTATTGCAGAACAATCCGTTCTGTAATTAAAGTTCAAAGAAGACAAAGGTTCGTTACGAAATTCTACTTTTGAAGCCTTTATTTCTGAATAATGAAAGAATGAGAATAGATTTGAATGGAATATGCTGAAAGGTGGTAAGAACGAAATGAATGTAAATAACAATCAACAAATGCCTATGACGTCAATTGATATTGAAACGTCGAAGGTGAATAACAAAATATTTTCAAATAAACACCAAACCTAACCTGCCGAAAATGGTCAGAAAAATATCGAAATTGAAAACGCGACGCGAATATTAACACGCAAAATTTAATTTGGGATGAAACTATAACAAAATTAAACGTAGCAAAGACAAGAATATAAAAACAGCGCCCCATTGCGTACACGTACGGCGTACGCTTTATCATTGTATTTTTTATTTAAATTCCCACAACGGCGTCGAAATTCCCACATGAACCGCCGAAAACACCATTTGTTTTTCCTAAGTCCAAGTCGTTAATTTCCTAATTACAGTTTTAAAATAAAAGCGTGTTTTTGTTCCGTCCCTTCCCTTCCGTGGCGCTGGGTACGTACAATCCCGGCCGGAAGGTTAATGGAATAAAAAATACGCTGTACAAATTTGCATAACATTTTTCTCTGTCTCCTACTAAAATTAAGTCTTCTGCCCCTGCACCTACAGCTTTGTTTAAATTACTGAAGTGAATTTCGTGATTCGCTTGTAATATTCAATTTTATGTTTGCCTCGCACCGTTTTTACTGGCTGGCTTCAAATTCTTTGGATTAATATTTTTATTATAAGGATTATGGTGAGCTTATTTTGCTTTGGTTTGTTTATGGTCATATTTTACTGTTGTTCAGTTTGCGGGTTTCAAAATTATAATGCTTATTTCCAACTCATTTCAAACTAAATTCATCCGTTTTTTTCTTGATCATCTGTGAGTCTCGTGGAAAAGATGCTTCATTCCTAAAATTGTTGAGAAGCCAAGTTGACTTCACCATAATACCTCATCCACACTTCAGGTGCTGATGATAATAAATAAGTAGGCGAGTATCAGAGGAAGTTACCGATATAGTCTGGCAAGTTGAAACTGGCGTAAGCCCTATGGGAAATCTGCAATCTTGGCCTTCCGCTAACAAAGTTTTCAACTAAAATCCTATTGTGTTCTGTGTCGTGGGGGAGTACACTTGATTAGTACTATGAAGACTTGAAAGTTGATGCCAAACCACGTTATCTGAGCCATCCTGTTAAAAACTTGACTAAGTAGCTTTGATTAATTAGACGGTAAAGTTTCGGAGACGAGAGAAATTATCGCTCCAGTGAAGATTTCGTCTGTACACCTTTTGGGAAGTTTTCGGTAAATGAGTCTTTGTGTATTAAACGTACACGTGGTTTATCTTAAAGATTCAAAATACGGTGGTCATAATTAGTCATAGCAGCAAAATTTAAAAAAAAACCTTACCAGGAAAATGCCATTGACATTTTGGGGTAAAAGAGAGGGTGCAGGTTTTAGGAAAATGCTGCAATGAAACCGCTACAAATGTTTAAATATTAAAAAAGGTAAAGAAAAACAAATGAGGTTTTATAATTATGTTTTATATCTGAATGAGGAGGGAGCGAGTGAATGATCCCTAAATGAATGGGGTCTGCTCAGGAACAAAGCAACGCGTCGGATAAGAAACTGTAATAAACGCAGAAAGGTCTCACTTTTACAAGAACTGTAGATAACAGTCCGGTTAGTGAAGACATCAAATTCCTTCACGTAAATGTTAATAATATTCACAAATGAAAAACCCTTTTTATATTTAATGTTACTCTTTGTTCTCCATATTTTTTTAGAAAAATGGCCCTGAAAATACGAAAACTTTTAGTAAAATGATTTTGAGACATTAGCTACATCATGTTAGCTACATTTTAGTAAAGAAAAATATATGAATTCTTACGACTATCTCGTGTAGAATTTGATCTACAACCTTTATACGAAGCACGTGTCTTTTATACGCTTGTTACGAACATAATTTCCAAGATGTACGTACTGCAAGATAGGTTGTAGCCGCCAGCGTTTACCAGAGTTAGCTAATGTTTGCTATCTAACGCTCCTACGAAAGGACGCTCTGAAAGGAAAATGAGGCACACTATCGCCCTTTGATCTTCACAAAAACATGGATATAGGTCAAGCCACCTACGATTTTAATATGTGATAACTAAACCATTTTATTACACACAAACAACATGCATCCTAACATCGGGTTATAATTATCTCATAACCCTCATTAATAACGACAATATTAATTCCTATATGAACTTTGTTTGCCCTTATAACCCTTTGGAGCGATCGCAGGGCGACGCAGCCGCTGTATCGCGCGATAAGCCGCGATATGAATCGTTCCAAATCAAACGATCCCCAGGCGCTTTGTAAACGGAATAGCGATTTGGCGAACAGAAATATTGCCGCGATACGGAATACGTTTACAGTGCGTTTGGGAATTTTTCTTGTTACCAGATTTAGATTATATCTTTCTCTGATATTGTAAGCAATTACGTTTTTCGTTTAAGGTTGTCTTCTAGAAAAGAGGATATATAGGGTGCGGTAATTGGGTTATTCTTTTGTTTTTCGGCTGCAGTCCTTGTGCATAAATTGTGATCTTTATCCTGGATTTATGTTCTAGAGAACGTATTTGTCACGACTAATTTTATGGTAATTTCTTTTTATGGCTGTAAGGTTTAAGTTTCGACGGTATAATAATATTTGTACCTACATTTTTTTCACCGGTAACTTCGTCATTTATGAAGCGATTTTATACAGATAATGGCTATCAAATTATTTTTTTTCACTCAAAGTTACAAAATTACTTAAGTAAGCAAAAAATATATCGTGTTGTATTCTTAGAATTTTGTTGTTCGAGACAATATGGAAAATACGGTATTTTCCTCAGTTCAATTTTACAGAACCAAAAAAGTCATCTACGAAAAGAATTTTATTCTGAGAAATTCAATTTATTCTCGGAGTTTTAGGTATAATAGAAAATAGTGGTTCTGGAGACACCTATTTTTATGTCATTGCATAATTTCTGAGAAGTGGGAGTAATAAAAAAAACGTCAGTTTTTTCCGAACCTAATCAATTTTCTTTTTATTTTCGTTTATTATGTTGCAATTATCAGTTTGAGACAGACTATTTCCTAATTTGCTAATATTTTGTGACTTTGTTATAATTTATATGTTACAGTTCACTCACGCGTATTTATCGGGATAGCCTGATTAGTTTCGGACCCAACCGGAGTCTTTAAACATGACAGGGTCGCGAGTTGAACTGGTTCGCATCATTTCAACTTACGGTAGTTATTACAATAAAAAAATATAGTTTTGAGTAGATTATTTGAACTGTGTGACAAATATATCGTATTATATTGTCGGAGATACGAACAGACATAACCTGACTTAACATGTCTTTGAAGATTATCATACTTTAGCATACTTTGCAAGGATGTTGAAATGACCCTGAGCCACCGTCACCAAAGCTTTACAGATTTACGTTGTCACGTCACATTTTTGCATAGGAACGATTAATTAAAACTGCAAGATCTCTTGATTTATGACCCCAATTTTAATATTAAAGGTGAAATTCTGAGTCATGATAAAAACATTCGCTTAGATACAAAGTTATCAGTCTAATGGCTAATAAAATTGTTCTCGTTATAATACAAATGTTATCTAATTCAGATTTATTAGTTAAAACTGAGATCCATTTGTTATTGAATGACAAGGTTAAATGAATCTGTAAAAAAATCTGTACGTAAGTAGGATATGAATTCTTTTGGCATTTACAGAATATGTTTCCTTAATTAAAAGCAGATTGACTTATAGTAATTTCATCGTGTTGGGAACAGTGAAATAAATAATGCTAAATAAATCACTACATAGTATAAAACAAATCGCATTCCTCTATGTGTCGTCTTCCCCTATGAAAGCTTATATCTTTAAGGCTAGGTACGTCATGTATTTTGATATATAATTTATGATAAATAAAATGTTTCAAGAGAAAAGTTTATAATTATGTTTTATAATTAATGCACTTTTGCAAAACTGGGGCGAGTTCTTAGTTAATGATAATTCAATAATTGATTACTCATCGCAACAACATTAGCCCGTCTTCTGTATTTTATGCTAGTTGTATCAAGCAGAGGTTCTCAATCCTAAGGTTGTGCATAAAGTTTAACAGACAGAAATATGTAGAGTGCTAAGCTTAGTAACAAACTTTAAGATCGAGACATGCAATGCCGAAACCGAATCTCGAATCTAAGTTTGAGACGAAACCACAATAACTAGACTGAAATAGAGTTCACTAATACACATGGGTGGATAAGGTGACTGAGAATAAAACGATGAACTGAAACAGTAATTAAAGAAAAGTATGAAAAGAGAAATACCTTCAATTTACCTACAGATTTTTTTTTCTTGATGATCAAACGATTTTTATACCGGGTGCCTATTATTTTTGTCAAGTCTAGAACATTTAGGTACTATTAACTTTTAAAGTACTATTTTTTTTATTGACGAAGTGAGATGGCAAATATTGAAATCTTTCTTCCACAAAGGTAAACATGTGAGTAAAAGTAATCAAGACAAATCCCTTTTTGTAATCGCATTACGTTGATTTGACCTACTATGATTGAATTCATCATAAAATAACGCGTCATCGAAACCCTTTTCCAAATAAATTAAATTCAGATTTCAGTTCAATTTTTTTCCAAGTGACTGACGTGGTGATCTCAACTTCCCATTTATCAAGCTTTACTGACATTCTAAGGTTATTTATCATTCGTCAGATAAAACCCAGCTTGAAATTCTTAACGACTCTACATGATGTTTTGTAGAGTCGCTAATAATAATTTTCTTTCTTATAATTTTGAATTAGAATTATATTTCAATCTTTTAATTTAATTAAAGCCTCCTGATTAAGTGACTTCTATTAATGCCGTTGGCATTGATAAAAAAAATGATCGAATCTCGTGTAGGGAACGAATCAATCAGCCAATCATTCTATCCATTTATGGATTTGACCAAAAATAACGTGATAACTCTTTCTCTAGTAGCCAACTTAGTCCAAAGATATTGTAAATTTAAAAACGATCGAAATCAAAAAGAAAACAAGAGATTTTTGTCATAATAATCACTTGAAAAATAATAATTTATATTCAAAAGAGGTCTAATTTCACACACCGCAACAATCAATGAACCCACAATCTATGATTTACTAAACTACACAAAGATAAGCAGAAACGAGATCTTTCTATACCTACGTGATATTCTATTCAGCTTCCCCCATAAAGAGCATTATTCCGATAAAGTGAGAACCGCGAAAGCTTTAATGCTTACATTTGTAATCAGAACCGCGCCCAAACATAGGTATTCTAATAACTAAAGTTTGCGATATACGTGCGAAATGTCGCTAAATTTGCTAAGTAACTTAAAGTCAGCGTATCTTGTGACTACTAATTTTAGTCGGTGATCCTGGCTGTTTCAAGTGGAAGCCCATTTTTGGAGAATAGTACAGGATTTTGTGCCTTTTTTAATTATTCAGATTTTTTTTCTCTAATTTAAATAATGATTGCCAACCCGCATTAAGCTAGCATGATGATTAAACCTTCAATACATTGAAAGAGGCAACGTATATTGGCAGGTAATAACATGAAATTCAATGACTTTTTGCGTTTTTTCTAGATAATCAATTTAATGAAATTTTACCTTTTATTAAGTTACACTCGACACATTATAGTAGAGCCTTATTATTGGAAATAACTTTTTAAATATTGGGGACGAAGAAATCGTGAGGAAACCAGTGCACCTGTGAATTAAGTCACATCAAAAGCCTGTAGCTTTAATAATCTGTCACCAATTTGTAAACCAACTATACGATACGAAAAAGAAGGTTTAACTATGACGAGTTCTATAATTTTGTGTCAGTTGGTTATCGGAAGCAACATTTAATCGTTAGAATCAACTCGGCAACGGTCTTTAATTTGCTGTTGTGAGAAGTTTAAAATATATGAAACAATTATAATGAATTAATTCTATTCAATTACCCACACAAATCTCGACAGATTTCACGGTGCTTTTTATGTTTTGCTTACATATTTATCCATAAATTCCATACATATTTTATTAATTAACAAGTTACACATATTGGCGAATTAAGAAAAAAAACCATAATAATGTCCGCATATTTTGGTATTTATAATTACGGTAGTTTTATTAAGGTTTTGCATTCTTTAGTTTTATTTATTTACACGTAAACAGAAGTTCCCACTGTGTTGCGTTGCGTTTGTCGCTCCATATTAGGTAAAAGTCACATCTTTGATCTTCAAACAAAGGTGCCTTACCTAAACATTATTAGTAGAATATGGTCTGAGTGTGATGAAATAAATAAATTCTCGTAAACAATGTGAGTTAAGTATACGAGAGTAAATTGTGCTATCAGTACTAGACAACTGATAAACATACTTATATAGTTCTAAATACATACATATCATACATAAATTACACCCAAACACAACAAAAGTGATCGTGTTCATCGTACAAACATTTGTCGTGAGTGGGATTCGAACCCATGACCTCCGGTATAGCAGTCACGGCCACTAACCACTAGACCAACAGGCCCTACAAATATTATTTGGTCTTCGAAATTTGAATTCAAACCAACAACCACGTGCAGACAAATCTAGTTACTGAACCGCTCGATCATCACGTATTTCAACTGTTTTTTATTTATTCTTATTTTTATCCTATAATCATTAAAAATGAGGTCAAACAGGAAACAGGCGCTTTAACCCTATTTTATTGACGAAATTGGATAATCGTTGACTAAATTAATAGGAGTTATTAACAAATTACGATAGATACTAACAAATTGATTAATTATTCATATTCTTTTTTATTTTAGCAACCAATTGAAGCGATTAAACGGCAATAAAGGCAATTGACGAGTTATTTTAGATTGTTATGTGTTGTATAACATCTGTTAATTAATTTTTAGGTATTACATCACACTTAACTGTGATTAAGAATTATGCTGATTGATAATTTACCAGCTATTTTTGATTTATTCGATAAATAAATTGTACGTCAGTCTTTGAAAAGAACGCTTCCTTTTTATTTATTATATTTTGTTCGTGAAATAAGTATTTTTTTATGTCCTCACAAAAATACAATATGTAAAGACATAATATGAGCTAACACAGTTGGTTCAAAGGTACCTACTGCTTACTTTCTTACGATATTTCTACCAGCGGGCCTGCGTCATATATTTAAACGAGACATAGACACTATACAGTAATAATAATGTTCAGACCGATTTGCGGACATACACAAACACAGATCCAATCCCTGTTCTTTCACTCTGATAGCCCAATAGGACGGCAATCTGAACAATTGGCATCTGACGGCAATAGAACAGATAGAATAGAATAGAATAGAAATTTATTTCAACATAAGTGTTACAGAGTATACCAGAACTTAAGACTAAGTATTACTAATTTAAATAAAAAAAATAAAGATCATAACACAAAAATCCTTACAATCTAAATAAATACAAGGAACGTCACTAGACGCTTTTTTCATTGACTTTTGGATAAATCAGTATCAAAGGTTAGGTGTCATTAGTTCAGTACCGATGTTCTAATTACATTTTATTGAATAACTAGCTGCTGCCCGCGACTTCGTCTGCGTGGTATTCAAGATGTGTAGTACTGTACAAAAAGTAAAGCTAAAATAATGTTTAATGCCAGCTCCCTAATCCTGTTCCGTTCCAAACTACCTAATTTCTTAATCCTAACCTCTAGTCTTACAAACATATTTGACTGTTAGTTAACACTGCTAGTTTTTTGGTGTGGCCACTATCTTGCACTGATTTGACAATTTGGATTGAAGGACTTGAAAACGGGCGATGGCAAAGAAGTGTACTGGACTCTTACTGGCTAAACCACCAGAGTGCTTCACCGTATCCTATTGTCGGGGGCCACGGGAACGCTTTCGCAATCTACCGCAAGCCCCGACAGGAGAGCTCTTTTTAACGGGAGCTTCTTCGTTAACGTGGAGCCAGCTTTTGCCAGCCCTTATTAAGAGGCGCGTGGAAGCACCACGCATTTGGTCTTTGCTTTTATCCAGTACAGTAGACTGCCCTGAGTCTACTGGCGTAAGTTATTTATGGTGGTTGGAGGATAAGGCCCTTCTTCTATCCTATGCTTGCTTATCGAACATGGATAAGCCTGTCGTGCTCTTTCCACTTTTCCTTGAGCGTCATCACTTCTTCGCAGAACTTGGTGACGGCGCACTAACTAACCGCGGATACTTTGGCCACTCTAGGCGGTGTGACATCGTCGTTACGAAGATGTCGCATTCTCACTGGATGTGAGAGGAGTCTGTATACCCAAATTTATCAAATTTTGTTTACCTACCTATTTGGGTTCTGAGACGGTTGAATGCTTTCCGAACTGAGGTAGGACATAAGTAGTAGGTGGTAGTGGTCGATCTGCCCAGATCTTACACCGAGCTCGAGTTAGAGTTGCAATAGTAGTCAGTGTATATCGGAAGAAGCTCTTTTAGCTCTTAAGTCTACCCGATTTAAGTCTCTTCTAACGTCAGGTAGAGCAATGCCAACCAGGAGGAGAACTTATTGAGCGGGGTTGGTCTTAAACAGCCAGATATTATTCGACACGTTTGCACTGTGCGCTGTGGTGCGGAGAACAGCAGGCGCTGCTCCCCATTCATCTTCTATTTCGTTTTCTTTCTACCCTTGACAGATGTTTTTTTTTTAATCATGAAGTAGTGCTTACTTACATGGTTATCAAAGTTCCAAGTTTCTAATTCTAGTAGTTTGAGCTAACCCAAACTGAGCCTGAAGAAGGTTAATGTTACGCACACATACAAAACAATCGCGGGAGTACGCGTGCGGCGCATATTCGTACGCAATATTAAACAAACATTAATAATAACAGCCTATCTTTATAATACTTTACCTATGCAACTACCCTATACCATCGCAATTGGTGCACAATTGTGGTAGTGTACAGGCACTATCAAATCAGCCACGCGTCATACACACCAAAATTGCAGTCAACAGCTAAGCAGTTATTTAAGTAGGTATAGTAAATCATTTACCGTCCACACTATTTTTTGTTTTAGTGTCGTTGGGTTTTTCTTTTACTTCATATCCACAGCTCCTCCTAAATTGGATAAGACTGTTCTGTTTAGGTATGGCAAAAAAATCCAAGCGCTTCTTACAATACTTTTGTACTACCAAAAACGATAGAAGAAAAAAAATGTTATGCTTGACTGAGATGAAATGAAATGTTGTCGGAGTTTCATAGAAACGTACCCCCGTTAAGGCAGAATTTTCAAAATCCTTATTGCGTCATTCTTAACTTCTAAACTAAATAGCCAAATATTAATTTTAATCGAATTAGCTTCAAAACTGACGGAGTTTCATACAATCTTACCAGCCCCTGTTTACCCCCTTTAAGAGCAAAATTCCAAAAAAAAGATAGCTTAAATGTTAGCGAGGACTAATAGCTACATAATAAAAAAAGTTTCATCAAAATCCGTCCAGTAGTTTTTGAGTGAAAAGCGGACAACAAACAGACAGACAGACAAAAAATTTTTTTTTTATGCTTTTGGCTTCTATTGGTTGTATGAAGATACCCCATCTAAGTTTTTTTTTTAATATCTTTAATGTACAGACATGAGCTTGTTACAATTTTATTATATGTATAGATTAGCTTCAAAACTGACGGAGTTTCATACAATCTTACCAGCCCCTGTTTACCCCCCTTTAAGAGCAAAATTCCAAAAAAAAGATAGCTTAAATGTTAGCGAGGACTAATAGCTACATAATAAAAAAAGTTTCATCAAAATCCGTCCAGTAGTTTTTGAGTGAAAAGCGGACAACAAACAGACAGACAGACAAAAATTTTTTTTTTTATGCTTTTGGCTTCTATTGGTTGTATGAAGATACCCCATCTAAGTTTTTTTTTAATATCTTTAATGTACAGACATGAGCTTGTTACAATTTTATTATATGTATAGATATAGATTAGCTTCAAAACTGACGGAGTTTCATACAATCTTACCAGCCCCTGTTTACCCCCTTTAAGAGCAAAATTCCAAAAAAAAGATAGCTTAAAATGTTAGCGAGGACTAATAGCTACATAATAAAAAAAGTTTCATCAAAATCCGTCCAGTAGTTTTTGAGTGAAAAGCGGACAACAAACAGACAGACAGACAAAAAATTTTTTTTTTATGCTTTTGGCTTCTATTGGTTGTATGAAGATACCCCATCTAAGTTTTTTTTTTAATATCTTTAATGTACAGACATGAGCTTGTTACAATTTTATTATATGTATACGATTAGCTTTAAACCTGACGGAGTTTCATACAATCTTACCAGCCCCTGTTTACCCCCTTTAAGAGCAAAATTCCAAAAAAAAGATAGCTTAAATGTTAGCGAGGACTAATAGCTACATAATAAAAAAAGTTTCATCAAAATCCGTCCAGTAGTTTTTGAGTGAAAAGCGGGACAACAAACAGACAGACAGACAAAAAAATTTTTTTTTTATACTTTTGGCTTCTATTGGTTGTATGAAGATACCCCATCTAAGTTTTTTTTTAATATCTTTAATGTACAGACATGAGCTTGTTACAATTTTATTATATGTATAGATATAGATTAGCTTCAAAACTGACGGAGTTTCATACAATCTTACCAGCCCCTGTTTACCCCCCTTTAAGAGCAAAATTCCAAAAAAAAGATAGCTTAAATGTTAGCGAGGACTAATAGCTACATAATAAAAAAAGTTTCATCAAAATCCGTCCAGTAGTTTTTGAGTGAAAAGCGGACAACAAACAGACAGACAGACAAAAATTTTTTTTTTTTATGCTTTTGGCTTCTATTGGTTGTATGAAGATACCCCATCTAAGTTTTTTTTTAATATCTTTAATGTACAGACATGAGCTTGTTACAATTTTATTATATGTATAGATTAGCTTCAAAACTGACGGAGTTTCATACAATCTTACCAGCCCCTGTTTACCCCCTTTAAGAGCAAAATTCCAAAAAAAAGATAGCTTAAATGTTAGCGAGGACTAATAGCTACATAATAAAAAAAGTTTCATCAAAATCCGTCCAGTAGTTTTTGAGTGAAAAGCGGACAACAAACAGACAGACAGACAAAATTTTTTTTTTTTATGCTTTTGGCTTCTATTGGTTGTATGAAGATACCCCATCTAAGTTTTTTTTTAATATCTTTAATGTACAGACATGAGCTTGTTACAATTTTATTATATGTATAGATATAGATTAGCTTCAAAACTGACGGAGTTTCATACAATCTTACCAGCCCCTGTTTACCCCCCTTTAAGAGCAAAATTCCAAAAAAAGATAGCTTAAATGTTAGCGAGGACTAATAGCTACATAATAAAAAAAGTTTCATCAAAATCCGTCCAGTAGTTTTTGAGTGAAAAGCGGACAACAAACAGACAGACAGACAAAAAATTTTTTTTTTATGCTTTTGGCTTCTATTGGTTGTATGAAGATACCCCATCTAAGTTTTTTTTTAATATCTTTAATGTACAGACATGAGCTTGTTACAATTTTATTATATGTATAGATTAGCTTTAAAACCTGACGGAGTTTCATACAATCTTACCAGCCCCTGTTTACCCCCTTTAAGAGCAAAATTCCAAAAAAAAGATAGCTTAAATGTTAGCGAGGACTAATAGCTACATAATAAAAAAAGTTTCATCAAAATCCGTCCAGTAGTTTTTGAGTGAAAAGCGGACAACAAACAGACAGACAGACAAAAATTTTTTTTTTATACTTTTGGCTTCTATTGTTGTATGAAGATACCCCATCTAAGTTTTTTTTAATATCTTTAATGTACAGACATGAGCTTGTTACAATTTTATTATATGTATAGATATAGATTAGCTTCAAAACTGACGGAGTTTCATACAATCTTACCAGCCCCTGTTTACACCCCTTTAAGAGCAAATTCCAAAAAAAAGATAGCTTAAATGTTAGCGAGGACTAATAGCTACATAATAAAAAAAGTTTCATCAAAATCCGTCCAGTAGTTTTTGAGTGAAAAGCGGACAACAAACAGACAGACAGACAAAAAATTTTTTTTTTATGCTTTTGGCTTCTATTGGTTGTATGAAGATACCCCATCTAAGTTTTTTTTTAATATCTTTAATGTACAGACATGAGCTTGTTACAATTTTATTATATGTATAGATTAGCTTTAAAACTGACGGAGTTTCATACAATCTTGCCAGCCCCTGTTTACCCCCTTTAAGAGCAAAATTCCAAAAAAAAGATAGCTTAAATGTTAGCGAGGACTAATAGCTACATAATAAAAAAAGTTTCATCAAAATCCGTCCAGTAGTTTTTGAGTGAAAAGCGGACAACAAACAGACAGACAGACAAAAAATTTTTTTTTTATACTTTTGGCTTCTATTGGTTGTATGAAGATACCCCATCTAAGTTTTTTTTAATATCTTTAATGTACAGACATGAGCTTGTTACAATTTTATTATATGTATAGATTAGCTTCAAAACTGACGGAGTTTCATACAATCTTACCAGCCCCTGTTTACCCCCTTTAAGAGCAAAATTCCAAAAAAAAGATAGCTTAAATGTTAGCGAGGACTAATAGCTACATAATAAAAAAAGTTTCATCAAAATCCGTCCAGTAGTTTTTGAGTGAAAAGCGGACAACAAACAGACAGACAGACAAAAAATTTTTTTTTTATACTTTTGGCTTCTATTGGTTGTATGAAGATACCCCATCTAAGTTTTTTTTTAATATCTTTAATGTACAGACATGAGCTTGTTACAATTTTATTATATGTATAGATTAGCTTTAAAACTGACGGAGTTTCATACAATCTTACCAGCCCCTGTTTACCCCCTTTAAGAGCAAAATTCCAAAAAAAAGATAGCTTAAATGTTAGCGAGGACTAATAGCTACATAATAAAAAAAGTTTCATCAAAATCCGTCCAGTAGTTTTTGAGTGAAAAGCGGACAACAAACAGACAGACAGACAAAAAATTTTTTTTTTATACTTTTGGCTTCTATTGGTTGTATGAAGATACCCCATCTAAGTTTTTTTTTAATATCTTTAATGTACAGACATGAGCTTGTTACAATTTTATTATATGTATAGATTAGCTTCAAAACTGACGGAGTTTCATACAATCTTACCAGCCCCTGTTTATCCCCTTTAAGAGCAAAATTCCAAAAAAAAGATAGCTTAAATGTTAGCGAGGACTAATAGCTACATAATAAAAAAAGTTTCATCAAAATCCGTCCAGTAGTTTTTGAGTGAAAAGCGGACAACAAACAGACAGACAGACAAAAAATTTTTTTTTTATACTTTTGGCTTCTATTGGTTGTATGAAGATACCCCATCTAAGTTTTTTTTTAATATCTTTAATGTACAGACATGAGCTTGTTACAATTTTATTATATGTATAGATGATATTTTTTATTGAATTAGGTGACCATAATGTGTTCCGGAGATGACCAGTTTTCAAACGGGTGCATACTAGACATTCTTTCTTCCTACAGTGCTGAGGTTTCATAAACAAATGACAAAAGAAAACCATAATTCACTCATTACGATATTAAGTTGACGCACTAGCCCAATAAGGAATTAGAAGAATAACATATAGATTACTTCATAATCTTCTTTGTGTTATTTAAAAGATTTATGCATTCTTTTGGCCTTGCACTGAACTCAAAACGTCTTTAATATTATTCAAGGTAGTTCATTTTCCTGGCGGGTTCTTTGAAGCTCCATTTAAGGTAGAAATAGCATTAATATTATTTCTCAATGTAAATAGAATTAATTGATATCACACCTAATTAGGAGACTTAAGTCAATATAATTTATCTTTTGGATATCCTTTTGTCGAAGAGGAAATAAACAAATGAATTATGATGTTTGAATGATTAGTTATTTGTTAAGTTAAATGTTAGTAGAAAAGAAGTTTGAATACCATTTTTACCCATCGGGTTTATAATTCAGTTTATCTTTGAAATAGTGTAGTAGTAACAATTTTAGTGTGCAATAAAGCATATCACCACGCTATTTACTTACCACTGTGCACGACGTGTCGCGGGTTCGATCCCCGCGGGATAGAACAAGAACTTGTGTGATCCACAAATGCTTGCCCTGAGTCTAAGTGAGTGAGTTTGTGCATGTGAATTAAATGTATGTGAAACCCGGAAACTCCGGGAATCGTTTTTTAGAGGAAAAAGAAAACAAACGAATGTCCCCATTTTACTCTATGACGATCTTGCGACTGGTTAGCTATTCTTTTATATAGCCTATTTTAGACACTCATTTTTTAACTTGACGGCTATCATCTTTTGAAGATGTTGTCTATATATAAAATTTATATGGGTATTTTTTACTAAAAACAACATAATTTCCAAGTGAAAACACTAATCTAACATAATAGTAAAATCAACGTAAGATAATTGAGTGATAAAAACAAACAAACCACTTTATGTAGTTGATGACTTGTTATCCTATCAATAAGCACTTAAACCTTAATTATACAATATATATTTATTATTTAGTGCTTATTGATTAAGCCATAAATTACCCATACATCTCCGATTTATATCTCCTATACAAAGTGTAAAACGGTCATTAAAGTTATGTACATGGCCTAACATAGTCGTATGAATTTCTTAGCTCTATAATCATAATGTCATTGTGTCCTGACCGATTTCAGCCACGACAGCTAGTGTTATTATAACACCAGCCAGCTGCGTGGGATATAATAGCACAAGCGTGTGCGCAAGCTCAGGTGCACTCTCTATTCCTTTACTCTCATAGCCCAATGGGACACGACCGGAGAGAGATCCGGCACAGGACCCACATTTTTGATACGATAGCTTATGATGTTTATTTTGTGCACCGTGGGGATCGAAAAGCGTATTAGTTATTAGTTTTATACTGTGTGGTAGGCAATTGTGTAGAGCGGTGTCTCTATTTCACAGCTGCAATATTATAACTTTAAGATATGGTGGCAGCCAAACAGGAACCATCCATCGACTTTTATTATATAGACTGGTCATCGAAACCTTTTTCTTGACCTAATTAGAAAATTGACATATAGTAATATAGCTAGTCAAAGTGTGTTAGTCTGTATTGTGCATCTTCGAAATAATTTTAAAATCACCAGTCTTCAATTCTTGTCCAATTACCATTTTTAATTGAAATTAAATCGAACTTTTTTTTCCCTCAAATAAGTAAAGCAAAAGTGAGTAATATTCATTCACATACATTATCATTATCACAACAGGTCAATAGTAGGCACACACATGCACACAGGAATTCGCATACAGACAAACAAACGCAAGTGACATCCGTGAGTGACGTCGCTGTAATAATCACGCATCTAAATTGACGTTTACTTGTCTTTTCCTATAATAATAGTGATGTACAAGACTTGTTAGAGTGGTGATAACCATTCTTAAACAGTTGAGGTACGATTAAGAAAAGTTTTAAAACCAATTAATTATTTTTGTAAAAGTGATCGAGTTCTAAAACTGATTGGCAACATCGAGAAAAATAAATTACTTTTTAAAAATTCCAGATTTTCAGATTTCTAAAACCATGCAAACGGCTCTTCTTTTTTCTGGAGCCACTTAATTTTATGTCATCTTAACTAATATATTTATGTCAAAATAGTAGTAAAAATATATTTCAGGAAAAAATCTTATCATTGCTAGCACTTTACAAAGTAGAACTGCAATAATCATTTTAAGGTACTTACCATAAAGAGTTTGACAAATGTAAATGCATTATTAAATACACACATTCCACATACCACTCAACTAGAACCTGATTACCTTAATCTAAACCAAATTTACATTACTCAATATCAAACATCTTGTCTAACAAACATTCTTTACATATAATTTCATGAATTAGGTATAAAACTCAAATCAATATGACATTCTAACTTTGGCAATTAAAGTTCAAAAGGAAACTCTACATTTATCTTTATATTTTACTTAAAAATATTATTTATTGCCCACATTAACAATAAAAAATGAAGTGGAGCAATGTTCCTACAAAACTTGTCCTACATAAGTCAAACTTACATTAAGAAAAAAAAATAGAGACGATAACACTAAATCAATAAAGAAATAAAACTTTTTGCTTAAATGTCCATGTCCTATTGCATATCCTCCAAGATCGTCCTCATATGGTTTGTATAAAAAGGTAAAAAGCTATACGACCTCATGTCTTATATTTAGCCAAGTTATGTCATGTCACCTTGCATTATTATACAATAACATAATTTAAGCATGCTTACATAACTAACGATAGAAAAAAATGAATTTACGATCTTGTTCTCAATTTAAAATGCTAAATAGAACACAATCTGGACGAAAACAAGTCTTTTGCACTTTTTTTTTTAAATGTGATATATGCTTTTTCTTTTTTGTCAATGGCCAGTATCGTTGAACTAACAATTAATGGCGACACAAAATTCAAAATGAAATTGTAAATAGGTAAGTATCACATCACTAAAACTCATTGATAGGGCTGGCACGTTATGACGTCCACTCATTACTAGCTTTACAGGAATGTAAATGTAAATAATTGATGCTCGTATTACTCAACTATTCATAGAGCCACGCGGCCATATTGGACTAAGAAGGCTAAGTCCACTGTCTGCGGACTTCGGTTGCCGTAGGCGGTAGTCCCAAACGTCTCGAACAATTGTTGGCTAATTGTTCCTCTTGCTCCCGTCAGGTTTTTGAACAAGGATGTAGCTTAAGCAAATAGTAAATTAATATATTAGCAAAAGTCAACCTTGACATTCAACCTTAGATTAGACGAATTAATATACTTTCGTTATAGTTTTTTTTTTCTGAACTAGAGTTGAAGAATTTTACTAATTTATTAGCTGGTTTTGATAAGCTTTTATTAAAATGGATGACAAATCCGTGAGCATATTATTTAATGTTTAACATGTTTTATTAAATAGAATACCACCGACCAGACCAGTATCATTAAATCTTAAGTAAAATGAATAATAGGTATATGATTTTTTAGTGTCACACTAAAAATACGTATCAAATATAAGTATTTTTGGATATTGGATACGTAGTTTCCTTTTGTCCCGCAAACATAAATTGACCAAAGTGTGAATGAAAAATATAATGAATGAAACTTACGCATGACGTCACTTCTTCGCATAAATTTTACTAATTCGTTACGTCACATCTCACAAACCCCCTCTCCTAAACTTTAAAGCAGCTGTATATCTTCGTCAATATTTTTTTCAGATTAAGGTAAAAATACATGACATATTATTATTATGTAATATTTTTTAATTATTATTATCCGTCAAATTAATTAAACATTACACTTTTTGTCACCCCTATGTCTTAATTTCATCGTAAGACAAAGTAGGATAGTTTAAAAAGATTTTTCGTACTTTTCTTTTACAGTGAAAATAAAGGAAAGTTTTTGCCAGCAAGCCAGGCTTAGTGGTAAATCCTGTTAATGCCAACGTTTCTGTAAAAGAAATAGTTAAGTACGCACTTTGTATTTCTTATCTGTTACAGTTTCATGGTCACTGTTTCTTTATTATTTCATTTTAGCTACGTCTTTGGTGCTTTTTTTTCGTTTCTTTTAGCACGACTATAATTAAGTACGTTGTTATTTACAGGAATTGTTCTATAAAAGATGTTGAAAATGGTATTTATAAATATTAAACTGTAAGTAGTTGGTCCCGTTTTAGTTTCTTATGCTGTATCACTGCGTGAACTTAACTATAATGTGTGAACAGATAAGCTACTAAGATATAAGATACCTACTAGTTAGAAATTGACTCTATGTCGATCTATCTATAGCTAAACTTTAACCAAGTAAATGATAAATGATCTTAAGATAAACAATTAGCATTAATTATAATTATAATTCCAGACACACCACATGACTTCCTAACTCCATTGAAGAAATCAAACCCAAAGGAAGTGCCAACATAATAGCACACGCTCGCAGTTGGCACGCTTGCTAGATCTTGCCGGAAACGGAAGCCGTGTTAATTGGATATGTCAGATGCCACAGGCTTTCACGCCCCCGAGATAGTTTCCCTAGTTGTGCTTACAAGACATTAATTATTAGGAACTCGTCTGTGTACTGTCAGTGTGCCGCGACCGAATATGCGATTAAAATTGCATATTTTATATGTTGGTTATGCAAGGTACACTTGGCTTGCTCTTCTCCCAAATAACGTGGTTTTAAATAACTTAAAATTTGTCTTCGAGAAATGAGCAATAGAATGCTACTTTTGTAGGCGATCGATGAAATACACTCAAAAAATACTTAACATTTTGGCTTTTGTAAACTAATACTTACCTCGAGAAATGAAATGCTACCAGGTGTTTATCGAATAAAATTACTGAGCTATAAAGAGTTTGGTTTCTTTAGTTCAAGCAAATAAACAAAACAAAATGGTTTTTTTCAAGTATTCATTAGTGTAGATAGTTATGATCATCTGTTTAGCACTTTGAACAATATTAGCCATATAAAACGAACTGTCTAGCAGACACTATCCCACGCTATAAAAGACATAGGTATCACGCAATCTACCGAAAGTTTATTAAACCTAGACAGACAGGAATTCAGTTAAACTTTGCATTATCCTTTTTTATAACGGCATCAAAGTCACTAATAAACTAGTATTAGAATATTTTATACGCCAAGATGCAATAAAGATACCAAATACCAAAACACAGTTATAATCTTAACCTAGAATAAACAATGATGGTCTGAGTGGTTTCGACGCTGTGCATGACTCCTCCCACTACATTCGCAAATCTAAGATAAATTAATAATAAAGATCAATATCTTTTAACCCCGTTTTGTTGTAACTATCTTGGGTCAAAAAAAAAACGATAAGTGAATATAGATGCTAGTTAGAACAACGGTATCATTCATTAAATTCACGATAGCCTGTCTGATTTCTGAAAAGACTGAGAAGTTCAATGTATTTTCAAATTCATGTGCGTATTACAAATAATTATGACTGGTCTGAAATGCCGAAGGATAACATCTTAAGAAAATTAACATGCCTGATAATTTTTCAATTAAGTGTTTAACCACGCCAGAGGTTTACAGGCGGTTTAATTTCCGACACTAGGTTCTACGAGTACAATGATTAAAGATAAGACAAGAAGAAGGATCCATCAGACAAAAACAAGTGAACAAAAACAAGTATGAAACGAATTCGATCATATAACTTCTAACTAGAGATTGTTATCAATTCAAATGACGTTCGATGAAGTACTCACGTTGATGGAACGCCCACACCCAAACATACGTCATTAGATAATTCAAAGAGGAAATAAAGTTCAAAAAAGTTCATTTAGTCTTTAAATAACGTGAAGTAGAAAGTAATATTTCAGCGTATATCTCGGGAAAGATCTTCTGATACTAAAGTAATTCTGCTTTAAGAGTTGTGACTGACAGGGCGTGATTGATCGCTGTGTAACCGACAAATTCACTCCGTATCCAAATGGGAAACTTTAGAAGCAGGAGTTTCGCTTCAAACATTTCCAAGTGCTTTTTTCGTTGGATGCAGATGACTTACTTTTTCTACGAAAGTTTTTCTGCGAGGAAGTACTGAGTTAAGCATCTATATTAACTATGCACGTTTAATGAGGTCTACAGTGCAGGGATTGCAAACCTATAAGTATTAAAGCTCCATTTTTTTTTACATTTTTTTTTTTAATACAGGAGTTTTTAAGAGTTACATAGTTACTTTAGACTTTCTTTAGCGTATTATGAATCTAGTATGGTCAAAAATATTGTGTCACGTGCCGTTGCTTCGTCATTGAAGAACTGATGGTCTACTGCATTATAAAGAGCGTAAAAATGAAGGTCTAATAACGGAAAGAATTTACATCAGTAAAAAGGTTGTATTCTTTTTCGATTGGGAAGTAAGGAGTCGTGACTATGATGTACATTATATTGTCTGTTACAAAGAATACTGTAAGGTCAATGTGGTTAATAAAAGCGAAGTTGATTGACGTCAATCTGAGAACTACCGAGAACTATCGTTTAGGCTTATTATTTTGAGTAAAGATTATTATTTTCATCAAAGTCCTCTTCAATTACGGTCATAATAGTTAATTTATTATGCAAATAAATGCCTCTCCATTAATAAATATAGCAGCTAAAATGTCATGCAACTTTGATCTTTCAATTATGGCCGTCCCAGATTCTAGATATTTTAAGCATGACGCATACTCAATCACAATATCTTAAACTAACAAAATTTGTTGATCGAAGCTGTCCTAATGTCAACATACATCCGGCATTCCTATGTAAATGTTGGAGACGTCTTCAATACGTCATTATTGACCGCTGGTGACGTCACACTGATCCGAGACGTCGAACTTCCTCGTGGTCCCCGGATGACTATTCGCATTAACATATATTTACATGGCTGATGTACGTCACAAGGAATCCCCGACAGGTTCGGCTGTCTTTTGTTTTGATTGAAAATATTTGAATATTGATTGTTTTAGAGAAATGAGATGAGTAACCAAAGTGGCTAACAAATATAAAAATAATAACCATTTCTCAAAGATTTTTCACCGTACATTTTTTTTCTATTACCTATAGTGTTAGGAGGTTTTAATCGTATCTGCAACCACTATCATTGTGTAATATAGATCGCGATATATTAAATTTAACGGACCCATTCTGCAAGGAATTAAAAATAGACGTTATACCCTGAGTAAACAAAAACTGAATCAAACAGTATATACCTACTCGTAACTATAAATGTTTTTATGTAAGAAACACTTATTCAATCAAAACAGTTTACAAGTCCTTAAGTGAGTGAATTCGCATATCAAAGTGTCATAAAGCGGTGTAATAATGGCGTCTAATAATAGAATACTACTTACTGCAGTGCTTTCTTACTGGCGTGGGATATCGAACAACTGTTCAAGCTTTCAAAGAAAACAATACCTCAGGAATTAATATACGTGTTATGTAGTCTTGCTTATTCAGTCAAGTAGGCAATATGTGAGGAAATGTGGTTGGGCACCATACATTTTTACAATATCTTGAAAACTCGCTGGTTAAGCCAAGTGGGTCTCTATGAGGTTAGGTTAAAGGTTGTCACGGAAGGAACCCTGTAATGCAATTAATAGCCTCTGAGAAAGCAGCATCTCTGATCGATTGCTGCTGTGTGCTTTGAAAGTCTTGGGCGATCTAGGCAGTCTTCAAAGAAGGGGTTTGCTTTGCACATTGGGTTTCTGGGTTGTTCTTAGGGGCAAGAGAAACTCCCATTCCCATCACACAACCAACGGGGTGATTTTTGTGGGGTAGAACCCTGAAATCCCCGGTCTTATCCTCAACAGACCGGGCGACATTTGAAGGTATCACTTAGCAAATGAATGTGCCATATATTATTGTGTAACAAAACTGTAATTTTTGTTATTTAAGGATGAATAGACTATTCCATTTACTACGAAAGGTACTCTGACGGAGAGAAGATAAAGGTTATAGGTATGTCATCACGGTATAGATAAATAAAAACGCAAGGCGTTGAGCTCATCCAGTTATTCCTACAAACAGTATATCTTCTTTGTTACAAAACTCATACGTATTACCTAATGGACAAATGGAACATACTCGTTTATGATTGTTTATTAATTATTTCTGCGATACAATTAGAGGTCGGCAACTTTGCAATATGCATATTAGGACACGTAACTAAGGCCGCTGGACTTATAAAATGTTCTTAGTCATTCTGGAAAATCCTTTAAGTTCGAGAGATGGTTATATGCGTTTACAATAGTCATTACTACGTTTTACGCAATACGCCTTATACTGAGTTACTGAGGCTTCCAGATCCATGGGCTACACGTCCTCTTAGGGTAAAGTACGGTAGCTATGTCCTATTGCCGTTGTGAAAGCAGGACGGCAAACTGCACGACATAGTGCTGTCTCGCTTCAACGAAGGTAAGAGCTAAGGATCAACCACCGCGACCGCCTCTTAGACTATTATAGTCTAAGAGGCAGTGTTAGTTGAATACCATTTTTCATGAATAGAATAATTTTATAATGGTAGCCTGTACATTACTATCATTATTATTTACATTTACTCATCTCAACCTTATTTTTATCTCAAATACTAAGTAAATATATTATTATCATAAATTCATACAAAAAGAGGAAGTTCTGCATAAAATAAAACATTAATATTTATAAGCCTGACATATTTATACATCCTGTATCCTTATGCTGACTTTATGGGGCGAGTTTATTATACGCATACTGTATGTTACATGTATAACATATTGCTATAGTTTATTGTACATAACAGTTGTTTATTGAAATTCTTTGTATTTGTTGACGGGCCTGTAGATCTAGTGGGTTCGATTCCCACCCAGGAAAAATGTTTATGTGATGAGCACAATCATTTGTTGTGTCTGGGTGCAATTTATGTATAATATGTATGGATTTAGAAATATAAAAGTAATAAATATGTTTATCAGTTGTCTGGTACTCATAGCACAAGTTAATCTCGCATACGTATTAATGACTAGATGGCGTTGCGGTAATGTTGAAAAGTATATTTATATTTAATTTTGTATTACGTTTACAATAATAGTTCTAGTGCTAAGTAGAAGTAGCTTTGATCACAATGTCACATAACCTTGTTTTACAAATTTTAAGTCAACTCAACCTATCGCGTTTCGCTGCTAATCATAGAGTGCCCCGAAAAAAGTTTTCAAATCTATCTTAGAAAGTAGGTTCAGTTAACCATTGTAAAAGACATTCATCTACCAATACAATAGGGTTTAAACTTATACTCTTGTATATACCACATCTGCATTCTACTCTACTACGTCTTAATAAAATATTATGATTGATTGAATAAGAACTATATTAAGACATTCTGTCATTGAGACAATAAAACTCCTCCGTCACGGTATAATCTTTGTTTACCAATAGCTTCTACGCAACCTTTTTTCATTAATCAGCTGATTGCCAATAAAATTCATATTTTATGCCTGTCTCATAACCATAAATCAATTTCAATTAACAATGAAATAACTCAACACCATAGTTTTTAAATTTAAATAATCTTTCGATAATAACCTACATAGATTGAAGTTTATAAGTAATTTGTATTTAATTGAATGGTGATTTAAAAGTAAATTAGCTACCTATCCTAATAATTATAATGCGATAGTTTGTCAGTATGGATGGATTCATGGATAGATGGATGGATGTTTGTACTTATGGATGTACTCATTCACGCTCAAACGGCAGGATCAATTTTAATGAGACGACGTAGGCTTCTTTTTAACCGATGCGCCAGAGGAGGCAATGTTTTCACAGCAATAACCAATATTCACGCAGATGAAATTGCAGACAACAGTTAGTTAGAAATCTGTTTGTTTTATATTTATGTGATCTCTTTGTTTGCATTCAAAAAGCAATGAGTAAAAGCTTAAAAAAACAATCCTCAAATTTTAAAAAAAAATAATTAAAAAGTTGTCAATATTCACGAACAAAAGTGGCATTTTACGATTAAAATCTAAGCACGTTATATAAACATCGTATAAACCAGGCAGATGATCAAGTCCTACCCACAAGCATGAGGTCTAAATGCGATATTAATGCAATTTTCTGAATTAATGTTAAACATTTCTACATTCCAGTTTATCTAGTATGTTTGCGATGCAAGTACAAGATGTTGCGTAATGAAAGAAGATGATGATTCTGAGTATTACGTTATATACGTAAGTAAGTGGCTCTTGTGTTTCATTTTCCTATCTCGGGAATTTACTAAGTGTAGGAAGTATTCCTATAACTAATGTCCAATGCGACGATTTGTGAGTATGGATGGTGGTCTGTTACTCTTTTACGTCTAAACGGTTACCTCTTCACTTTTAAACCTTATAGCAAGAAGGATGAAAATGGGAATGGAGTTAGCTGACACTCTGGATTAACATATAGGCTACTTTTTACCCGACTTCAAAATCCTTTACCTTAAAATTGAACTTTACCTATTATGAATACCTAACCGATAATCTTATTAGAACAATAATAAATAATCCGTGATTAGCAAAGATTGGGTATCTAATTTATATTCTCGATCGCTTCAGCCACACCTACGTATATTAGATATTCTAGATAAGTAAGTATTACTTATTTAGGATTATTAATTAAAGGATATAGCTAACTTTAGCATAACTAGGCAGTGGTAAAAATATCTAACTTCAATATTTACTTATAATAATGATGTATAACAAAAGTTTCTAGAGCAACTTTCCTGTACCATAATTAATCCTACAGCTAAAGATATTCTATTCTATTAAGAGTATATTTTTTTTTTAATTTTATTATGTACGAATGCGGTTGCCAAATGTAATAAGAACTGTATTTTTCCGGTCTTTGAATTAATGGAGCACTTACATAACATCTTACAAATTAAGATTAAAAAAATATTTCCTTTCAAACAAAATAAACCAACAATTATGATGACAAAGAAAATCATAAGTTAATAATTTTCATACTTTATCTTTTCTGTGTAGGTTTGGTTTACATAACTTCATTCATAGTAATTTACACGCGTCGTATGGTAATATTGTCATTACTATTATTAACAACTGGATTAGTAATAAATTCGCATAATTTTGATACCTACTTACAATTAACAATACTGACAAGTGAAACAAGATACCTTTATCGAACAAATCATTGAGTTACACAACACAATACTGCATAAGTTATAAAATACTTAACTCATACATATACAATTGATAAGTCAATCTATACAATAATAAGAATAAATTTTTGATACAAGTCACTACAACTCCGGAATATTTAATATTTACTAAAAGACTTACAGGTAAGCTACAAACTTAAAATCATTACATAGGTACTATAAAACAAAGATGCTTCTCGCTGTCAGCTTAGATCTTTAAAACTGCGCATTGGTTTTCGATGCGGGTTTTTTAACAAATATAATGTTATAAGAGAAAGGTTTATTTGTATTTGTTTATTGCACCCGTGAAAAGTTGGCTCAGGGCTAATCTAGAATAAATAACATTCATAACTTGAAAAGCACGTATACTTATCACAACAAAATATAATTTTTTGCAGTACTAATACCTCAAAATTGCATTTAAGTAGCAATAGCAGTAAGTCCAAAACCACAGTATAATAATGAAAACAGTATGAAGTTTTCATATAATCGAACGCAACACGAGTTATGCCTACACTATTGGATCGTGGCATGATAAAGTCGCGAGCGTGTCGCAGTAACAAACGGATGGTGTGTTGTTGATGCAGTTAAAAATAGTGTAGGTGCCCTCAGTCAGAGTCACGCAGAGCATGCGCAGGCGATCCTGTGACTCTGGCTGAGGTAGTAGAAGGGGCCCGGAGCGTTTTTAGTCGTTGGGAGTCCGACATATCCCACGCTGTACCATCGGTGTGGGTTAAAGTCAGTAGCGTTTCACCCCAGAAAACGAAAACAGAAAGGTGGGCAGTCCTATCGCTGTTACGTACCGCGCGGCTGTAGGTACTTATTTGAAAAACAACGGTCAAGTTAACTACTGTATGTATTGACACTGTACCGAAGCATCGTCAATAAAAAGGATTTTAACGCCTTGACCCGAAAAAAAGAGAATTTAGTGTTCGATCTGGCGACCGCGTCTCGGCAATGTAATCTTACGAGTTTCATACCCGGATGCGAATTCCCCAATCAGGGGAGTATTCAGGCTTGTTGGACGCGTGGGTTTGTTCACATGAACACTGAGCTGTGAGCCAATGGACTCGTCATGTGGTTTTAAGCATTTCTTTAAGTATATGGATTTGTCATTCATCCTCAGTGAAGCATTGCGTAATGAAACAAAAGAATGTCTATTTCTGGAGAGATATTTAAAATTTTTGATACTGTCACTCAATTATTTATAAGAACCTTTTCGTAGTTTTATACCTAGTTCGAAACTAAGTTGCTTCTCTCGTCTGTCTGTCAGTTCCTTTAGATTTTTACACGGTTTTTGTATTAAATAAAATGCCTCAAGAGGAAGGTTTTCTATGTATAAAATTGATCAAAATTTGACCCGTGCCAAGTTAGGGCAGGTTGGTAATTATAATATATATTTTGAAAATAGCTGTTATTGTTGTCTGCCTTCAAAAAAATAGGCTCCAGATATATATTTTGTTGAATACATTTATTCATAAACGATGCAAGCATTTTTATTTATAAAAAATCGACTATTCATGTCGCGTCAATCTAAATGCATTCAACTGAACTTGGTGTGAATAAAATTATAAATCGATATTTCTGAATACATTTAGGCCATAATGCTACATATACAAACAAAAAATTATAGACTTAATAAGTCCAAATATTCTGTATTCAGTGACTAAATCATAAATCACGCATTTATTTCGTGAGGCACGGACCGTTGCGGCGTCGGGACGTGCTTATCTGTTATTTGCAGCGAAAACGCAGCGCTACACCGGCGGTTTTCACCATGTTGATAAATATTGGGGAACAGACCCCTACCACTGACTTAAAAACTAACATTATCGCAGTTGTGGGAGAGAGACGCCACTCTAGACCACGTAGCGCGCTGTCACGCTTCCGCAACTTCAATAAAATTACTTTAATAGTTGGTAGGGTTTTCGAACACTGGATATAATGCCAACGGTTTGTTGATTGTCCGTTTGAGTACGGTAAATCTAACGCCAAGTGCGCGAATGGTCAATGTACACGAATTATTGCTTAATCGAGTGTATTTATGCCAATAGATGCTTGTTTCTGAACAATGTTCGTTAGTTATGAAGTTGCTTGATTGATGTTGGAATGTATTCGACAATTTCTCGGTCTGAGACGTGGCTCTGCTGTAATAACTGTGTTACCTATATAACTAGTGATGTGAGAGACAAGGCCTTTGTTTACAATTTTATTTTGTACTAACTGTTATCGCAACGGAACTTAACACAAGTTAAGTAACACCTAGTCTATTTTATGAATAATAAAAAAAAAAGTAGCCTAAATTAGCCCGTCTCTTACGTCACTTGCGAAAATAGTTCATTCAAAATCGGTATTGTGAATGTACTGTATATGTGAAATCGTTTTTTTTTATCAGTATTACAAACATAAGCAATCCAATTTTATTTGTATGCATTTTTATACAATTCACAAATCTTTTACAATATCCTATTTATCAAAATAAAAAGGTAGGTATTACAAAAACTTCATCACCACATTTCCTCGACCATAATAATTTCCCTTAATAAGTATACTAAAAGCGACTTTATTACGGCTATCTATCGGGCAAAGTTGTCTTGTGGGTGATCAATCATCTCGGTATTAGCAGGAAAACGTTTATTAATGGACACGGCCGCCCCTGCATCCCTGACTTGACACGTCGTCTAGTAATCGTCGCATTTTTTAGGTTGACAAGAAAAATAAACGACTTCTATGTAGGTACAGTATAATAAAATAGACAAAGGTAAAAAAATATACTTGAACATTCCCATAACGCCATTTAGTCTCAAATTAAGTATACCTACAAGAGACACTTGTGTTATGAGTACAAAAGAACTGATAAACATACTTCTACATTACAAAGAACAAGTGCAGGAAGTGACTTTGTTTTATATCTACTATGTACCTAATAAAGAGATACATGTTTGTGTAAACGGGAAATATCGTATTTTATTATTTTATGAGTAGAAACTGAAAACCTCACGTGATCAGTACTTTTTCAATCACAGGACTTTTTTTGCTATACGTTTTTGTGTCCCCGCAGGAAAAAGGCCTATCGTTACATTTCTAATAACTTCTATTAACTACGCGAAAACAACTCTAACCGCCACTCAAATATAAATCAAAATTCCAATTAACAGGAAAGCTGATACAATACATACACCAGATTTGAATTAGTTATTTAGATTCAATAATATAACAACACATATAAACTATACCCGAGCTAATACTGCTAAACATCGTCCTTATTCTCTTAGCTTTAGGGGTGATTTTCCTAATTAATTGTTGGAACTAGCTATATTATGTGAGGTGCTCAAGATGAAGACGGGCTTATGGTAGTTCTGTAAACACGCAACGCATCCATCAACGGGGCTTAATGGCTTATCCAAATCAATTAGAAACTTGAAGCTTATGTTCTATATCAGTCCACATATACGTATATTGTAATAGGTATGTCTTTATTATGTGTGAGTGTAAAAGTAATAATAATATTTCACGACTTTTTACACGCCATCTAGTCTCAAACTAAGTAGAGCTTGTATTATGAGTAGCTACTTGACAGCTAATATACGTACTTTTATACTTCTAAATACATACCTACATATTATAGAAAATTACACCCAGATAGAACATCCAAAATACTGAGTTTAGTAGCAATAGATAACAATATGGCTCAAACAATTTGTAACATCCTAATTCAGAATATTTACACATACCAACGACGACTATTTCCAATAATCTTCAGAATCAATCAAGCCCTAATTAATTCATTGATATTGCGTCAAAAGTTAAATCAATTTACATAATTATAATTAATATATTATTTGTCAAGCTGACACTTGTCACATAAAGGCCTTCCTTGATCACGTGATTAATCGATCAAGTTTAACCCAAGTTTGGAAATTAATATTAACAAACATTCCTATTTTGTTTTATTATTATTTAGATTAAGAAGGCGTATAATAGTTTTGAAGTAATATTATTGTAGTTTTGGAAGCGTTTCAGTGCACTACACAGCGCAGAGTGGCGTCTTTCTTCCATAACTGCAATAATAAAAATAATTAGACGTGGAGATAGACCCTCAGATGTTTTTTCTTGAAATTTTATTTTAATTTCATCTGATATGAGTAGAACTGAAATGCCGTAACTTTCATGACGTCTAGGCCAGTGTAATTTGTGACTTTTGTCATTTGTATTTGTGTCTTGTAAGGTGCATTTTAAATGCGTCATTTTAACAATAAGTAGTATTATTTTTTGCCTTTTTTTCGGGAAGCCTTGTACTATCTACATCTTCCTGTCCTTCCATGTAACAAAACTCATTATTCAAAATTTAAACTTTGTAATTTTAGATTACATTAATTTGTAATTATACCCGTGTATTCTTCCATACAGAAAAAATATAGCACTTTTAAATACGTGTTTGTACCATAAATAAGTCAAAGGTGAATACGAATGAATGGATCCATAACTTTGGATCACTGACCGTTGCTCACTCACAATACATTTGCTTAAAATAAAAAAACACCATAAACCGTTGGCCTCTTTCGACATAAAACATTCACATACATTTTGATTACAATGTATAACAAAGACTTATGAATATGAGTAGTATTGTCATACTAGCCACTGAGAGTCTCTCTTATAAAGCAATAGTTAATTGGTATTCAAGAAATACTCTCATGTTGTAGAAATTTTCCAGTCTATGACACTTCAAATTTCCGAGAAAATTCTGTCTTGATTTAGATCAAGACTCTTTTTTCAAGTTTTTTATAAATAACCAAGAGGAAGAGTATTTAATTTTTCCACGAATTCTCCAAAACATAACAGCTGCGCTTGGTCTCAATATAAAACCGAATATTATTCACCAAAAATCGTATCCCCACATTTCGACGTTCATTAGAACATTGCACAACATAATTGCAGCCGCTGAAGTGCTTTGCGATACCGTATTGTTCGTCATAGTATTTGTGAACTAATAGCTGTACGCTTAAAGCGATATTCATGTACCTACTTCACATTGGTGCTTGAAGTTTCGCTTACAGTGCTGAATTTCGTGTAAACTTACTGCAGCAATCTGTAGTATGGACAGCAGTTGGTATGTCTTACTTTAGTATACGATATCTTGTATGGCCACTCGTGAATACTGGAAAACAGAGCGTTATTCATCGATCTTTTGGCAAAGAACGCTTTAGCTAAGTACAAACATCTTTTATTTGGTACTTGATTTTTTTGTTAACCTTTAAACCACTTTAAGAATTCATTCAGTTTTAATAGTCGTAGATAGTCATCTATTTTTAGACGTAAATAAACTATTGAATGTAGAACGTATTACAAATGCAGACTCAAGAACATGTGTGCAAAGGTTTCGATTTCAAAACATTATGCTTTATAATTCCAACAGCAATGGCCTACTAGTTTCAACCCAAAATTAATTCAACTCATTCTATTATTAACTCTCAAATATAAGCTTTATTATCTTGGGATTTAAAACTCACAGATCCAACTGATTCCAGTCCGTATAATACGGGCTTAATTGAATTAAATTTCACATTCCCGAAGTCGTAACGACCAAATGACTGGAGCCATGAACACCAATAGTTATTCCATATAATTGATTAAAACAGATCCACTGGATGGGAATTTAAATGAAGTAATAGAAGTTAATGAAACCGAGTTATGGAACTGGATCAATAGCTCTAACCCAGTTCCATAATAATGTGAAAATAACAATATGGATAGAAAAGAGGATTCATATAAAAAGATTATTTGCGCGGTCGACCCCGAATCGAAGTCTGCAGTGAAATAAATTGCATTCATTTTGATTATCATTTTCAAATAATGGAGTTGAATGAGGATTGATGAATGTTCGTGGACGTTAGAATATTTATATCCCTCGGCTTATATTTTCAGTCAGTTATTGAATGTAATGAGTTTCAAGATGAATAATGGGAGTCTATCTAAGTAGATTATATTGGTATTATTTTAGATTAGTTTAGATAATTATTTTATTCCACCTTTAATTTGAGCCATGGAAGTTTGAAGTCATACGTAGTTGGGGTATGAAGTCTTAAGGAGTCTAGACTAGCGTTGCCTCGTGCACGACTGTCATTTACCACGGATATTTGGATGAACCACCGTAAAACTACTCACTTCATCAGGGAAATGTTAGCTCATTTCCCCTTCTTCATAACACTAAAACTATTTTAGTGTTTATTTAAAATTTTAAGAGTGTAATCAATTTTAACAGCAGAATGCAATAGGTAATCAATACCGACGATCGCATCTCAGCGCTAGCGAAACTGTTTGGTAAAAATTGTCGCATTTACTTGGAATAATGAGAGAGTACTTTTAAGTCTCTTGAGGAGACATGAAAACCGGCCAAGCGCGAGTCATGAAGGGTTCCGTACTATTATCTATAACAGAAAATCACGTTTGTTGTAGGTATACTAATTTTGTTGAACCCCCTTAATATTGATTTAAATTTTTAGTATTAGTTGTTATAGCGGCAACGGAAATACATCATTTGTGAAAATTTCAGATTTCTAGCTATTACGGCTTATGAGATACAGCCTGGAGACGACGTTTTACTCTTTGCGTACGGAACCTTAAAAAAGATCTCAAACTTATATGAGATAAAATTCCCATCTACTTAACAGTGTTCTGTATTAAAAGAAGGTGATACGATAGTACCCGAGGGATAAAACTTGTCATCTTATCCAAATTGGTTAAGGAGAAGTTGGTCTTTAATGTGTAGGCAATAATAAATACTCCTTAATATTATATAGTTCGTTGAAAACATATCAATTTCACATAGTTTTTTGAAGAAACCTAACACAGCGTGATATTATTATGGTTTTTAAATTCAAATTAATTATTATAATTAAAATCTTGTAATAGCACGTTGATGTTGTTTGTCCGCCTCATCTTTTGTAGGTATACTTAGGTCCAAGATATACCTAGAGTTTACCAAATTAACTTGGGACTAGAGCATTGGATTTTTGTTATTTAGGATCTGAAGAGTTTTTATACAGATGACTAGTGAAAATATGAAGCTGAACATATTACCCTTAACATTATTTTTATGGACTCGTAATGTTCCACGATTTTCTTTTGTCTTTCCAAGTTGTTGTTATTTTGCAGGTAGGTGGGTATTGAGATCAATTAGGGTGTTGCCACAATAATCGATCGGTCGATCGTCAATCGAGTACGACAATCGAATGTAAATTGATCAAACTATATAGTTAAGTCTATCGATCGTAGTCGAATAATCTATTTGATAATCATTCGATGCCGCCGATCGACCATCGATCGATTGGTGAGGTAACCTATAAGAAAGAACACATAAAGCTTAGTCTAGAAAATTCTACATCTAAGTAACTAAGACTTGTTTTGGTTTGTCGCTAAAAACTGTAGCAGAATCCCAATTTATAGATTGATTGTGTCATCTATGTATTTGTCTGTGACATTATATTATAAACCTAAGCTAGGTGGGTAGGTCTCCATATCAATTCATAAAACAAGACAAAGGAATGTTAAACCAGACCAAAAAGTTAATAAAAATAATGTAAACACATCGGAATGTTCAATATTTAACCGCCTACGATGTTAGACTTGTTTTGATCTGCTCCAGTTTTTAAGTATTTTTAAGGAAAATGTTTGTTTTTATTTTTTTTCTGTCATAAAAAACGTATTTGTATGTTAAATGTAACATCTAGATGTCGTTTGAGACATCAGGGTCAAGTAAAAACATCCTGTATAATTATAAACCCAAACATTTGTAAATATGGATGGGCGGATGTTTGTTACTCTTTCAGGCTCACGGTGATTTACAGTTTTGACTAAATCTGTTACAAAGTCGCGGTAAAGAGCTACTAACATATAAAATATAGATACATTCCTAAATGATTGCAAACTGCAGCCTTGTCTTGTGTTTCGTTGTTTAATGAAATGTTAATGCTAGCTTAGAGATTTTTATACGTATACGTCGCCAGTCATTTATTTTTATGTCACATTAATTCTTGATAAGCCGAGAGAAATCTTTAGCAATGACATTATTTTATCGAAATCCGGTAGACTAGAATCTCTGTAATCAGTCAAAAATTCCACCTAATACTAAATGCAGTCACGACAACGAATTGAGCGATTAATCTCGGTTTCCGCGTTTTAAAATATTTTTACGACGAAATAATTAACAATTACCAACTAACCCGTTTAACATCTTCAAATTATGTCTGTTCTGGAAATCAGAATCGAACTAATTTTAATTAATGGTAGAAAAAAAGTTAACAAATGTTTCCGCAGTTTGGTTTTGATATCACTTTTTTTAGAATCACGACACAGAGCTGAGGTCATCGAAATTCGACGGCCTTGCGCGGTCGCCGACCAAGAATGGCACTGCGACCCAAGGCATTTGCAATACCACTATCTCATGTTACAAACATCAAAAACCGATTTACAACATAAGTAAACAACTTAAGGTATCGTTTTAAATGGGCTTAATGTACGTAGGTAGGTATTTTGGCAATACAACCACAAATTAGATTATTTTTCTAACACTACGTTCGAGAATGTTTTATTGAATAACAAATGAGGTTTTTAAAGTAGTCTAAATGTTTTATGTTTAATAGTCTATTAACCTTTTATAGTATTGTTTGGATAGACTGCTCTATAAAAAAGCAGACTTTGCACCTACCACGACTACTCGAAATAATGCTTTCTGTGTTACAGATACGAGACGGTGTACTATGTGACGTAGAGTGGCATCTCGCTTCCACAATTGTATCAGAAAAACTTAAACAGGGGTTGGTAGGTCCTTAGAGGTTTTAAAGTAATAAAATTGACTGGCCTGTTGGTCTAGTGGTTTGTGGCCCTGACTGCTGTATCGGAGATCGTGGGTTCGATTCCCACTTATGACAAACTTTGTGTTGTATAATGAGCATTACCAGTGGCTGGGTGATTTATTTATAATATGTTTGTATTAACAATTATATTATTATAAGCATGTTCATCAGTCGTCTTATCTAGTACTCATAACACAAGCTATTTTAGTAAGTGAAATTTGAGGCTAGATAGAGTCGTGTGAATGTAAAAAATACATATTTAATACTTAATTAAACCTGAAAGGAAAATGATATAGGTACTAATAACATCCCACGCCTAAAACATCTTTGTTTTAGTATGATTGTTCCAAACAAATACCTAAATAATCCGATTAAAATATCTTATAAAGTGAAACATTTCTTTCAGATAAAGCCATTGATTTTAAAAATTGAAAATTATTTCATAATTTAAATATATTTTTTAATTTATATCGACTGAATTTATGGACCTGATGTCAGGGGGCATACCTATCATCGTTACGTAGCACAGTGACAGGTGTGTAAGCGAGATACCATTATATGCCGTGTAGCGCGCCATCTTGCTTCTTTAATGTTAACAGTCCAGTTTCAAGAACTCATAGTAAAGTTACTTTTTTTAATACTGGTAAGTTTTAGTAAACAAAGCAACACACGTGTGGCTCGTGATTTTTAATGAATTATAATAAAATAGCGATTAAGTTTATTATATAATTGACAAATAACTAAAAATAGACGCCAAAACTAGATTTCTTTTTTATGTTTTTAATAATAAACTTAACCGTTTAAAGGTTAACGAGTTCACGTAGCGACGAATTAAAAATAAAACGTAAAAAAAAACAAAAAAATGTATTTATAATGTAATCGTTACAGAATAATTACTTGTGCTGCATCATACTTTTTCCTGTTTTTAGCATTTTTTAAAGAAAAACAAGGAAACAAAATTAATGCTCACAATTGACTACTTTTTCACGAAACTTTTCAACATTTGATTAAATAACACCGTGTTACGTAATAAACAACAAACTAACAAAAACTAAAAAGAAGAAATTAACCTTTTTTTTCAATAATAAGGCAACGATCTCTAAATTGAGAATAATATCAAGGTCGTTCAAACATAAAATATCAGGACGAAATCCGTGATCTAAAATTTTAACGATCGCGAGTAGGACGTAAAATACATAAACAAACAATACAAGACATTTGCTTGAACTCGTTTATCACTTGTGTCATGCATTTTTATTTTTAAAGGTAATCTTTTTCCTTTTTTGTCGAAGATTTTGAAATTAGATCTGGCTTGCCAAAATAATATGTAAATTGATTGCGTTTAGATTGTTATCTATTGAGACATCTGCTAGACGCTTACAGGACAAGAAGAAGGCTGATATAGGGCTGGTTTAATTGTTTTGAAAGTTATGGGTGACTGAATGCTGCCTGCGCCTTCATCCGGTAGAGTGTCGGTTACAACTGTAAAAACATTAAACAGTCAATTTTAAAAAAACCAGGATATTAGCTAACTATTCCTTTGAGCGTTAAAGAGTAATAAAAACATACCTACATACAAACTTTCGCGCTTATAATATTACCAGGATGATGACAATGTCGCTATTAGTAGATGATAGTACAGATGTTTTCTGATTGATTCCATAACTCTAATTTACCATCTAAAATAGACAAATAGAGTTCATAGTTTAGACTCCGTAATTGCATCCGTTAATTTCACAAAAAAAAACAAAACAAAAAGATTTTACATCCTAAAGATACATTAACACCTAACGGGATAACAATCCGAGTGCATGCATATCGATGTCAAAACCGATACATGAACCAAAATAACAACTTACCGATTAATTTATCGATTATTTTTTACACGCCCGACACAAATACCTTGATTGATATCTTACTTACAAATGAATAGTCCATACAGTGAAATATGTCCGTCCGTATGTCCATTTACAACGAACGGTGCGTTAATCAATGTTTACTGTTAGTATAGGTTCGAACATATAATTATCGCTCATTCAAATTCAATAAATTATCAATACATATGATTGATATTTTAATTTTGGACGCATAACTGTTTTGTAATTGCGTTGACCTGATGTTCTCGAAATCTGTTTATGAAGTCACCTTTAAACAATAGAGGTTAAACTTATATCGAATTAAAATCTATTTTTAATGCGTAGCGCCATACTAATGTCCGTCGGTAAAAGGAGTATATTGTCCAACTGACACGATTTGTAAATCCCACCGTTATTTAGGTACACTTGATCTTTGCCCACATAAGTGTTACACCGTTAACTATTGTTGGTACATCACACAAGTATCCGTTTCGATGACCGATGATTCGTCATTTTCCATAGACAAGTCCGTTTCTCGTCATGTCACTCAAACATCGTAACTTATAACCGGCAATAACTTCGATATACTCTCTTAAAGTTCCAATCCCATCAAAAAAGGCTTTTCAAATCCGAAGCAAAACAAAATGATAAACAATTACGAAACAGTTACAAAATTCGAACGACCACAAATTGCTGGTATAAGTATCCAAATAAAATCACTATTACGAAATTTCAGTGTATCGGGTTAATGCGCGTGCGTCGTCCCAAAAACAGTTTCGTTACCTTCCATTACTGAGAACAGGAATCTGTAAGTATGGTTGGAATGTACCGATACCGACGTACCAGAGTACCAGCTATTAATTTAGTTTCGCGGGCGGATGTCGCGAAGGTGTCGAGTGGTCGACCGCGGCTGGCGTCACGCGCAGGCGCCAACGGTCCCGCGCGGCGCGACGGCGCACGCGCATAAATACCGCCGCCATATTGCACCCTGCCTGCGAAGTAAACAACATTAAAATGTTTACATAGACTAGCCAAATTCGCGTGACATATAGAACATGTTTTCATATTCAACATTCCAGTAAACCAGTTCATTTATTCGTTTTTGATCTCATTAATTCAATATAATTAGCATGTTCTTTCGGATTAATTACAATGTTCTAGAACATTTTAATCCTGAGAACATCCGTTTCGGTGGAATGACTTTTTAATAATGTTACCTAATATTTATCTCAAGTTTTCATTCTATTCGAAATGGTATTTCATTAATTAAAGGCCGCGAAACTGTATCCTCTCGTTAATATATGTAACTATATCAGTGTCTTCATACAATGCTTTTCTTTTATAAGTATCTGGGAACTTTCACACTGTTTAAAATTGTGATTTTTTATTGACTTCTCATAATGGAGAATATGCTACGATGACAAGAAAATAATAATACAGAAACAATTTTAAATAACAACTTAATTAAGATATAAATTAGGTACGATAAAATTTTATATGCAGGTGCATAATCCCAAATCCATATTTATGTAAAGCCTGTTTTTATACACAAGAGCAAACACATTCACTATAAAACTGAGATTATTAATAAATACTGGAAGTCTATGAGATGAATCGTCGATTAAACATTGCAGTTACTGCACTGTCATCTTATCGCATCAAAACCTCGCAAAACTGAAGGGCTTTCAACGTCAACAACCCATGTTCACTTCATCACTTCAAAAGGTTTCTTTGTTAATATTGACATCAAATTATTCAAAAGTAATCGCTGTTAATTGCACCCATTTGTTCACCTAAACGGTTCTGAAATCAATAAGGAAATGTTTAATCCCAAATATATCAATCGCTTAGCGGCTATAAATACCAAAATTAATTGAAATGTCAAATTAGCAAGACATTTAATCTTTTTGATTATCCGGCCCTTTGTTATCACATTTTTATCTAACACTGACGTAATTCGGCTGATTAATTGATTTATAAAGCGTAACTAATAATGTTATAATGAATCGATTAATTTGGATTCAGCAGAACTTTAGAGAGAGGTCACCTATTGTCAGTACTTGGAAATTAAGAAACAGTAAAGGTTATACACAGGAAGATTGTAAACAAGTCTTTTGTGAAGGTATGGCCTCGATACGTACCTGGATAAGTCCATAATAATAGGTACGGAGAAACCTTTATTTGAAATTTTGATTGAAATCACAACACATCGGATCCGCATGTTTGAGCCGATGAGCACGATTTGCTTTCAAAGCTTGATATTATTTATGTCTGATTCATAAGTGTCGCGATAAAGAGTTCCGTGTACATCTTAGTATCAACTCCAAATATTATAGCTTTGATGAACGTGCGTAGTTGAACTTTGGATGGAGTCTCTATGAATGATCGAGACCCCTTTGTAGCTTAGAATGCACGTTAGCTGTAGATCCTAATGTTATAAAAAGAATTTATTGTTTGATAGACGTTAAGACATTCTGTATCTTAAGTAAACTAAGAAATGCTGCAAAATCCAGTAAAAAGGTTGAGGTAGTTAGATAGATACCAACTATTGACATAGTATATGGAATCAGTTATGGCCAACTGAGATAGGACACAGAGGAAGTACACGCTTGAAAATGCTAAGGAGAAGAAGAAACAATAAAAGATATGCCTGCTAAAGCCTAAATTTTCCTAGCGTTTTGTTATGTCAACAACATAAACAATTAGCAAATCATAAGCATCCATCGACATGCGTAAATAAATGCGTAGATATTTATAACCATTTTGCACGACAAATAAACAAAGGTTAAAAATAGAAATATGGTAAATAAAACGGCTTCTGGTTTTCAACGAAACAAGATTGTTTTTAAATAAAACATCTATTTTACGTCTTAGGTTAGATATTGATCGATTTTTTTTTACCAGCCAAAGCTTTTCAACACTTTAATTAAGTGTAACATTTTAATGTTATCAACTCTATAACAAATATAATAGCTGGTCATAAATTATATTTCCTTGATTTCATAATTTATATCCCTTTGTAAGCATCAAGGAAGAATATAATAGATTTATAGACGTCAACGCTATGATGGACTTAATTCATAATCAACAAGATTGTTAATGCAAATTCCAAAACCAATTAAATGCCTATAAAATAATACGCAAATTATAAATCTAGTAAATGAAAAACAGTTTAGAAGCGACATTAAAAATATTTGTGTTTTCGACATTCCGTAAATTTTACGGCTTACTATAACGAGTTGTGCTTTTGAATATCGATATAATAAACAATGTTTAGACGATACAATTTGTAAAGCCGATTCATATAAATTGAAATTAAATTACTGCATGTAAAGTACTAAATCAACATGAAAATAAATTTAGTAACAAAGCTTGTAAATGATGATTTGTCATGACTTGATGTTCGTGTGTATGAAGGTTTAAACTGTAATTAGATTGATGTCAAATTTTGATGTAGGTCCAACTGAACATTGTAATGAGAGTACAAATGAGATACTACCCGAATCAAGTTTAAAAAATGAATAACTGTGTCAGAATAAGATGTAATTATGCAGACAAAATGAAACACAAATTACGAAGAAGGATAGTTTAAATAATGATGATCGTATTAAAACAATGTTGAGATGACCGTTTTAGAAGTGGAACGAAAAAGTAAAGAACTGAAAGAAGAAAAATCGAAAAGTCATCGCATATAATAACCATACTCTTTGGCCATAAAGTTCAGTAATGAACAACACAATGCACTAAAAAAATTACAGTCTGTATCCATCCATCACGATAAAAATCAATGAACCGTGTTAGAAAATTATTCCGAAAGTACGTAAGGTTGAGTCAGTAAAGTTCATTGGAAACGTTAGTGCGATGCCTTTTTTCTTCAACGCCTTGTTTGGGTGCTACGGTTTAACGATATTTTGTTCCTTCGAGTGTTTTTATTTTTCTAATTTTATTTTTGTTAAAATTTATATGGCTCGGTCAGTGGCCAGTCGCTTGTTTTTACTTACGCGTCAGCTTACATTACTAATATGACCTGAACTAAGTTTGTCGGTGTACTTATATTTAGTTGAAGAGTAAAATAAATATTGAAGTGGGTAAATGATATGTTTATAAAATAAACAACAAATGACCTATAGGTATTTTTAGACGTAGAAAAAGTAAAAGGTAGAACCGTAAACCTTTTTTTGCCGTAAATAAATCTGCGGTTGACACGCAGTAATTTCGGAAACTCGGTCAAGTTTAATTTAATATTATATTGTGAGGCGGCCTAAACTGTTTATACTTTACCTACTAGCTAACGTATAAATCATTGACGGCATTTGATGTTTCTATTCAAATTTGACAGTCACAAATTGAAATTGACAAGCATAAAAAATGTTCTACTTTAGTTCGTAACATTTAAAATGTGTTCTAGTTTTAAAGAACTCTAAAATTTTGCATATCCTGTATACAATAAAGGAGGAAGACTTATAAAAATGTCATGGCTGGTAGGCGCGACTCGCGGTGCCAAAAACTCGAGTAAGGACGACCGCGAAGGTCGCATTCCGTTGCAATGTTGTTTTCTTTTTTTGCTAAAGGCGTTGCACCCCAATAAAAGGCCAGGTTTAGGGTCGATCACACACATTCTTGAGGTTTTTGATGAAACCTGTCCAGGCAGTTTCATCAATAAAAGTAAACCGGATTCAATGAAACGAGTGCTCGAAAATTAAGTTAAAACTCTTTCCGTATTGGCGATGGGAAACGGCGACTTGTACTAATAGCAGAAACGAAAACAACGAAACTCGAATCGTTCTTGTTCAGAACTCATACATTGTGGTTCATAGAAACAAAATTCAATTTCGGAATTCATAAATGAATTTTCTTGTAATAAAATTTCACGATTCCACGAAATATTATTGTAGTTAGTTCTACAAATAGCATTAAATAAGTTAACTGCTTAATATCATGGGTTAATGCCACTAACAGATTAGTCATAGTTTAATTGAGATCAACCTCAGATGAACTCGATACTATCAAAGATCACGTTTTGCGCAACTGTAATTGAATAAAATAAACTTTGACGAAAGTTATATTAAGAAGAAGTTTGGAGTTCAAAAATTATATGAAAATAAAAATTCTCTTAATGTTTTCTAACATTTACTTTTTATGAAAACACCAACTGACGCACTCGGGGACAAACGCCTTTTTTGAAACAGAGATGGATTGAGCATTGATCACCACGCTTGCTCACTAAGGGTGTCCAATTCTAAAATCAATTTTCAAAACCCAGCTTTTCTTCCTAAGTTTTCCATCACCAGTCACGTTTCTCAGTGACCATCTTAGAACAATAAAGACACTGATAACTTACTACTTAAATGTACTATGACAAGTAAATCGGCTGAAACAAAATTTACATACATATTGACACACCTTCAAATGTATATTGATAACAATCTTCAGGTAGTAGCTGAGACACCGCAAAATAAACAAAAGTGAACCGAGATAAAGACGAGTGTATCAATAAGTGGAGTTGGATAAAAACTTCACAAACAAAACACTAAACATGTCAACATTTATTCAAATATTAGTTCAGGAAATAAAAACAATATTTTACATGTGACCAATATTTTGAAGAGATTGTTGAGACTGTTAAACTGTTGTTGCAAATGAAAGAGACACTTTTAACGAAGCTGTGTCAACAACTATTATGGATGTTGAATAAACGGTTAGAGGCAGTCTTCATAGACAAAACATTTACCATAATCAGGTTTCATAGAAAGTGTAATACACAGTTTTAGACTAATTGTAAAATCCAATTTATATAAATGCGCAAACTTGTAAGTATGAATATCAGATTTTTCTATTATTCCACAAAAATAAGTTTCTAAATTCATTTGAGTGCATATGTGGTATTTTGTTACAGGGGTAATAAACTTCAAATTAAAATAAGATTTAACTTCTTACTGTAGTGTCTCTATAATGGGTGTATCAAATTCGTTTAATGATTTGTTTTTGTTTAAAGTAATGAGAGATTATATTAGATGCTGTCTTATATAAATATACTGTTTAAGTTTAGTACTTTACTCAAAGCTTAAAGTTGTCAAAGGTGATGGTTTTTCATACACGACGGCATAAATTTCGATTTTAGCCAAGTGCCAAAGATCCTTGTAGCACTATAGGTATACGATTGACATGTCAAAATTAAGAAAACACATTACTTTAAAAGAACAAGATCAATAAAAGTCTTGTTATGTCAAAATAAAGCAGATAAATAAACATTTGCTTCGGTTTTCCCTAAACACAGAATCACAAGACAGTGTTTTTTATCTTGAAGTAACATTATATTACCCAAAACATATTATTTAAATGCAAGCTTTCTTAAAAATCATTTCATGCGTCACAAAACCATTGAAATGTGGATACGTTTCCATGAAGTAATTTAAAGGTGATAAACATAATACAAATATAGAGATGAACATGCTCATCTTGCTACAACTTATTGAGGAAAATGGGCTTAACACCTAGAATTTACGGAATCAGCTGACAATGTTGGCGCCATCGAGGTATCTGCGGTTAGAAGTAGGTATGATATTGTGACAATTTCAATGATACAACGCAATAAAATTTACGACTAATAGGTATAATTTTAAAAACCTAAGCCCTGGTTTTTCAAACACAAATATTTGACAATCGTCAGTCAAATATTTTGTTAAATCCCATTATTGGCAGTAAGTTTTGTGATCAACCATCACAGTCGTGATCTGTTGTTATGACAGCAGATTGAATTGATCAGTTTTCCAGAAATTGGGGTACGTTACCCATTGAAGACTACACACATACGTATGTAAATGAGAAGATCCTATTTTTTTTCTTTCTTAACATCCAACAGTCGAATACTGAACCGCCATTTTTTATATATATCTGTCACGGCTTTACACCTGAAAAAGATAGGGTCCCCAAGATAAAGACATCTTAAAACTGATTGATATCAGTTTGACCAGGAAACTGTTGAAATTATATTTTTATTGATAAATTTCTTACATTTTCTTACATCATCCTTTTCAAGAACCGTTACATGTAAAATATTCATCAACCAATAACTGTACAAAGAAAAATGATCAAATTACAATATAAAAGAAAACAAATGACGATCCTTTATAACGTGCACTTACGAGTATGCTGATAAGTTGATTAATTCGTTCCGCATTAACCCTTTTCATGACTAATCACTTTTTAAAACACAACCTTTTTGAAATGATTTTTCAATCACTTCGAAAGTGATTGAACATGTTTAAGTGCTGAATTACACGACAAAATTAATATTACATTTATTTTTATAATATTGTTTTTAGAATCGAGACCCTTGATAAATAATAACCGCTCATTTCCTACTCTTAGGTCAATGACCTGTAAGGTATTATTCTCTTATTTTTTTATTGACTGAGAAGAAATTTTGGTCAAACGCAGAAGGGGTCAAAATAATAAAAAAACATTGTTGCTGATGTAATAACTGTAAACGTTGCAACATACTAACGTGTCGTACTTACATTTTTTACCTTTATTTTTATGCATAGCTTAGGGTGTTACCTACTTTGATGACTACCTACTACCCACACCAAGGGCATGGGAGAGGATTTTTTTTTTGTCTGCTACTGGTGAGCAAAGGCCTCCCCCAAATCATTCGACGTCTTTCTGTCCTGAATTTTGGAATTGCACTAGCTAAATCATCTCTCTGGGACGACCCCTAGCCAAATAATATGACTCACAGTGCGTACACATTAGGCGTTTTGAAACGCGCTCTTTGCTAACTTGTATTGACTAGGTGTACACATACAAGCGCGCGCTTTGAGATTTTTGTGCATTAGGGGGCTTTAGCTTCGAGATAAATAAGCCGCAACTATGTTGTACATTTGAACGGGCATTTTCTTGTAGAGAGGTATATTCACCAAATAGGTAATTTTCTATCTGAACCTAAGCGCGCTATATGTACGCTATGCCGAGTGCTGGGGCTGGGACAGACGGGATGCAGAAAGTACAGGATCGGCACAAATGGCGCACATTGGGAGAGACCTATTCAACCGACTTAGAAATAACATTAACTATTAAACCTACAAAAATATATATGGCTTATGTAAAGTGGTCTTTTTTGCAATAAATTACACATTTTTCGAACAGACATTTACGTGTATAAAGATGCATATCTATCAAAGGCTAAGCCGAACACAACCTTGCACTATTTAGTAACCTTTTAAACTATTCATAAAATAAATATTAATTTAATATACGTGGGATTACCTATGTCCGTACTTACTTTGACCGCCGACTTTGCTCACGCGAATGTTAATTATATCTGCAAAAATGTTACTGTCTTGTGACGCTGTCGGCTAAAAAGTAACCTATATCAATATGCAAATTTTAATCTGGAACGTTAACTAACTCCACATCAAACTTTAAGAAAGATAAAATATATATAATGATGAGGTCTACGGTAATGGCAGTGAAAGGAGAATATATTTTAACGAAGATATGCCAAAGTATAAGCGACAACTTCGATGGACGGTGAGAAATCAAAATTGCTCCAGCTGTTTCAGCGTAAAACGAACGTGAAAGAGTAACAAACATCAATCCATAGAACCATTCATTCATACTTAAAAAATTATGCGTTTATAATATAATTTGGATAAGGTACCTATTTGATTGCCAGTTGCCACCAAATTGATCTCATTCCAATTAGCTTTGTGCAGATAAATTTAAACATGCATTCCATTTAATTACCAATACAAATATCAAATTGTTAATTATATTTAGCAGTTATAGTCACACAAGGATTTGTAAATTAAACAAATAATTAATATTGCCCGGTTTATTGTATTTAATTGAGGGATAATTTTATTTATTCATAATTGTATTGGAATTACTCATTCATTATGTTTCATGCATTATGCTAATTTTTATATGTTAAGCCTATTAAATATATTTAATTTTATGAGTAATCAATGTTGCCAACATGGATTACAAATTGATTGACGTTCCCTTTTTGTGGTGGAATCCAAGTATCTGAGTATTATTTATGTTATTATTTATTTATGTTATGTTCTGGTATTACTATGATATGCGTTGTTTTAATCTTGTTTGATAATAAAATCATTCGATACTGTTTTAGTTTCTAACCCTTTAAGTATCCTGAATAGAGACATGTTATATCTACTAACAACATAAAATATATTTAAAGTAGTCCAATATCACAAATATCAGTTCCATAAATTCATTGAAAATATCATTAATCCTTGTTGCTATCTGACAAAAAATAATCTTGAAACGTCATTCAGAGTTATGCAAAACATTGCAAATTTTAAGAATTTAACCTAGTTTGTGACACTTGTTGACCTTTCGCTAGTTTACGATTATAGTTTAAAGTGGCATTCATAATATTAAGACGCAATACGATGTTATTATTTCCACTTTTTTTTTTATTTATTTATGTATTAAAAACAGTTACAGGAATCCTTATAGCTAATACTTAAAACCCTACAAAACTTTTTGCATGGTTTGTCTAATGGCGTGACTATTTAACTTCTTTACTAACAATTACTTATATTGTGTGTACAATGTGAACGAACACATGCTGTGGACTTTATAAGAAGGCCGTTACAGTCCTGGAAGCGGGATGAAAACACTACATTCGCAAATCGGCATCTCGCTTATACTGCAGTAATATTTTTGATTTAAATGCTCATAGCATAAGCATTCACAATGTTCAATAATGTTATATTAATGAAGAAATTAATTTGTTAATACACCTTGAGTTGTGTCATTCAAGAGCATCATCTTCCTGCCCTTATCCCATTTCACTTGGGGTCGGCGCAACACGTCTTCTAGACATGTTGCTTAAAGATTTGGCTATGGTTTTATAGTCGGCCGCCTGCCTGACACTAACCCTCTTTGGGAATGCGTTTGTTGATGGCTTACCCGCCACCATTCGGGTGACCCAAGGTGCTTGGTACAGTGCACTGGGTCTTAAGGTCCATTAGTCGCCTTTTACGACACCCAGTGGAGGATATGGGGTGGTGCTATTCTTTATATCCGGACACCACACGGATCATTCAAGTGTCATTCAAGAGCAAGGATTAAAAAAAAAGAGTTTGTGAACAAATGACAATCGCAGCTTGCGAAATAACTTAAATCAGTAGGTATGTCATTTTTGTAACGAACCGATAGATAAAAATAAGAGATTTTAAATCTTAGCCGTATTTAAATAAAGTAGGTTTTATCTTGTTATATTCATCACATAGTTTAGGCAAGACCTTAATCTTAAGATTCCTAAATCAACAATCAAAACTTATTCTTTATTTGATTAACTAGCTGCTGCCCGCGACTTCGTCTGCGTGGTATTCAAGATGTGTAGTACTGTACAAAAAGTAAAGCTAAATAATGTTTAATGCCAGCTCCCTAATCCTGTTCCGTTCCAAACTACCTAATTTCTTAATCCTAACCTCTAGTCTTACAAACATATTTGACTGTTAGTTAACACTGCTAGTTTTTTGGTGTGGCCACTATCTTGCACTGATTTGACAATTTGGATTGAAGGACTTGAAAACGGGCGATGGCAAAGAAGTGTACTGGACTCTTACTGGCTAAACCACCAGAGTGCTTCACCGTATTCTATTGTCGGGGGCCACGGGAACGCTTTCGCAATCTACCGCAAGCCCCGACAGGAGAGCTCTTTTTAACGGGAGCTTCTTCGTTAACGTGGAGCCAGCTTTTGCCAACCCTTATTAAGAGGCGCGTGGAAGCACCACGCATTTGGTCTTTGCTTTTATCCAGTACAGTAGACTGCCCTGAGTCTACTGGCGTAAGTTATTTATGGTGGTTGGAGGAGGGCAAATAAGGCCCTTCTTCTATCCTATGCTTGCTTATCGAACATGGATAAGCCTGTCGTGCTCTTTCCACTTTTCCTTGAGCGTCATCACTTCTTCGCAGAACTTGGTGACGGCGCACTAACTAACCGCGGATACTTTGGCCACTCTAGGCGGTGTGACATCGTCGTTACGAAGATGTCGCATTCTCACTGGATGTGAGAGGGGTCTGTATACCCAAATTTATCAAATTTTGTTTACCTACCTATTTGGGTTCTGAGACGGTTGAATGCTTTCCGAACTGAGGTAGGACATAAGTAGTAGGTGGTAGTGGTCGATCTGCCCAGATCTTGCACCGAGCTCGAGTTAGAGTTGCAATAGTAGTCAGTGTATATCGGAAGAAGCTCTTTTAGCTCTTAAGTCTACCCGATTTAAGTCTCTTCTAACGTCAGGTAGAGCAATGCCAACCAGGAGGAGAACTTATTGAGCGGGGTTGGTCTTAAACAGCCAGATATTATTCGACACGTTTGCACTGTGCGCTGTGGTGCGGAGAACAGCAGGCGCTGCTCCCCATTCATCTTCTATTTCGTTTTCTTTCTACCCTTGACAGATGTTTTTTTTTTTAATCATGAAGTAGTGCTTACTTACATGGTTATCAAAGTTCCAAGTTTCTAATTCTAGTAGTTTGAGCTAACCCAACTGAGCCTGAAGAAGGTTAATGTTACGCACACATACAAAACAATCGCGGGAGTACGCGTGCGGCGCATATTCGTACGCAATATTAAACAAACATTAATAATAACAGCCTATCTTTATAATACTTTACCTATGCAACTACCCTATACCATCGCAATTGGTGCACAATTGTGGTAGTGTACAGGCACTATCAAATCTTTACAGCCACGCGTCATACACACCAAAATTGCAGTCAACAGCTAAGCAGTTATTTAAGTAGGTATAGTAAATCATTTACCGTCCACACTATTTTTTGTTTTAGTGTCGTTGGTTTTCTTTTACTTCATATCCACAGCTCCTCCTAAATTAGATAAGACTGTTCTAGCTTAAACAGTAAGTAGGCAGATACCATATAAAAGTGTTTTAAAGATCAATTTTAGGTATGGCAAAAAAATCCAAGCGCTTCTTACAATACTTTTGTACTACCAAAAACGATAGAAGAAAAAAAATGTTATGCTTGACTGAGATGAAATGAAATGTTGTCGGAGTTTCATAGAAACGTACCTCCCCCTTTTTACCCCCGTTAAGGCAGAATTTTCAAAAATCCTTCTTGCGTCATTCTTAACTTCTAACTAAATAGCCAAATATTGATTTTAATCGAATTAGCTTCAAAACTGACGGAGTTTCATACAATCTTACCAGCCCTGTTTACCCCCTTTAAGAGTAAAATTCCAAAAAAAAGATAGCTTAAATGTTAGCGAGGACTAATAGCTACATAATAAAAAAAGTTTCATCAAAATCCGTCCAGTAGTTTTTGAGTGAAAAGCGGACAACAAACAGACAGACAGACAAAAAATTTTTTTTTTATACTTTTGGCTTCTATTGGTTGTATGAAGATACCCCATCTAAGTTTTTTTTTAATATCTTTAATGTACAGACATGAGCTTGTTACAATTTTATTATATGTATAGATTAGCTTCAAAACTGACGGAGTTTCATACAATCTTACCAGCCCCTGTTTACCCCCTTTAAGAGCAAAATTCCAAAAAAAAGATAGCTTAAATGTTAGCGAGGACTAATAGCTACATAATAAAAAAAGTTTCATCAAAATCCGTCCAGTAGTTTTTGAGTGAAAAGCGGACAACAAACAGACAGACAGACAAAAAATTTTTTTTTTATACTTTTGGCTTCTATTGGTTGTATGAAGATACCCCATCTAAGTTTTTTTTTTAATATCTTTAATGTACAGACATGAGCTTGTTACAATTTTATTATATGTATAGATTAGCTTCAAAACTGACGGAGTTTCATACAATCTTACCAGCCCCTGTTTACCCCCTTTAAGAGCAAAATTCCAAAAAAAAGATAGCTTAAATGTTAGCGAGGACTAATAGCTACATAATAAAAAAAGTTTCATCAAAATCCGTCCAGTAGTTTTTGAGTGAAAAGCGGACAACAAACAGACAGACAGACAAAAAAATTTTTTTTTATACTTTTGGCTTCTATTGGTTGTATGAAGATACCCCATCTAAGTTTTTTTTTTAATATCTTTAATTTACAGACATGAGCTTGTTACAATTTTATTATATGTATAGATTAGCTTCAAAACTGACGGAGTTTCATACAATCTTACCAGCCCTGTTTACCCCCTTTAAGAGTAAAATTCCAAAAAAAAGATAGCTTAAATGTTAGCGAGGACTAATAGCTACATAATAAAAAAAGTTTCATCAAAATCCGTCCAGTAGTTTTTGAGTGAAAAGCGGACAACAAACAGACAGACAGACAAAAAATTTTTTTTTTATACTTTTGGCTTCTATTGGTTGTATGAAGATACCCCATCTAAGTTTTTTTTTAATATCTTTAATGTACAGACATGAGCTTGTTACAATTTTATTATATGTATAGATTAGCTTCAAAACTGACGGAGTTTCATACAATCTTACCAGCCCCTGTTTACCCCCTTTAAGAGCAAAATTCCAAAAAAAAGATAGCTTAAATGTTAGCGAGGACTAATAGCTACATAATAAAAAAAGTTTCATCAAAATCCGTCCAGTAGTTTTTGAGTGAAAAGCGGACAACAAACAGACAGACAGACAAAAAATTTTTTTTTATACTTTTGGCTTCTATTGGTTGTATGAAGATACCCCATCTAAGTTTTTTTTTAATATCTTTAATGTACAGACATGAGCTTGTTACAATTTTATTATATGTATAGATTAGCTTCAAAACTGACGGAGTTTCATACAATCTTACCAGCCCCTGTTTACCCCCTTTAAGAGCAAAATTCCAAAAAAAAGATAGCTTAAATGTTAGCGAGGACTAATAGCTACATAATAAAAAAAGTTTCATCAAAATCCGTCCAGTAGTTTTTGAGTGAAAAGCGGACAACAAACAGACAGACAGACAAAAAATTTTTTTTTTATACTTTTGGCTTCTATTGGTTGTATGAAGATACCCCATCTAAGTTTTTTTTTAATATCTTTAATGTACAGACATGAGCTTGTTACAATTTTATTAATATGTATAGATGTATAGATGTATAGATGTATAGATGTATAGATTAGCTTCAAAACTGACGGAGTTTCATACAATCTTACCAGCCCCTGTTTACCCCCTTTAAGAGCAAAATTCCAAAAAAAAGATAGCTTAAATGTTAGCGAGGACTAATAGCTACATAATAAAAAAAGTTTCATCAAAATCCGTCCAGTAGTTTTTGAGTGAAAAGCGGACAACAAACAGACAGACAGACAAAAAATTTTTTTTTTATACTTTTGGCTTCTATTGGTTGTATGAAGATACCCCATCTAAGTTTTTTTTTTAATATCTTTAATGTACAGACATGAGCTTGTTACAATTTTATTATATGTATAGATTAGCTTCAAAACTGACGGAGTTTCATACAATCTTACCAGCCCCTGTTTACCCCCTTTAAGAGCAAAATTCCAAAAAAAAGATAGCTTAAATGTTAGCGAGGACTAATAGCTACATAATAAAAAAAGTTTCATCAAAATCCGTCCAGTAGTTTTTGAGTGAAAAGCGGACAACAAACAGACAGACAGACAAAAAAATTTTTTTTTATACTTTTGGCTTCTATTGGTTGTATGAAGATACCCCATCTAAGTTTTTTTTTAATATCTTTAATGTACAGACATGAGCTTGTTACAATTTTATTATATGTATAGATTAGCTTCAAAACTGACGGAGTTTCATACAATCTTACCAGCCCCTGTTTACCCCCTTTAAGAGCAAAATTCCAAAAAAAAGATAGCTTAAATGTTAGCGAGGACTAATAGCTACATAATAAAAAAAGTTTCATCAAAATCCGTCCAGTAGTTTTTGAGTGAAAAGCGGACAACAAACAGACAGACAGACAAAAATTTTTTTTTTTATACTTTTGGCTTCTATTGGTAGTATGAAGATACCCCATCTAAGTTTTTTTTTTAATATCTTTAATGTACAGACATGAGCTTGTTACAATTTTATTATATGTATAGATTAGCTTCAAAACTGACGGAGTTTCATACAATCTTACCAGCCCCTGTTTACCCCCTTTAAGAGCAAAATTCCAAAAAAAAGATAGCTTAAATGTTAGCGAGGACTAATAGCTACATAATAAAAAAAGTTTCATCAAAATCCGTCCAGTAGTTTTTGAGTGAAAAGCGGACAACAAACAGACAGACAGACAAAAAATTTTTTTTTTATACTTTTGGCTTCTATTGGTTGTATGAAGATACCCCATCTAAGTTTTTTTTTTAATATCTTTAATTTACAGACATGAGCTTGTTACAATTTTATTATATGTATAGATTAGCTTCAAAACTGACGGAGTTTCATACAATCTTACCAGCCCCTGTTTACCCCCTTTAAGAGCAAAATTCCAAAAAAAGATAGCTTAAATGTTAGCGAGGACTAATAGCTACATAATAAAAAAAGTTTCATCAAAATCCGTCCAGTAGTTTTTGAGTGAAAAGCGGACAACAAACAGACAGACAAAAATTTTTTTTTTTATACTTTTGGCTTCTATTGGTTGTATGAAGATACCCCATCTAAGTTTTTTTTTAATATCTTTAATGTACAGACATGAGCTTGTTACAATTTTATTATATGTATAGATTAGCTTCAAAACTGACGGAGTTTCATACAATCTTACCAGCCCCTGTTTACCCCCTTTAAGAGCAAAATTCCAAAAAAAATGATAGCTTAAATGTTAGCGAGGACTAATAGCTACATAATAAAAAAAGTTTCATCAAAATCCATCCAGTAGTTTTTGAGTGAAAAGCGGACAACAAACAGACAGACAGACAAAAAATTTTTTTTTTATACTTTTGGCTTCTATTGGTAGTATGAAGATACCCCATCTAAGTTTTTTTTTTAATATCTTTAATGTACAGACATGAGCTTGTTACAATTTTATTATATGTATAGATTAGCTTCAAAACTGACGGAGTTTCATACAATCTTACCAGCCCCTGTTTACCCCCTTTAAGAGCAAAATTCCAAAAAAAAGATAGCTTAAATGTTAGCGAGGACTAATAGCTACATAATAAAAAAAGTTTCATCAAAATCCGTCCAGTAGTTTTTGAGTGAAAAGCGGACAACAAACAGACAGACAGACAAAAAATTTTTTTTTTATACTTTTGGCTTCTATTGGTTGTATGAAGATACCCCATCTAAGTTTTTTTTTTAATATCTTTAATTTACAGACATGAGCTTGTTACAATTTTATTATATGTATACAGGGTGTAAGGAAACGACTATAACGATCGTGAAGGGGCATATGTAGACTCGTGTTACAAACACATTGCTGCGACTTTTACTTCGATACGTGATTATGATTTTTTCCCGTTCAAATTAATTCATAATGCTAAATTTCCCCACCGCTATACTGGCCACACTGAACATATGATAACGTTCGGGTCACGACCTGAACACAAAGATGGCCGTTACCGCAAGCGCAGGTGTTTGACCATACCGCCAAAAATACTGTTGCAAATCAATTTCAACTTTACTGGTAACGACATAAGGTTCACTTTAAGTAAATCATCATAAATTGTATGCCATTTTTTGAATTTATTTTCTATTTTCTACAAATTTACGGCGGTATCTTCGTTGTGAACCGCGAGCTGACATTATTATTGAACAGTAATTTTGCATGTTTCTACCACAAAATAATATCAATACTACACTAGTAGTACGACAAACGATACGATGATTAATAAGTTGTTGGTTGTCGCAGTCCAGTTGTAGCGTACCTTGATTTTCGAAATAGCGTTATTCACTCGTCGATCGCGTGGCTCCGTCAGCTGACGATCGAGAACTCTTAACAATTACTTCTTGGGAGATCTCGTCAACGGCTACGACATACAAACTACCTACGGTTTTGCGAACGCCTGAAGCAGTTGATTCGGAAAATCCCTGTTCTATCTACCAACTATTTACCTCAGTTGACCTTTCAACACAATTCTAACTAAAAATAATAACTATGAGAAAGGAATGTAGGTATGAACTTCACTTGAATAATTAGCCTATACTCCATTTGTTTAGGTAATTAACTAAATGTAAACAATTTTGGTATGTCTTTTAAACAAAATGTGATCTTTAAAAATGTAAAATACGTTTTACAACTTGAAATACATTCAGATTTTCTAAATCTATAGTTAATTGATTTATAAGCAGTAATATCCAAATTAAAAATTATTTTTTTGGTTAAAAAGTAATGCCAAGATTGTTTACATTTAGTTAACTACCTAAACAAATGGAGTATAGGTATGTTTAGCGAGTCGTTGGTCGCAATGATTATTTTAATTTTATTTGTGTGTAATGTGAGATGATAACAATGTTAATGGTACTTACAGGTGTATGTAGGTATTTGCCGTTACTCAACCATAAGAAACTATGAACTTAATGTAGCCCTGAAAAGGACTTTTTGATATTGCGGTGGCCAGCGACCTGGTATTCCGGCAATTTACGTGTGTAATAAAGCTAACACTTTTAATTGTAAATTTTGTTTATCGTGCTCGACTTCAACACTCCTCTGAACCGTTTAATCACATCACACTTAATAACACTGTTACTTTCACACCTGTACTGGCTTTAAGACTCGCCTTAACACTCCCAGTTTGGCTCGTTATGTGAAGACGATGCTAGTAATACTTGTACCGACGGCACTGATATACCACTCGCGAACTACATCGCGCGTCAAACTTCCTTCGGGCACTTGATATTAAAATAAGTAACGTTAGAGTAAGCCATAACATCTAGCGAAAATTATAACAATTCGGAGGTCTTATCGAGACGAATTTAAACACGAGACTGATCCGTGATCAGACTGGCACTGATGTCGGGATAGGGATGATCGATATTCATCGATGGTGAAGAAATATCGATGTTTAGCTGGAAAACATCAATCAATCGTACTATTGAGTTTGATAATTTCGCTAAATCGATCTTTTTAGAAAAAAAAACGGTTGTCTGTAACGTCGGTTTACTGACGATAGTTGAATGTGACAACGTCATAAAAAAATACTGATGAAATGGCGGACTCTCACTCAAGTAGGAGAGAAATTATTTCTTTACTTATTATTTCCTGAGAGAGTAATAAAAAACTGTCAACTTAAACGCTTTTGAATGATGAAAGTCAAACATCGATATTAGATATCGATGTTTTTCTAATATCGATCATGTCCCTATGTCGGTCCCAACAAAGAAAATTAGTGCATTTGCCGAAAGGACGGTCGGCTTTTTTGACATAAAATAAAAAAGGTGCCGCTATCGCAAGACGGCACCTTTGCAAAGGCAACCTTATTTGTGAAGGCATTAGGTTCAATTAATATTTTCATCGCAAAACGTATGATATTTGTTCTATTTTTACCTACGCTACGTGTTTTAAAGACGAAATTCATTACCTTGCAGATTTACAATCATATTATGCTGATGTTTAGCATTTTATTTACGATTCACACTCAAAAGAGCCACGGTGAGTCACGGTGGTATCGTTGTAATACCTACCACAAAATAATGAATCCAGTGGTGAGCATCGAATTGGTTTTTTAAAATAGGCAGTTAGGCGCTCGACGAGTCAACATAATCTTGAGATTATTTGTCAGTAAAGAAAACTAACAATACATTTGGGTACAATATCTTTCGTAGGGTATACAACTGTAGGCAAATTAACCATTTATTGTTAGTAGTTGAATTTAGTGATAACTGATAATACAGATTTCTATTGTAATAACTAAAATCTTAGGTACCTGTTTTGATAATGTATTTTAATTTAGTTTAGAGAAAGATAATATTTATGTTCTGTGTAAAGTAAGCACTCTTAAGTGGTTTATTTACTTAGTGGTTGTCGCTGTCGCATGCGAGACGATAGTATTATTATTGTACCTACGTACGACTAACGATACGAATTTACAATTGTTTTGAAGTTGTTGGATATCGTAGTCAAGAGACAAATGAAAAATGTGTTTATAAATTAGATTGGCCGTAATGAGCTTGTTAAAAAGAATTAATCATGTTTCTCTAAATAATATTTAATAAAATTATTTTAACGATTGTAAATATTTTCGTCATTAAAATGTGATAAACGTAACTTCAATGATGGTGAATTAAAAATACCTTTTAATGTATTGGCGGTATAGTACTTTTCCTACTGCGTTTTTTAAGGAACCATTTTTTGTAAGCTAAGGTATTAAGTATTTTAGATGTTGTAAAGTAGTGAAGTAGGTATCTGTTACGTAGGAACTATTTTCTTATGTTTTAGGTTGGCCTTCTTTTAAATGAATAAATACCTACCGAGTCTTAGAATGTTTTTAGTGATTGTAAGTTATTGGTGTGTAATTTATGATGAAAATTAAGTTTATTATTTGATGTACCTTATGCGTGTGTAGGTATCTGCTGTTAGACATCCATAAGAAACATTGAACAAAATGTAGCCCTGAAAAGGACTTTTTTTATGGTTTTGTAACTGCAATCTTCCGGCAAGCTACGTGCGTAACAAAACATCAACTTGTTGTATACTTTTGCGGTCGTGTTCCACGTGCCTGCCGCCGACTTCAATACATCTTCGACACCGTTTGATGACATTGTCGCGCACATTACTTAATGTCATTCTGTCGTTTCGAATAGTTTCAAAAGCGGCGGTAATTCGAGCTCTAAGCTCGGTTTCCGTATCGCACACTTTTTTAAAAACTATTTCTTTGACGTGACCCCACAAATAAAAATCTAAAGGAGTAAGATCGGGAGAACGAGCTGGCCACAAGACTGGTCCTCCTCGCCCGATCCAATGCCGCGGGAATTGGGTATTTAAATAATCGCGCACTGCACGTGTGTAGTGTGGGGGAGCACCATCGTGTTGGAACCACATTGCCCGGTGAAAATTTAGACTTAAGTCGTCCAACTCTTCACTTAAGTGTTCGGTCAAGAAACTAAGATAGTTTTGGCCGTTCATGGTATTTTGTAAAAAATACGGGCCGATTATTCGGTCGCCAAGAATACCAGCCCACACGTTAATGCGCCAACGATGTTGGAAATGGCTCGGTTTCATGGCGAGCGGATTTTCGAGAGCCCACACATGTTCGTTGTGGCTGTTAAATACACCCGTCCTAACAAACGAACATTCGTCAGTGAAGAGCACTCGGTTCAAAAAGCTGTGGTCCTGTTCTACTTTACCAATAAGCCAAGTACAGAACTGGACCCTAGGTTGGTAGTCACTGGGCAGAATAGAGTGTACGCGTTGATAATGAAAAGGACGTTGTCCATTTTCATTTAGGACTTGCCATACACGCATATGGTTTGTTCCTAACTCCGCCGCAGCTACACGCGTGCTTTGCGTAGGATCCACGGCAAACATACCAAGAACACTTTCTTCGAGGTCGTCATGTGTTCGTGGCCTCCCGGTATCAGCACGTTGCACCTCCGTACTGTGAACATTGCCAGTTTGGAACGTTCTGACGTGGAGACGCTGAAATGCCTGTACGGACGGCACTGGTATACCTCGCGCACCAAAACGCACCTCAAACTCTCTACGAGCAGCCGCATAATTGCAGTTACAATAACCGAGACACATTAACATATCGAAATAAGTTTCGTTAGAGTACGACATCTTAACAATTAGCGAAAATCTAATAAGAACACGGAAGTCTTGTCAGAAGCGCTTTCTACACGAGACTGAGACTGACTGAGCGTCGCTCGGTCGGTCGGCGGCATCATCAAAGGAAACCGCGGTAGTTGTGTACGCGCCGAAAGGCTGGCGGTTCCTTTGACATGAAATAAATAACATTATTTTTTTGACATTATATTTTATTTTGGACCTGTCGGCTCCTTTAAAGCAATAGTACAATAGATCAGATAGATGCCGCGGTGGTGTGGAGTGTTGTCAGTGTTATGAAATTTTGCCGAGTTTCGGGGAGAATTTTGCGTTAGATGGATGGAACAAAAATTAATAACTTTAACAGTTTTTGATATTGACCTCCAAAAATACGTTTTCTGGTATTTAGATTGATAGTAGTATACGCCTGTTCAGGGTCGTTATAGTAGTTTCCTTACACCCTGTAGATTAGCTTCAAAACTGACGGAGTTTCATACAATCTTACCAGCCCCTGTTTACCCCCTTTAAGAGCAAAATTCCAAAAAAAGATAGCTTAAATGTTAGCGAGGACTAATAGCTACATAATAAAAAAAGTTTCATCAAAATCCGTCCAGTAGTTTTTGAGTGAAAAGCGGACAACAAACAGACAGACAAAAATTTTTTTTTTTATACTTTTGGCTTCTATTGGTTGTATGAAGATACCCCATCTAAGTTTTTTTTTAATATCTTTAATGTACAGACATGAGCTTGTTACAATTTTATTATATGTATAGATTAGCTTCAAAACTGACGGAGTTTCATACAATCTTACCAGCCCCTGTTTACCCCCTTTAAGAGCAAAATTCCAAAAAAAAGATAGCTTAAATGTTAGCGAGGACTAATAGCTACATAATAAAAAAAGTTTCATCAAAATCCATCCAGTAGTTTTTGAGTGAAAAGCGGACAACAAACAGACAGACAGACAAAAAATTTTTTTTTTATACTTTTGGCTTCTATTGTTTGTATGAAGATACCCCATCTAAGTTTTTTTTTAATATCTTTAATGTACAGACATGAGCTTGTTACAATTTTATTATATGTATAGATTAGCTTCAAAACTGACGGAGTTTCATACAATCTTACCAGCCCCTGTTTACCCCCTTTAAGAGCAAAATTCCAAAAAAAGATAGCTTAAATGTTAGCGAGGACTAATAGCTACATAATAAAAAAAGTTTCATCAAAATCCGTCCAGTAGTTTTTGAGTGAAAAGCGGACAACAAACAGACAGACAGACAAAAAAATTTTTTTTTATACTTTTGGCTTCTATTGGTAGTATGAAGATACCCCATCTAAGTTTTTTTTTTAATATCTTTAATGTACAGACATGAGCTTGTTACAATTTTATTATATGTATAGATTAGCTTCAAAACTGACGGAGTTTCATACAATCTTACCAGCCCCTGTTTACCCCCTTTAAGAGCAAAATTCCAAAAAAAAGATAGCTTAAATGTTAGCGAGGACTAATAGCTACATAATAAAAAAAGTTTCATCAAAATCCGTCCAGTAGTTTTTGAGTGAAAAGCGGACAACAAACAGACAGACAGACAAAAAATTTTTTTTTTATACTTTTGGCTTCTATTGGTTGTATGAAGATACCCCATCTAAGTTTTTTTTTTAATATCTTTAATTTACAGACATGAGCTTGTTACAATTTTATTATATGTATAGATTAGCTTCAAAACTGACGGAGTTTCATACAATCTTACCAGCCCCTGTTTACCCCCTTTAAGAGCAAAATTCCAAAAAAAGATAGCTTAAATGTTAGCGAGGACTAATAGCTACATAATAAAAAAAGTTTCATCAAAATCCGTCCAGTAGTTTTTGAGTGAAAAGCGGACAACAAACAGACAGACAAAAATTTTTTTTTTTATACTTTTGGCTTCTATTGGTTGTATGAAGATACCCCATCTAAGTTTTTTTTTAATATCTTTAATGTACAGACATGAGCTTGTTACAATTTTATTATATGTATAGATATAGATTAGCTTCAAAACTGACGGAGTTTCATACAATCTTACCAGCCCCTGTTTACCCCCTTTAAGAGCAAAATTCCAAAAAAAATGATAGCTTAAATGTTAGCGAGGACTAATAGCTACATAATAAAAAAAGTTTCATCAAAATCCATCCAGTAGTTTTTGAGTGAAAAGCGGACAACAAACAGACAGACAGACAAAAAATTTTTTTTTTATACTTTTGGCTTCTATTGTTTGTATGAAGATACCCCATCTAAGTTTTTTTTTAATATCTTTAATGTACAGACATGAGCTTGTTACAATTTTATTATATGTATAGATTAGCTTCAAAACTGACGGAGTTTCATACAATCTTACCAGCCCCTGTTTACCCCCTTTAAGAGCAAAATTCCAAAAAAAGATAGCTTAAATGTTAGCGAGGACTAATAGCTACATAATAAAAAAAGTTTCATCAAAATCCGTCCAGTAGTTTTTGAGTGAAAAGCGGACAACAAACAGACAGACAGACAAAAAATTTTTTTTTTATACTTTTGGCTTCTATTGGTTGTATGAAGATACCCCATCTAAGTTTTTTTTTAATAACTTTAATGTACAGACATGAGCTTGTTACAATTTTATTATATGTATAGATTAGCTTCAAAACTGACGGAGTTTCATACAATCTTACCAGCCCCTGTTTACCCCCTTTAAGAGCAAAATTCCAAAAAAAAGATAGCTTAAATGTTAGCGAGGACTAATAGCTACATAATAAAAAAAGTTTCATCAAAATCCGTCCAGTAGTTTTTAAGTGAAAAGCGGACAACAAACAGACAGACAGACAAAAAATTTTTTTTTTATACTTTTGGCTTCTATTGGTTGTATGAAGATACCCCATCTAAGTTTTTTTTTAATATCTTTAATGTACAGACATGAGCTTGTTACAATTTTATTATATGTATAGATTAGCTTCAAAACTGACGGAGTTTCATACAATCTTACCAGCCCCTGTTTACCCCCTTTAAGAGCAAAATTCCAAAAAAAAGATAGCTTAAATGTTAGCGAGGACTAATAGCTACATAATAAAAAAAGTTTCATCAAAATCCGTCCAGTAGTTTTTGAGTGAAAAGCGGACAACAAACAGACAGACAGACAAAAAATTTTTTTTTTATACTTTTGGCTTCTATTGGTTGTATGAAGATACCCCATCTAAGTTTTTTTTTTTAATATCTTTAATGTACAGACATGAGCTTGTTACAATTTTATTATATGTATAGATTAGCTTCAAAACTGACGGAGTTTCATACAATCTTACCAGCCCCTGTTTACCCCCTTTAAGAGCAAAATTCCAAAAAAAAGATAGCTTAAATGTTAGCGAGGACTAATAGCTACATAATAAAAAAAGTTTCATCAAAATCCGTCCAGTAGTTTTTGAGTGAAAAGCGGACAACAAACAGACAGACAGACAAAAATTTTTTTTTTTGTACTTTTGGCTTCTATTGGTTGTATGAAGATACCCCATCTAAGTTTTTTTTTAATATCTTTAATGTACAGACATGAGCTTGTTACAATTTTATTATATGTATAGATGCGTTGACCATGGGTGGTCAGGGCACGCCTGAAAATATATAAAATATTAACTATTTATTCACAATAAAATTTGCACAAAAATTAATCAAATTATGTAGGTATTTATTGTTACTTCTATTGTCACATAAATCAATATCTATTAGGTAATATTCGTCATTAATTGTGTGTGGCAAGGCTAAATAGCGAATAAGTTTTGTTTACGCATCTTTTTGACACAAATAAACCTTAAAAATTAATTAATAAATGCATATTCATTTTTAAATTAGTTATTTTCCGCTAGTTTTGCTATTTATTTAATGTTGCGAATTTCTGGACAAGGTTATAAAGATAGAGTGGAATTTCTAGGACTTTTATGCGGAGAAGATTAAGTTAAGATCATAAGGAGCTATAGGTAGTGTTTAGACTATTAATTCCTTTAGACTTGAGATGTAATTTTAAACAAAAGAAAACTGATTACAGATGAATATTATATTGCAACTCTGCCAGCAAATCTTGTTATTGCTTCATGTAAAATACGATAATTTCGCGAAGCCGGCCCATAAACAGATAATACTTATATTAAACAACCAATCTAATAGCAAATACTATTCGGTTTTATTCATTACTAGCTGCTGCCCGCGACTTCGTCTGCGTGGTATTCAAGATGTGTAGTACTGTACAAAAAGTAAAGCTAAATAATGTTTAATGCCAGCTCCCTAATCCTGTTCCGTTCCAAACTACCTAATTTCTTAATCCTAACCTCTAGTCTTACAAACATATTTGACTGTTAGTTAACACTGCTAGTTTTTTGGTGTGGCCACTATCTTGCACTGATTTGACAATTTGGATTGAAGGACTTGAAAACGGGCGATGGCAAAGAAGTGTACTGGACTCTTACTGGCTAAACCACCAGAGTGCTTCACCGTATTCTATTGTCGGGGGCCACGGGAACGCTTTCGCAATCTACCGCAAGCCCCGACAGGAGAGCTCTTTTTAACGGGAGCTTCTTCGTTAACGTGGAGCCAGCTTTTGCCAGCCCTTATTAAGAGGCGCGTGGAAGCACCACGCATTTGGTCTTTGCTTTTATCCAGTACAGTAGACTGCCCTGAGTCTACTGGCGTAAGTTATTTATGGTGGTTGGAGGAGGGCAAATAAGGCCCTTCTTCTATCCTATGCTTGCTTATCGAACATGGATAAGCCTGTCGTGCTCTTTCCACTTTTCCTTGAGCGTCATCACTTCTTCGCAGAACTTGGTGACGGCGCACTAACTAACCGCGGATACTTTGGCCACTCTAGGCGGTGTGACATCGTCGTTACGAAGATGTCGCATTCTCACTGGATGTGAGAGGGGTCTGTATACCCAAATTTATCAAATTTTGTTTACCTACCTATTTGGGTTCTGAGACGGTTGAATGCTTTCCGAACTGAGGTAGGACATAAGTAGTAGGTGGTAGTGGTCGATCTGCCCAGATCTTGCACCGAGCTCGAGTTAGAGTTGCAATAGTAGTCAGTGTATATCGGAAGAAGCTCTTTTAGCTCTTAAGTCTACCCGATTTAAGTCTCTTCTAACGTCAGGTAGAGCAATGCCAACCAGGAGGAGAACTTATTGAGCGGGGTTGGTCTTAAACAGCCAGATATTATTCGACACGTTTGCACTGTGCGCTGTGGTGCGGAGAACAGCAGGCGCTGCTCCCCATTCATCTTCTATTTCGTTTTCTTTCTACCCTTGACAGATGTTTTTTTTTTTAATCATGAAGTAGTGCTTACTTACATGGTTATCAAAGTTCCAAGTTTCTAATTCTAGTAGTTTGAGCTAACCCAACTGAGCCTGAAGAAGGTTAATGTTACGCACACATACAAAACAATCGCGGGAGTACGCGTGCGGCGCATATTCGTACGCAATATTAAACAAACATTAATAATAACAGCCTATCTTTATAATACTTTACCTATGCAACTACCCTATACCATCGCAATTGGTGCACAATTGTGGTAGTGTACAGGCACTATCAAATCTTTACAGCCACGCGTCATACACACCAAAATTGCAGTCAACAGCTAAGCAGTTATTTAAGTAGGTATAGTAAATCATTTACCGTCCACACTATTTTTTGTTTTAGTGTCGTTGGTTTTCTTTTACTTCATATCCACAGCTCCTCCTAAATTAGATAAGACTGTTCTAGCTTAAACAGTAAGTAGGCAGATACCATATAAAAGTGTTTTAAAGATCAATTTTAGGTATGGCAAAAAAATCCAAGCGCTTCTTACAATACTTTTGTACTACCAAAAACGATAGAAGAAAAAAAATGTTATGCTTGACTGAGATGAAATGAAATGTTGTCGGAGTTTCATAGAAACGTACCTCCCCCTTTTTTACCCCCGTTAAGGCAGAATTTTCAAAAATCCTTCTTGCGTCATTCTTAACTTCTAACTAAATAGCCAAATATTGATTTTAATCGAATTAGCTTCAAAACTGACGGAGTTTCATACAATCTTACCAGCCCTGTTTACCCCCTTTAAGAGTAAAATTCCAAAAAAAAGATAGCTTAAATGTTAGCGAGGACTAATAGCTACATAATAAAAAAAGTTTCATCAAAATCCGTCCAGTAGTTTTTGAGTGAAAAGCGGACAACAAACAGACAGACAGACAAAAAATTTTTTTTTTATACTTTTGGCTTCTATTGGTTGTATGAAGATACCCCATCTAAGTTTTTTTTTAATATCTTTAATGTACAGACATGAGCTTGTTACAATTTTATTATATGTATAGATTAGCTTCAAAACTGACGGAGTTTCATACAATCTTACCAGCCCCTGTTTACCCCCTTTAAGAGCAAAATTCCAAAAAAAAGATAGCTTAAATGTTAGCGAGGACTAATAGCTACATAATAAAAAAAGTTTCATCAAAATCCGTCCAGTAGTTTTTGAGTGAAAAGCGGACAACAAACAGACAGACAGACAAAAAATTTTTTTTTTATACTTTTGGCTTCTATTGGTTGTATGAAGATACCCCATCTAAGTTTTTTTTTTAATATCTTTAATGTACAGACATGAGCTTGTTACAATTTTATTATATGTATAGATTAGCTTCAAAACTGACGGAGTTTCATACAATCTTACCAGCCCCTGTTTACCCCCTTTAAGAGCAAAATTCCAAAAAAAAGATAGCTTAAATGTTAGCGAGGACTAATAGCTACATAATAAAAAAAGTTTCATCAAAATCCGTCCAGTAGTTTTTGAGTGAAAAGCGGACAACAAACAGACAGACAGACAAAAAAATTTTTTTTTATACTTTTGGCTTCTATTGGTTGTATGAAGATACCCCATCTAAGTTTTTTTTTTAATATCTTTAATTTACAGACATGAGCTTGTTACAATTTTATTATATGTATAGATTAGCTTCAAAACTGACGGAGTTTCATACAATCTTACCAGCCCTGTTTACCCCCTTTAAGAGTAAAATTCCAAAAAAAAGATAGCTTAAATGTTAGCGAGGACTAATAGCTACATAATAAAAAAAGTTTCATCAAAATCCGTCCAGTAGTTTTTGAGTGAAAAGCGGACAACAAACAGACAGACAGACAAAAAATTTTTTTTTTATACTTTTGGCTTCTATTGGTTGTATGAAGATACCCCATCTAAGTTTTTTTTTAATATCTTTAATGTACAGACATGAGCTTGTTACAATTTTATTATATGTATAGATTAGCTTCAAAACTGACGGAGTTTCATACAATCTTACCAGCCCCTGTTTACCCCCTTTAAGAGCAAAATTCCAAAAAAAAGATAGCTTAAATGTTAGCGAGGACTAATAGCTACATAATAAAAAAAGTTTCATCAAAATCCGTCCAGTAGTTTTTGAGTGAAAAGCGGACAACAAACAGACAGACAGACAAAAAATTTTTTTTTTATACTTTTGGCTTCTATTGGTTGTATGAAGATACCCCATCTAAGTTTTTTTTTAATATCTTTAATGTACAGACATGAGCTTGTTACAATTTTATTATATGTATAGATTAGCTTCAAAACTGACGGAGTTTCATACAATCTTACCAGCCCCTGTTTACCCCCTTTAAGAGCAAAATTCCAAAAAAAGATAGCTTAAATGTTAGCGAGGACTAATAGCTACATAATAAAAAAAGTTTCATCAAAATCCGTCCAGTAGTTTTTGAGTGAAAAGCGGACAACAAACAGACAGACAGACAAAAAAATTTTTTTTTATACTTTTGGCTTCTATTGGTAGTATGAAGATACCCCATCTAAGTTTTTTTTTTAATATCTTTAATGTACAGACATGAGCTTGTTACAATTTTATTATATGTATAGATTAGCTTCAAAACTGACGGAGTTTCATACAATCTTACCAGCCCCTGTTTACCCCCTTTAAGAGCAAAATTCCAAAAAAAAGATAGCTTAAATGTTAGCGAGGACTAATAGCTACATAATAAAAAAAGTTTCATCAAAATCCGTCCAGTAGTTTTTGAGTGAAAAGCGGACAACAAACAGACAGACAGACAAAAAATTTTTTTTTTATACTTTTGGCTTCTATTGGTTGTATGAAGATACCCCATCTAAGTTTTTTTTTTAATATCTTTAATTTACAGACATGAGCTTGTTACAATTTTATTATATGTATAGATTAGCTTCAAAACTGACGGAGTTTCATACAATCTTACCAGCCCCTGTTTACCCCCTTTAAGAGCAAAATTCCAAAAAAAGATAGCTTAAATGTTAGCGAGGACTAATAGCTACATAATAAAAAAAGTTTCATCAAAATCCGTCCAGTAGTTTTTGAGTGAAAAGCGGACAACAAACAGACAGACAAAAATTTTTTTTTTTATACTTTTGGCTTCTATTGGTTGTATGAAGATACCCCATCTAAGTTTTTTTTTAATATCTTTAATGTACAGACATGAGCTTGTTACAATTTTATTATATGTATAGATATAGATTAGCTTCAAAACTGACGGAGTTTCATACAATCTTACCAGCCCCTGTTTACCCCCTTTAAGAGCAAAATTCCAAAAAAAATGATAGCTTAAATGTTAGCGAGGACTAATAGCTACATAATAAAAAAAGTTTCATCAAAATCCATCCAGTAGTTTTTGAGTGAAAAGCGGACAACAAACAGACAGACAGACAAAAAATTTTTTTTTTATACTTTTGGCTTCTATTGTTTGTATGAAGATACCCCATCTAAGTTTTTTTTTAATATCTTTAATGTACAGACATGAGCTTGTTACAATTTTATTATATGTATAGATTAGCTTCAAAACTGACGGAGTTTCATACAATCTTACCAGCCCCTGTTTACCCCCTTTAAGAGCAAAATTCCAAAAAAAGATAGCTTAAATGTTAGCGAGGACTAATAGCTACATAATAAAAAAAGTTTCATCAAAATCCGTCCAGTAGTTTTTGAGTGAAAAGCGGACAACAAACAGACAGACAGACAAAAAATTTTTTTTTTATACTTTTGGCTTCTATTGGTTGTATGAAGATACCCCATCTAAGTTTTTTTTTAATAACTTTAATGTACAGACATGAGCTTGTTACAATTTTATTATATGTATAGATTAGCTTCAAAACTGACGGAGTTTCATACAATCTTACCAGCCCCTGTTTACCCCCTTTAAGAGCAAAATTCCAAAAAAAAGATAGCTTAAATGTTAGCGAGGACTAATAGCTACATAATAAAAAAAGTTTCATCAAAATCCGTCCAGTAGTTTTTAAGTGAAAAGCGGACAACAAACAGACAGACAGACAAAAAATTTTTTTTTTATACTTTTGGCTTCTATTGGTTGTATGAAGATACCCCATCTAAGTTTTTTTTTAATATCTTTAATGTACAGACATGAGCTTGTTACAATTTTATTATATGTATAGATTAGCTTCAAAACTGACGGAGTTTCATACAATCTTACCAGCCCCTGTTTACCCCCTTTAAGAGCAAAATTCCAAAAAAAAGATAGCTTAAATGTTAGCGAGGACTAATAGCTACATAATAAAAAAAGTTTCATCAAAATCCGTCCAGTAGTTTTTGAGTGAAAAGCGGACAACAAACAGACAGACAGACAAAAAATTTTTTTTTTATACTTTTGGCTTCTATTGGTTGTATGAAGATACCCCATCTAAGTTTTTTTTTTTAATATCTTTAATGTACAGACATGAGCTTGTTACAATTTTATTATATGTATAGATTAGCTTCAAAACTGACGGAGTTTCATACAATCTTACCAGCCCCTGTTTACCCCCTTTAAGAGCAAAATTCCAAAAAAAAGATAGCTTAAATGTTAGCGAGGACTAATAGCTACATAATAAAAAAAGTTTCATCAAAATCCGTCCAGTAGTTTTTGAGTGAAAAGCGGACAACAAACAGACAGACAGACAAAAATTTTTTTTTTTGTACTTTTGGCTTCTATTGGTTGTATGAAGATACCCCATCTAAGTTTTTTTTTAATATCTTTAATGTACAGACATGAGCTTGTTACAATTTTATTATATGTATAGATGCGTTGACCATGGGTGGTCAGGGCACGCCTGAAAATATATAAAATATTAACTATTTATTCACAATAAAATTTGCACAAAAATTAATCAAATTATGTAGGTATTTATTGTTACTTCTATTGTCACATAAATCAATATCTATTAGGTAATATTCGTCATTAATTGTGTGTGGCAAGGCTAAATAGCGAATAAGTTTTGTTTACGCATCTTTTTGACACAAATAAACCTTAAAAATTAATTAATAAATGCATATTCATTTTTAAATTAGTTATTTTCCGCTAGTTTTGCTATTTATTTAATGTTGCGAATTTCTGGACAAGGTTATAAAGATAGAGTGGAATTTCTAGGACTTTTATGCGGAGAAGATTAAGTTAAGATCATAAGGAGCTATAGGTAGTGTTTAGACTATTAATTCCTTTAGACTTGAGATGTAATTTTAAACAAAAGAAAACTGATTACAGATGAATATTATATTGCAACTCTGCCAGCAAATCTTGTTATTGCTTCATGTAAAATACGATAATTTCGCGAAGCCGGCCCATAAACAGATAATACTTATATTAAACAACCAATCTAATAGCAAATACTATTCGGTTTTATTCATTACTAGCTGCTGCCCGCGACTTCGTCTGCGTGGTATTCAAGATGTGTAGTACTGTACAAAAAGTAAAGCTAAATAATGTTTAATGCCAGCTCCCTAATCCTGTTCCGTTCCAAACTACCTAATTTCTTAATCCTAACCTCTAGTCTTACAAACATATTTGACTGTTAGTTAACACTGCTAGTTTTTTGGTGTGGCCACTATCTTGCACTGATTTGACAATTTGGATTGAAGGACTTGAAAACGGGCGATGGCAAAGAAGTGTACTGGACTCTTACTGGCTAAACCACCAGAGTGCTTCACCGTATTCTATTGTCGGGGGCCACGGGAACGCTTTCGCAATCTACCGCAAGCCCCGACAGGAGAGCTCTTTTTAACGGGAGCTTCTTCGTTAACGTGGAGCCAGCTTTTGCCAGCCCTTATTAAGAGGCGCGTGGAAGCACCACGCATTTGGTCTTTGCTTTTATCCAGTACAGTAGACTGCCCTGAGTCTACTGGCGTAAGTTATTTATGGTGGTTGGAGGAGGGCAAATAAGGCCCTTCTTCTATCCTATGCTTGCTTATCGAACATGGATAAGCCTGTCGTGCTCTTTCCACTTTTCCTTGAGCGTCATCACTTCTTCGCAGAACTTGGTGACGGCGCACTAACTAACCGCGGATACTTTGGCCACTCTAGGCGGTGTGACATCGTCGTTACGAAGATGTCGCATTCTCACTGGATGTGAGAGGGGTCTGTATACCCAAATTTATCAAATTTTGTTTACCTACCTATTTGGGTTCTGAGACGGTTGAATGCTTTCCGAACTGAGGTAGGACATAAGTAGTAGGTGGTAGTGGTCGATCTGCCCAGATCTTGCACCGAGCTCGAGTTAGAGTTGCAATAGTAGTCAGTGTATATCGGAAGAAGCTCTTTTAGCTCTTAAGTCTACCCGATTTAAGTCTCTTCTAACGTCAGGTAGAGCAATGCCAACCAGGAGGAGAACTTATTGAGCGGGGTTGGTCTTAAACAGCCAGATATTATTCGACACGTTTGCACTGTGCGCTGTGGTGCGGAGAACAGCAGGCGCTGCTCCCCATTCATCTTCTATTTCGTTTTCTTTCTACCCTTGACAGATGTTTTTTTTTTTAATCATGAAGTAGTGCTTACTTACATGGTTATCAAAGTTCCAAGTTTCTAATTCTAGTAGTTTGAGCTAACCCAACTGAGCCTGAAGAAGGTTAATGTTACGCACACATACAAAACAATCGCGGGAGTACGCGTGCGGCGCATATTCGTACGCAATATTAAACAAACATTAATAATAACAGCCTATCTTTATAATACTTTACCTATGCAACTACCCTATACCATCGCAATTGGTGCACAATTGTGGTAGTGTACAGGCACTATCAAATCTTTACAGCCACGCGTCGTACACACCAAAATTGCAGTCAACAGCTAAGCAGTTATTTAAGTAGGTATAGTAAATCATTTACCGTCCACACTATTTTTTGTTTTAGTGTCGTTGGTTTTCTTTTACTTCATATCCACAGCTCCTCCTAAATTAGATAAGACTGTTCTAGCTTAAACAGTAAGTAGGCAGATACCATATAAAAGTGTTTTAAAGATCAATTTTAGGTATGGCAAAAAAATCCAAGCGCTTCTTACAATACTTTTGTACTACCAAAAACGATAGAAGAAAAAAAATGTTATGCTTGACTGAGATGAAATGAAATGTTGTCGGAGTTTCATAGAAACGTACCTCCCCCTTTTTTACCCCCGTTAAGGCAGAATTTTCAAAAATCCTTCTTGCGTCATTCTTAACTTCTAACTAAATAGCCAAATATTGATTTTAATCGAATTAGCTTCAAAACTGACGGAGTTTCATACAATCTTACCAGCCCTGTTTACCCCCTTTAAGAGTAAAATTCCAAAAAAAAGATAGCTTAAATGTTAGCGAGGACTAATAGCTACATAATAAAAAAAGTTTCATCAAAATCCGTCCAGTAGTTTTTGAGTGAAAAGCGGACAACAAACAGACAGACAGACAAAAAATTTTTTTTTTATACTTTTGGCTTCTATTGGTTGTATGAAGATACCCCATCTAAGTTTTTTTTTAATATCTTTAATGTACAGACATGAGCTTGTTACAATTTTATTATATGTATAGATTAGCTTCAAAACTGACGGAGTTTCATACAATCTTACCAGCCCCTGTTTACCCCCTTTAAGAGCAAAATTCCAAAAAAAAGATAGCTTAAATGTTAGCGAGGACTAATAGCTACATAATAAAAAAAGTTTCATCAAAATCCGTCCAGTAGTTTTTGAGTGAAAAGCGGACAACAAACAGACAGACAGACAAAAAATTTTTTTTTTATACTTTTGGCTTCTATTGGTTGTATGAAGATACCCCATCTAAGTTTTTTTTTTAATATCTTTAATGTACAGACATGAGCTTGTTACAATTTTATTATATGTATAGATTAGCTTCAAAACTGACGGAGTTTCATACAATCTTACCAGCCCCTGTTTACCCCCTTTAAGAGCAAAATTCCAAAAAAAAGATAGCTTAAATGTTAGCGAGGACTAATAGCTACATAATAAAAAAAGTTTCATCAAAATCCGTCCAGTAGTTTTTGAGTGAAAAGCGGACAACAAACAGACAGACAGACAAAAAAATTTTTTTTTATACTTTTGGCTTCTATTGGTTGTATGAAGATACCCCATCTAAGTTTTTTTTTTAATATCTTTAATTTACAGACATGAGCTTGTTACAATTTTATTATATGTATAGATTAGCTTCAAAACTGACGGAGTTTCATACAATCTTACCAGCCCTGTTTACCCCCTTTAAGAGTAAAATTCCAAAAAAAAGATAGCTTAAATGTTAGCGAGGACTAATAGCTACATAATAAAAAAAGTTTCATCAAAATCCGTCCAGTAGTTTTTGAGTGAAAAGCGGACAACAAACAGACAGACAGACAAAAAATTTTTTTTTTATACTTTTGGCTTCTATTGGTTGTATGAAGATACCCCATCTAAGTTTTTTTTTAATATCTTTAATGTACAGACATGAGCTTGTTACAATTTTATTATATGTATAGATTAGCTTCAAAACTGACGGAGTTTCATACAATCTTACCAGCCCCTGTTTACCCCCTTTAAGAGCAAAATTCCAAAAAAAAGATAGCTTAAATGTTAGCGAGGACTAATAGCTACATAATAAAAAAAGTTTCATCAAAATCCGTCCAGTAGTTTTTGAGTGAAAAGCGGACAACAAACAGACAGACAGACAAAAAATTTTTTTTTTATACTTTTGGCTTCTATTGGTTGTATGAAGATACCCCATCTAAGTTTTTTTTTAATATCTTTAATGTACAGACATGAGCTTGTTACAATTTTATTATATGTATAGATTAGCTTCAAAACTGACGGAGTTTCATACAATCTTACCAGCCCCTGTTTACCCCCTTTAAGAGCAAAATTCCAAAAAAAAGATAGCTTAAATGTTAGCGAGGACTAATAGCTACATAATAAAAAAAGTTTCATCAAAATCCGTCCAGTAGTTTTTGAGTGAAAAGCGGACAACAAACAGACAGACAGACAAAAAATTTTTTTTTTATACTTTTGGCTTCTATTGGTTGTATGAAGATACCCCATCTAAGTTTTTTTTTAATATCTTTAATGTACAGACATGAGCTTGTTACAATTTTATTAATATGTATAGATGTATAGATGTATAGATTAGCTTCAAAACTGACGGAGTTTCATACAATCTTACCAGCCCCTGTTTACCCCCTTTAAGAGCAAAATTCCAAAAAAAAGATAGCTTAAATGTTAGCGAGGACTAATAGCTACATAATAAAAAAAGTTTCATCAAAATCCGTCCAGTAGTTTTTGAGTGAAAAGCGGACAACAAACAGACAGACAGACAAAAAATTTTTTTTTTATACTTTTGGCTTCTATTGGTTGTATGAAGATACCCCATCTAAGTTTTTTTTTAATATCTTTAATGTACAGACATGAGCTTGTTACAATTTTATTATATGTATAGATTAGCTTCAAAACTGACGGAGTTTCATACAATCTTACCAGCCCCTGTTTACCCCCTTTAAGAGCAAAATTCCAAAAAAAAGATAGCTTAAATGTTAGCGAGGACTAATAGCTACATAATAAAAAAAGTTTCATCAAAATCCGTCCAGTAGTTTTTGAGTGAAAAGCGGACAACAAACAGACAGACAGACAAAAAATTTTTTTTTTATACTTTTGGCTTCTATTGGTTGTATGAAGATACCCCATCTAAGTTTTTTTTTAATATCTTTAATGTACAGACATGAGCTTGTTACAATTTTATTATATGTATAGATTAGCTTCAAAACTGACGGAGTTTCATACAATCTTACCAGCCCCTGTTTACCCCCTTTAAGAGCAAAATTCCAAAAAAAAGATAGCTTAAATGTTAGCGAGGACTAATAGCTACATAATAAAAAAAGTTTCATCAAAATCCGTCCAGTAGTTTTTGAGTGAAAAGCGGACAACAAACAGACAGACAGACAAAAAATTTTTTTTTTATACTTTTGGCTTCTATTGGTTGTATGAAGATACCCCATCTAAGTTTTTTTTTTAATATCTTTAATGTACAGACATGAGCTTGTTACAATTTTATTATATGTATAGATTAGCTTCAAAACTGACGGAGTTTCATACAATCTTACCAGCCCCTGTTTACCCCCTTTAAGAGCAAAATTCCAAAAAAAAGATAGCTTAAATGTTAGCGAGGACTAATAGCTACATAATAAAAAAAGTTTCATCAAAATCCGTCCAGTAGTTTTTGAGTGAAAAGCGGACAACAAACAGACAGACAGACAAAAAAATTTTTTTTTATACTTTTGGCTTCTATTGGTTGTATGAAGATACCCCATCTAAGTTTTTTTTTTAATATCTTTAATTTACAGACATGAGCTTGTTACAATTTTATTATATGTATAGATTAGCTTCAAAACTGACGGAGTTTCATACAATCTTACCAGCCCCTGTTTACCCCCTTTAAGAGCAAAATTCCAAAAAAAGATAGCTTAAATGTTAGCGAGGACTAATAGCTACATAATAAAAAAAGTTTCATCAAAATCCGTCCAGTAGTTTTTGAGTGAAAAGCGGACAACAAACAGACAGACAGACAAAAATTTTTTTTTTTGTACTTTTGGCTTCTATTGGTTGTATGAAGATACCCCATCTAAGTTTTTTTTTAATATCTTTAATGTACAGACATGAGCTTGTTACAATTTTATTATATGTATAGATTAGCTTCAAAACTGACGGAGTTTCATACAATCTTACCAGCCCCTGTTTACCCCCTTTAAGAGCAAAATTCCAAAAAAAATGATAGCTTAAATGTTAGCGAGGACTAATAGCTACATAATAAAAAAAGTTTCATCAAAATCCATCCAGTAGTTTTTGAGTGAAAAGCGGACAACAAACAGACAGACAGACAAAAAATTTTTTTTTTATACTTTTGGCTTCTATTGTTTGTATGAAGATACCCCATCTAAGTTTTTTTTTAATATCTTTAATGTACAGACATGAGCTTGTTACAATTTTATTATATGTATAGATTAGCTTCAAAACTGACGGAGTTTCATACAATCTTACCAGCCCCTGTTTACCCCCTTTAAGAGCAAAATTCCAAAAAAAAGATAGCTTAAATGTTAGCGAGGACTAATAGCTACATAATAAAAAAAGTTTCATCAAAATCCGTCCAGTAGTTTTTGAGTGAAAAGCGGACAACAAACAGACAGACAGACAAAAAATTTTTTTTTTATACTTTTGGCTTCTATTGGTTGTATGAAGATACCCCATCTAAGTTTTTTTTTAATATCTTTAATGTACAGACATGAGCTTGTTACAATTTTATTATATGTATAGATTAGCTTCAAAACTGACGGAGTTTCATACAATCTTACCAGCCCCTGTTTACCCCCTTTAAGAGCAAAATTCCAAAAAAAAGATAGCTTAAATGTTAGCGAGGACTAATAGCTACATAATAAAAAAAGTTTCATCAAAATCCGTCCAGTAGTTTTTGAGTGAAAAGCGGACAACAAACAGACAGACAGACAAAAAATTTTTTTTTTATACTTTTGGCTTCTATTGGTTGTATGAAGATACCCCATCTAAGTTTTTTTTTAATATCTTTAATGTACAGACATGAGCTTGTTACAATTTTATTATATGTATAGATTAGCTTCAAAACTGACGGAGTTTCATACAATCTTACCAGCCCCTGTTTACCCCCTTTAAGAGCAAAATTCCAAAAAAAAGATAGCTTAAATGTTAGCGAGGACTAATAGCTACATAATAAAAAAAGTTTCATCAAAATCCGTCCAGTAGTTTTTGAGTGAAAAGCGGACAACAAACAGACAGACAGACAAAAAATTTTTTTTTTATACTTTTGGCTTCTATTGGTTGTATGAAGATACCCCATCTAAGTTTTTTTTTAATATCTTTAATGTACAGACATGAGCTTGTTACAATTTTATTATATGTATAGATTAGCTTCAAAACTGACGGAGTTTCATACAATCTTACCAGCCCCTGTTTACCCCCTTTAAGAGCAAAATTCCAAAAAAAGATAGCTTAAATGTTAGCGAGGACTAATAGCTACATAATAAAAAAAGTTTCATCAAAATCCGTCCAGTAGTTTTTGAGTGAAAAGCGGACAACAAACAGACAGACAGACAAAAAATTTTTTTTTTATACTTTTGGCTTCTATTGGTTGTATGAAGATACCCCATCTAAGTTTTTTTTTAATATCTTTAATGTACAGACATGAGCTTGTTACAATTTTATTATATGTATAGATTAGCTTCAAAACTGACGGAGTTTCATACAATCTTACCAGCCCCTGTTTACCCCCTTTAAGAGCAAAATTCCAAAAAAAAGATAGCTTAAATGTTAGCGAGGACTAATAGCTACATAATAAAAAAAGTTTCATCAAAATCCGTCCAGTAGTTTTTGAGTGAAAAGCGGACAACAAACAGACAGACAGACAAAAATTTTTTTTTTTGTACTTTTGGCTTCTATTGGTTGTATGAAGATACCCCATCTAAGTTTTTTTTTAATATCTTTAATGTACAGACATGAGCTTGTTACAATTTTATTATATGTATAGATGCGTTGACCATGGGTGGTCAGGGCACGCCTGAAAATATATAAAATATTAACTATTTATTCACAATAAAATTTGCACAAAAATTAATCAAATTATGTAGGTATTTATTGTTACTTCTATTGTCACATAAATCAATATCTATTAGGTAATATTCGTCATTAATTGTGTGTGGCAAGGCTAAATAGCGAATAAGTTTTGTTTACGCATCTTTTTGACACAAATAAACCTTAAAAATTAATTAATAAATGCATATTCATTTTTAAATTAGTTATTTTCCGCTAGTTTTGCTATTTATTTAATGTTGCGAATTTCTGAACAAGGTTATAAAGATAGAGTGGAATTTCTAGGACTTTTATGCGGAGAAGATTAAGTTAAGATCATAAGGAGCTATAGGTAGTGTTTAGACTATTAATTCCTTTAGACTTGAGATGTAATTTTAAACAAAAGAAAACTGATTACAGATGAATATTATATTGCAACTCTGCCAGCAAATCTTGTTATTGCTTCATGTAAAATACGATAATTTCGCGAAGCCGGCCCATAAACAGATAATACTTATATTAAACAACCAATCTAATAGCAAATACTATTCGGTTTTATTCATTATAATTTATTTTTTCCTAGGGACCAGTCCCAGCTTCGCACGGGTGCAGTGCAGGTGTATTATACATGTAAACTTTCCTCTTAAAACATTATATCTATTAAAACACCGCATCAAAATGTATTACGCAATTGTAAAGATTTATACATAAGGACGGATCGAAAGCGAGCGAGTTTGTTAAACGATTTTTTTTTAATCTATTTGGAACAATTCTTGTGCTTCAATGCACAAGATACTAAGTGTTTCTCTGTCAAACATTAAGTATTCCATTGGATATTCACATTACTATTAACTTCAAATAATAAATTGATAACAAATGTAATATTAATACAAGGACTGAATAATACGTTCTGTTATGAAATAAACAACGCAGTATGCTAAATAAGTAAAAAAGCGTAGGTGGGTGGCACCGCTACTGAATACAAATTGAAACATTACAAGTAAACATACATTTTTTTTTGCCACTGTACCTCTACTATCATATCTTTAAATCAGTTGTAGAAGTGAGATAGCGCTCTACATGACATAGAGCGGCGCGGCATCTTGTTTTCTTTCAAAATATTATCAATCGTTGTTGCCATCTGACATAAACTAATGTTGAAACGTCATTAAAAATTATGCGAAATATTTCAAATTTTAAGAATTTAACCCAATTTGTGACCCTTGTTGACCCTTCGCTACTTTACGATTATAGGTTAAAGGGACATTCGTAATATTAAAACGTAATACGATGTTGTTATTTAGACATGCTGTAGGCTTTAGAAAAAATATTGCCATCGGGGTAGAGAGATAAAAAAAAAACTATATACGCGAATCGGCAACTCGCCTCTGTGCTCCTCTAAAGTAAAACTGTTTTTGGTATGGAAGCGAGACGCCACTCTACGCCTTGTAGCACGCTATCTCTCTTCCACAACTGCAGCAGTCTTACCTTAAGATAATTTAATAAATAGTGGTCGCGCTCCTGTGCTAACAGACACTAAGTGCCATAATCAATTACCTACTAAATTCACTTTACATTATCAATGTTAACATCACATCGACAAGACCATTGTTTAAAAAAACTTTCATTCAAAAGTAGGACAAACAAAGATATACCGCGAAAGCTGGTAATTCTACTATTTTACTGCCAATAGCCATATAATTTATTGAGCATATATAAATCATTTGGAACTAAAAACACAGTTCAAACAATACATTTTACACTACATTGCCATTTCTGTATAATTTTAGCTTAGGAATTTGATTGAAGTAGTGATCTATGAATCATGCTCGATTAATCAAATGTTTGTATGTTTGGTTGCTAGAATAACCTCATATTAGGAATTACTGATATTGGTTCAAATTATTAAAATATTTTTATTCTGGATAGTCTATTGATAAAAGATAAGCTTAGATTTTTTTAAAGTATAGGTACTTTTTCTAAGATCGCTATAGTCCATTCCGACAAAAAGGTGTCTATCCATTCAAATTTTCGGTAACTGATGATAATTTTGGAAAACCTAATTTTTGAATTTCACAATTTATAACCACTGGAGCGAGTTTTAAATATTTTATTACTTCAAATAATATAGTCTGCTTAAAACATTTTATACCAGCACCTTACAACCAACCAGAAAAGCGAACCAAACCGCGAGTCTCACTTAGTCTTATATAAAACGTCTTTCATCCGGATTATCGTCGCTTACTAAGAAGCCTAAAGTTTCGAAGCTTTTGTAAAATACACGAACTTTAAGTTTCGTAACAGAAAAAAGCACTTAAGTTTTTATTTTCACGGAATAAGAGGAACGATTTATGATTATGACTGTACGTGTGATTTATTTCACCAAATTATTATCTTTGAATACGCAAAGGTAACTGGCGCTTAAGCTTATTGTTAAGATTTTAACACCTTAGTATATCCTTGTGTTTTTAGGTTAGTAGTTATTTTTTAGTAATTTTAGTAGTCAGTATCGCCCTGTGATTTCACTTGTATGACATATATAGGGTCTAAAATAATTCATCTTTATTGAGTAAGTTAATTAAATATTTGACGAACAGCCATGCCTTAACATTGGAACCTATAGAATTCCAATTACTTCCTGTATAGATTGGCAATATAATAGAATCCGACTTACAGTTTCAAATAAGTTTCGAACAAAAAAATGTATATTATTGTCACTATTAAATTTAGTTAAAACTAGGTCTTTATTATACGAACCAGTTATTTATACGAACCAAGTTAGCAATTAAAAGAAACACTTAATACTAAATGACTTCTACAAAGTTTGATTTTGCAGTTTAATTTCGTATGATTTAGAACTTAATCGTATTATTTCCAATGATTATAATTATTAACAACAAAACAGTAGTTTACGATGCCAAAGGAGAGGTTAATCAGTTTTATACTTTCATTTAAATAATTTTCATTACCGGGCAGTTATTTTTGAAGAATAAATTACAAGAGGCGTCAGTAAGGCGTTACTTTGAATGTAACTGTTAACTACCAATTTAATACGTTTGTATGTTTATTTTTGATATAAAGTAACGCCTTCTATGTATAAATTATAATTATTTGTGTTAAGCGCATTTCTTTAAGTACCGTTTGCTCTAGAAACGAGAATGTTCTACAAAAATTCTAATTGCAGTTTGTGTTGCTTAAAAGGTTTTAAACTGTGATAATGGTTATTATTAAAATTATATTAACGCTACTTATTATTGATATAAGTTGACCTAGATTAGAAACTAGACCTAAAGTATTTCTCTGCCATTCATTAGTGGTGTCTTAGAATATTTAAGAAAGTAGATATAACTTTAAAAATGTCACATTGGTACTTGCTTCGTGCATAGGTCCATGAATAGAAACGCAGGATCATAAATATAATATTTATACTACGTAGACAAAATTACTGATAAAATGAACTAATTAATTATTATTTAGAGACCAGTATCAGGGCAAAGTAAACTGAACAGGACTTGCATATTAATTTTGGCGTTAAATAAATGCTTAATTAAATCAATAAAATACGGTAAAAATTAATTAAATAAAAATTCAATGGGTCAAGAACAGTCACTGCATACCAGACTTTTTATGCTACTAATAGACTTGAAATAAGTATCATAAACGCATCGGATAAATAAAAACTTGTCAAGTGCGAGTCTGAGTGTTCCGTACAAATATTTATTTTTTATATGATATAGCAAAAAATTTACGTTTTGGCAATTTTTCTTTTATCTGTACCTACTGTAAGATGTTGTTTTGTGTCAAATTTCAAGATTCACGAGTTCACGGAAAGCAGTACCTGTGGGGCAACTGTAGGTTTCAATTCCCTTGCGAATGTCCAAATGTCATACAATTGCGTTGGCTTAGAAGATATTTTTTTATAACTCCAAGGGACAGTTGTTAACTTTAGTATTTAACAAAAATTGCAGCTTAATAGGTACATCCACGCGTTCCTGAAAAAATGGTCTTGAGTTCTTGACCGACAGACGGATTGAGGAACGGACGGACAACGAAGTGATCTTAAAAGGGTTATTTTTTCTTTTCAAGGTACGGAACACTAAATCTGCCTTCAAATCACGTTTTACTTATTTTTTTACCACCTTCTTATTCTTACCCAATGTGTAGGTCTTTTATAGTAGACCAAATAATATCTCAAAATTATTTTGTCGTCCTAATTATGTAATTATGTCTCCATCTAGCTGTTTTAAGCCAAAATTTCTCATGCACGACGTACTCCAGACACGGAACAAATATCACTGAGCTCTACAAACATTTGATATATGCAGGGATTAAACACACTAATTAAATGTACTACAAGCAAAGCTTAGATGCTTTAGAACGTAATATGTTATTTAAGCGATAAGATGACACAATAGTCTATCCAGATTGCTGAAGTAATGTTAGATGATTTATTTTCGTATTCACACACCGCCATAATTATATAGTTCTGATAAAAGATAGAGCCTGCTACTTAGGGATCCTGATAAGGAATACCATAATACCTATATATGTTTAATCAAATGCGTGTATTAATTAGGTAAATAACACTCAGACTCGAAACAAACAAATGTTAGTCTCGTGTAGGAATCGAACCCTCGACCTCTGAATCAGCAGTCAGAGTCACAAACCACAACACCAACAAACCAGTCAATTTCGTTCGAAACAAAATTTATACTTGCAGATAGCCCTTTGCATTTTGCACTTACAACCTCGTATCGATACCGTTTGGAATGTTGCTCACATAATAAGGAAAAGGCCGGACAACGTAATAATATAAACATTTGAAAATAAAAAGCAGTAAAGCGCGCCCGTACATGGATAAAGCCCTGTACCGTTTCTCGCGAATTCTTTAACGGCATTAAAAGTATACGACTGGCCAGTGCTCCAATAAGTTTACCAGAATGTTTAAAAAGAAATACAATGCGAGCATAATTTGACAGTTGAAGAAGTGAGATAGCGCTCTACAAAACGTAGAGCGATGACTCTTTCCCGCAACTTTAGCAATATTATTTTTATAGGTAGAGATAGGCCTCCTGATTTGTATATGATGACGCTAAATACATTTATGAAGGATATTAATGCGATTATCCGAAATTTTACTGTTTTTGTTCGTCGGGATTTTGTCATTAAACTACGAAGGCCGATGTGACGCCAACGGACTTTACGACCTACCCAATTCGGTTGGTTACTAAAACTTTAGTTCATTGTATTGAAAAACGTAGGTGTATTTTATATAGGTAATAATATTTGACTACGGTAAGGTAAGGGACGATAAGTAATACTGAGTTTATACGATAGGCCCGTTTTTTATGGGAACTGTTTGTTCGTTCCCGCCCTTTCTTGTGAAACAGTTTTACACTTTATGATGCTTACTAGAACTGGCGGGATGAATAAAGTTATTGTCATGAGCTGTCAAGAAGCGCTGTGGGAGATTTATATTATAGTAAAGGTTAATGACCTTTGCAAAGGCTGTAGATAATATTCGACACTGTTTTTTAAGAAAAAAACAAGAGCAACGGCAATAAATGATGAAAAGAAAAAATAAAAGGCGTTGATTGGTTTCCATTAATTAAAAGAAAAATGCATTTTATATCCCTGCTCCGTAATAAAAGTCCCAAATAAAGTCAAAATAAATTCGTAAAGTAATTAATTTTGTACTTCCCTTTTACTGTTTTACTCACATAATATATTACGTACTTATTAAATAAAACCTTCATATATTAAAGTACCGATTTAATTAAGTGTAAAAATTTAATTAGTACATTTTTTGTGGCGTCCGCGAAAGGGAATTATATTTACTCACCAGTTATGAATGCAAATAAAAGCAAACCTTTTTTCGACAAACTCATTCAAATGCCGTGCGGTTTAAAAATGAGATATAACATTACTCTTTTTGGTGTTATACAACTTCCTATTATAATAATAATAAAAGCTTGAATATAAATTAAAATATTGAAATCTGTTACTTATTTTCTAAATAGGTAAGTATTTCTCTAAAATGTCTTTCTTTCTGATTGAGTCGTGAGACGATGCGAAATTGGGTTAAGCGTCATATTTATATTGACTGTGTATATTTTCTTCCTTTAGATAAAACTATGGTCAAAAATTTAACTGTTATAGGTGGTAAGGTTTTGCAGTTTCAGTAATTACGTAGAGTTCTAGACGCTTCACTTAATTACTTTTTTTACTTAGTAAGTGTGTGCTCTCTAAAATCTCTACTTACAGATCCGTGTATAATTTCTGCTCCTATAATATAGGTAATAAATAACAAATGAGTACCAACACAAGAATACACAACCAAAATATGTATTTGTAAATTTTCTAGATTAAGAAAATTTTGGAACAGTTTGTTTACCGAAACAAAATATGTATATAAATATACTTAAAACAACAAAGAAAATTATACAAATTCTCTTTCTAAGCTTTAGGCACGACCTGGTTGTTAACCTTCATAGCATAACATTTAATTTTGACGTAAACACATGCGTCACAATTGCATTCATCGATTCCGTGATTTCTCAAAATTCGTCGATATTCAACAAAATTATTCACTCAGTTGAAGATTATGACTAATATCGAAGTTATTGAATCCTTTAATTAGTTTTAGCGGATTATTGGAAAAAGGTGTGATTGTTAGCGGGATTTTTCAAACTTTATTGGACTTTGAAATTATTCACGGGATGTAAAATGATTCATGATATTTACAGAAATCTTCAAAGGTGTAAAGATTAGGAATAAAATCATATTATTATGGCTTTTGGTAGTTTTCTTATACAAATATTGAAGCCTTTCCTTCGTATTGTTTCCTGGACATTCAAAGCGGAGCTATAAATTATCATCTCATAACATTTTTTTCTATAAAAAATAATGAAATGATATTCAATCCCAGTCTTAACTTTAAATTTATGTTCTAATGCTTGTTCTACGCGGAGATCTGACCCGCGACAGATATCATAGTGGTCATTGGAATGTAAACACCATGTTTACCCCATGTATCATATCATTAACCGCACACGATATTTGAAAAGTCGGTGCGCGCCGTGGGGATCGAACTCGAGAACTTTAACTTGGCAGTCATGGTCTTACCACTAGGCTATCACAGCTTCGAAAAAAAAGTCGTTTTGCAGTGGGAATGTCAACATAGACACTCGTACATTGTTATACATTTACATAAATCACAATTGCACACAACAACAACTCGTGAAATATCACGTTGCGGTGTTATTATCTTATTTTAGGAGGTTAAAGGTTACTCGTCCTACTCATATATTTTATTCTTAGAATAGTGTGAAGGTAAGTATTGTGGGTCATTCCAATTTGTAACATCAGGAACTGAAACTAGGCATTTGCCTTGGGTATTGTCTGAAAAAAGAGTATTCGCCTTTCAAGGATTTTTAATTGTGAAAGAGAGATGCCAGATACGCCGATTAGCGTGCTATCACACTTCCACAATAGGCTATTTGACTAGAAAAATCGAAAAGTAGTAATTGGTTCAATAAAATAAAAAATACGAATCCAATATGTTTTGGAAATCTATCTGACGGACTAATTCGATTTCTTTTTTGTCAAATACCCAATTCCTTTACAATAATAATAGTAGATTATGACGTAGTAGATTAGGCCCACAAAACACATCTTTTCACCTCTCATTACTGTCTAAGAAGTGGTTTCATAAGGCCTATATCTAATAAATATTATTTTTATTACTTTTTAATCAAGCATAAAATTTAGATTTGTAGTTCATTAGGAGTGAATAAAATCAAATGAATGTTATGACGAGAATGTTGTTTGTTTACAATTTAAAATATTTTTATGATGATATTAATGACGGTCTTTCCCATAGAGACATTTCACCGCGTTCTTAGTAAAGGATGTCCGGTAACACAACGGCGAATCAACAGTCACATAAAACCTCATTTTAAGAATTTCGAGGAATAAAAGAAAAAAAAAACATGAAGTTGTATGAGGAGGTACCAAAGAAAAACACTGGTACGAAATAATTATTGAAAAAATTAAAATTTAAAAGTTTATATTCAAATTTGAGAAGGAATAACAATTCAATAAAGAGATTAAAGATGCGCAAATGTTATTTTTTTTCAACTACATTTTTAATGGCTTGGAAATTCAAACTACCAAATATAATAACATCAAAATGTTAAATTTCGAATGTTAATCGGTTTACAATCATTTTAATGTTATTTTATACTTAAAGGATCCGGTTGACGAGACCTAAACATAATAATATGAGACAATTTGAAATCAGAATGTCAGCAGAAACAAATTATTAAATCTATTTTAGTGGCATTTATTGAATTCTGAGATATGAGATTTAATTTTTATGACATTATAAAGTAAATACAAAGTCTTTGAGATAATTATAAAAGGCTCAACAATGTACCAAATGTGTTTGTTTACTAACATATTAATATTACCTATTTTTTCGTGTAAAATTCCGCAAATCAATTTCAAAAACACCTAATTAGTAAACTATTTTACCAGCGGTATTAATGTACTGGCAAATAATAACAAAGCAATTAATTTTAATTGTGAGAAAATACTTTTAACATATCTAATAATATTATAACTACACGCCAATATAAAAATAAATAAACAACCTAAAAATACTATTAAAAATTAAGTAGCAGCTGTTTAGCGGCGATATGAATAAAAAAATAATTTCATTAATTATACATCGATTCCGTTGGCGCCAAAATCACCGCGTCACTGGCGCCATGTTGTAAAATTTTCCCAAGAATGCGTAAAGAGGTTCGTTTCTCGGTGACAACTGACAAACAACAGGGCTGGTAGGTTCGAAGAAAAATCGTCAATATTTTTACCGCATATTATTAAAAACTAGAAACAAATAGACTCATTTATATTAATGAATCGATTTTATGAATGTGACGTGTTCTAAAGAATTCTGATGACGTATTCTTACGTGCGTTTAGCATTTGTTTTGTGATAACAACATGACCTTTATACCCTTTTTATATAAATTCCAATAATGTGTGAATAATAAGGTATTTTTTGAGAATTTTATTTATTCAATTGTAGTCTTATCTAAAGTACATAAGCATAATATTATGGGATTCTGTTTTTGACTTGTTTACTTCACCATTGCTTTTGTTTTTCATTTGAGTTCCTAACCTACATCTGTCATTTGTTTTATTCATTCAAACACCTACATTTTTTTTCTTTCTTTTTGCGTAGCGCCATTAGTCTCTCAAAGCATTCATATGCAAAACATCTTCACAGAAGCTCTGACCTTTGACCCCGTGATATTGAATCGCATGTTATAACCTCACGCGGTAGAAAAGCATTAATCTCTCCGATCGTTTTATCGTGCGAAGCAGTTTTTTGTTTACCTGGTACAAATTGTTAATGATTAATTACAAAAATTACTTTTGTAATATTTCGTGATGATAAATATAGTTTAAAGAAAGCTTAAGTGTGATGCTTATTTATTAGTTTCATGTTTTAGTAACAAATAATTATTTCATGGGAGAAAAAAAAGACACCAATTTATGTAAATTGTAATTATTTTTATTAATACCGTGGCTTACGAGAATAGTTACAAGCAGAAACATGTACACCGTACATGGCTATTTTCCCGAGTAGATCAAAATCAAACCCAATGGTTTTTATTCAAGTAAGCCTTCTCAAGCACTTTCGAAACTAAACTGTCTTTTATCTGCGCGGTTCCAAAACGTCATTGCTATGGAGAAGAACCAGCAATATATGTATATTAAATAAATCAGGTGATATACCTAAGCTCATAATTATAGCTACACATATCGTTTTTTGAAATCATTCTAGAAAATTCTCAAACCAGTAAATTTTTAATCCCATAAGCTGCCAATAGTCTCGGAACTCGCTCTAAATTCCTATGAAGGTCGTTGTAGTCGTGCGACTCGCGCTTCGTGAGCAACACTATAAAATGGCACGTGCTTTAATACCTGTATTAATGCCTGGCTATTAATTAATACTGCTTTTTGTCTACTGTCCAATTAGATGGACATAGGTTAAAGATTCCCGTTGCGATTGACCTTTAAAAGACTGCGTAATTGAAATTAGAAATGTTTTAATAATAAAAAAGATGTGCTAATTTTATTACTTTGATTTTTTATCGCTCTGAGACTATTTTTCCAGCCTAATTACTAATAACTTGTCCCACTCTGCTAGGTAAAAAGGTCCACCTAGTCCTTTCAGAACACATTTTTTCACACGTACCTATATCGGGAAAGCCCGATTTTTTACTTAATTCTCGTCTTATACTCGATAGCCATCCTACCACCTCTTTTAGGGCTGACTTCAGTTTCATCCTTTCTCTGCTTTTTTTCTCTTTGTTTACGGAGAAACTTTAAGGCTACTTTTTTTCTAAATTTAAGCAGTTACACCAAGGTTTGGGTGCATCAGTGCGACAACGAATCCTGTGCCCCTGGGTTGGTTTTAACTGGTAAAAATCCAACGCAATCACCCTTATACCCCCGTCGGCGAATAGTCTAAGATTTCCACAGGGTTACAAAAACAAAATTTCCACTATTATCAATTATTTAAATTTTGATATTCTAATTAACATCTATGATTTTATACAAAAGTGATTCCCCTTAAGGGTATATAAATGTAAACAAAGATGATACATATTTTTCCTTGAGCTTAATTAAATATGTAGATATTCACATTAATGAATTTCGTCACACAACCTTTCTTTTTTTATGTTCTTATCAGACAACTTATAAAATGAAATTGACCCAGACATACCTAATTATATTATTATTTATTGCAATGTTTTTGTATGGTATTTGCTTTAATACTAATTAGATTATAATAGATTATGTTACGAGGCAAATAATTTGATTTCATTGCACGCAAATTTGAAAACCGTATCGTCGTTTTTTATTTTTTATGTAAATAATATATGAAATATTATTTTAATTTAAATATAATATTTTTATGACATAAGTCTTATTTACATTTCTATAAATTTAAGTTTTTTTTCCTGAATTATCCTTTTCTGTTTTTACTTTTAAAAATAAAGTAGCAACTAAAATATAACATGCAACTTTCTTATTTTATTACCGAAATAACCCAAAGCATTATTTTTAGTTTTCAAAGCCAAATATTTGATCTTCTCCTATTTTTTATTGCAGTAAAAGTCTGGGTTAACCCCGTTTACGACGCAGTTGTAATATGCTAATCAACAAAGATGTTTAATGACGAGAAATTTTGTAAGAACCACTTATAAAAGAATGCATCTTAAAATTTGACAGAATTCAATTAATTATAATGATAGGGCATCTCCAAAAAAACTATTGTTTAATATAAAAAAGAAATAGAAAATGTAGACTATACAATTGTACATTATAAACAAGTTCATTCATTCATTCTGAATCCTGCTGGAATGTATCAAAAACTTATAAAACACAGAGTATTTTGTAACTTTTGACCAAGTTAAAACAAGCATAAAGTATGTATATAAAGTACAAGCTATACCTTTACACAAATACATGCTGTAATCTAGATAACATCGAAAAAAAAAAACAAATGAACATCATACCCACGCTTACCGAGCGATAAATTCCTTTACCATATTCAATAAATAGATTAAAATTATCTACGCTTGTCCGATGTCAACATTATCGTAAACTCAGAAGTATACGCCGTCTGTATAACTTACTTACCTTCTACAAGTCAAGATCCTCATTACTGCATAATTGTGGAAATATTCATTAAGATGCCCCACTACTAGGTCTAACAGTGATGTAAGCTTAGATATATTTTGTATTAGAAAACATCGCACTACACTCGTCACTTGCATATTATTGGATTTGTGTTTTAAATATCTTTGAAACCTGCATTCATTCATTCATTTCAATAATGTATTAAATAAATGTCTACGTTTTATCCGAGATTTAAAAAATTGGACGAAAAAATGTGGTCCAAATAAATGTCCATGTAAAACAAAACTAAAGCCGATTCCATTCTCATATTTGGACCAAAAATGTTCATTGAAGGTATCGCAATTGCACAAACATTCCGATAAGGCAGGATTACTCAAAGAACACCAAAAATACACGTCCCTGTTCAAGTGAATCACATAATACGAAAGAATTTCTATATTTAACTTTATTTGTAGCTACAACGGTATGACCCCAGATCAATAGTAATATTTCATGAATCAGCTTAACGAGTATCCGTGATGAGCTAAGTGCTTTTAGAGAAGTCATTTCTTACGATAATTTTCTATATGACACCGATACCCCAATAAAGTAACTGGCCAACAATGGCATGCAAAAAAAATGCGTGAGATGTATGTGTGTGACTGTTACGTATGACGCACGATGCTCATGTGTTTGTATTCCTGCCGAAGAGATGAGTTGATGTTGCAACTGTATAAAAGCGAAGCGTCGATTTCGAAATCAACACAACGATTTGAAGTCCTCTAAGGAGTGAACACACGGAGAACAGTGACCGTGAATTAAATTTCCGCATTGTGATTAAGCGGTCGTCAGTGACAAGTGATCTGAAGAACTGTAACGTTACAATTTGTTCGAAAAATTTTACGTGAAGTGATCAGGATGCTTTCCTTTAAGGTACGTTTTATAAAATATTTTTATTTATTTATATTTATAATTTTAAGGCGAATTTAAATTTAAAGTTAATGTCCATTTTATTTTATTTATTTTAATTAATTAAATTTAAGATAAATAAATAAAATAAAAATTGTGCTCTAAAAATACGAAAATAAAAATCTAAAATTATTTGTTACAGTTTGTGGTAGCAATCTGCATTGCCGCAGTGGCAGCCTCTCCCATTGAAGACGGCAGGTGGAACCCCTACAAATACGGGGACAATGGCAAGTAAGTAAATGTCAACAGGTTATTATACATTTACTTAGAACTTTAACACGCTTAGAGAAATCAAGATAACTGCGTAACATTTCTAAGCTTAGTTCAAATGTCAGTGCCTATGTTTCGCATTCCCCATAATAATTTATTGGTGAAATAAATTCTCGTATACTTAAACTTTAAGAAGTTTTAAAACGAGGAAAACCTGAAAGTCCTACTAGACTAAGTCTACTTACCGACGAAGCTGGAATACGCCAGATTTTAACTTAAAGTAGAACAGATTTAGTTTAAATAATTCTCGAAACTACCCGATTAAAGTTTTTATTTAAAAGATTGTTGTTACGGAGTTTGTACAAAATTTATTGGAGTTTCTCTAATTGTTTTCTTTAGGCAATAACTCGTTCAGTACGTACCTAATACTGGCACAAGAAAAAAAAGAAAAACAAAATTTACAATAAAAACTTTTTTACAGATACATCCCTAGCGACGAAGGGAAATACATTCACATTCCGAACCCTTACATCCATATGGATAACCCTTACGACGGAGGCTATGGACCTTATGCTCATGACTACGAGCCTTACATAAGTGAGGCCTCAGTAGACCAGTACAGACTGGTCCAGTACTCCGGTGAAGACAACCCCTTCTACAAGCCAGGATACTACAAGAACAACGGCATTAAGATCATCAAGCAAAACCACAACTACAAGGAAGACAAATACGATTTTGAGTGAGTATACATACTTTTTAGACAAATCAATTTAGAGCATTCTAAAACTAAAAAGAGAAAAATATCGATTTATAAATCTGAAATTAAAAAAAAAGCAGGCCGTTTAAAAAAAATATTAAAGTTGAAGTGTTCGAATTTCGAAAGAGCGCAACATCAAAATGCAGTTTTGAATACCTACTCTAAAAATTAAGTTTAGAATAAAATGCGACGCATTCAGAAATATTTTTAGATAATAAAATTAACATCGAAATAGACTAAAAATATTCCCCGCATCTGATCAAAACCGATCATGACCTTATTTATGGAATTTATGTTAAGTGAGAATCGCTTATATTCAAAGCTTCTAAAAAACATTTTAGTTGTAAAATATGATAAATAACAAAAAATATCATATTACTCGGATTCACTAAAAAATAAATAAAAAACGTCGTTTTGAACTTTTTGGTACAGTTTTGAAATACAAGTATAATTCTAAGGATATAAAACCTCTTTTCAACGTTGCTCTACATTTAGGATTCTAATTAATACTCCGATAAAGCGTTAAATAAGCGTTTATTCACGTAGCCGATAAACTTTAATTGATTTACAACTTTTTGAAGCGCCAACTTATGTAAATGAAGTATTAACATGCTAAAGGCACGTAATGTACGAAATTTATTAGCTTCCCGTCGCCAAAACAGATTATGGCCTTGCATCGTTGAATGTCAAACTCGTCATAATTATCTGCATTATGATAGAGTCTTCTTCACTTTGAAAAAATTAACGAAAGTGCCATGCGAAATGATATTTTATTATCTAGATACAACCCTTCGGATTTATCTGCAAATAATAATTCTTTTTCAAGTTAATAGCTAATGTATCAAACCACGATGTTAGCTACCTCCACACTAAATTTCATCAAAATCGGTCAAGCCATTAAAGCGTAAAACGGTAACAAACATACACACAAGTTTGAGATTGAAAGGTAGCAAATATACAGTTCCCACAAGCTTTCGCCGTAACGTTCTTTGATTACAATGTCACTGTGAAGCCACGGGGCGTTGTCCAATATGCACTGGGCGTGTAAGCTTATAAAAGTACCATCCGTTTGAGCACAGCTATAAATATTGCGAGCTCGTATATTTCCCCGACATATCTTTATTCGCGGCTATAAATCTAATCGTCGGACAAATAACATTAATACCGAAACTGATACAGCTTGATACTGCATCTCACTTTGGAATGAAGGCTTTATTAGAACTCGGATGTTGATCACTTTTTTGTATTGTCCGATAAAAAAATATTTGTCTTTTATCAAAGTTTAAAAATATAATCAGTTTAAGTTTAATCACAAACCGGTCCAACCTAGTCAAGTTATAAGCCTCCCTTACTTCACTTTATCAAAAAAGATTCTACAATTTTTTTTCCCAAAAAAATACGTCTCTATTTTTTTTTGTTGTGTAAGGAACTAAGTAGGTTTTTGGCCTAAAAAACTCATAATTCGAACTCAGAAACAAATGAAATACCTGTTCAAAAAGTGTATGGACTTAATACGCTTAGTTGATTGATAGGCCTTGATAATACAATGAGATTATAGCAGATCTATTTGCTTTTATACGAGTTACCTTGACCGACACATAGCATCGCCCGCAGGTCATAGATCAAAATAATTTGTAATCATTTATGACATACAAACTGACATTATACGAGCTTGTCACTAAAACTGCTATGAGCGATTGCCTGCTAATTATTATATTGTTAACGATGCAGAAATACAAATACGTAATTAATTATAGGAAATCATGTAATAGTGATTTTATAACATGATGATTCACGTGTTATAAATTTGGAATTAATCAGTCTAGTCCGATAGATTAACGTATATTAAATTAAATTTAGATCAATGCCAAGGATTTCAGGAAGAAATACTCAAAAATTACTCTAATTTTTTACTATAAAAATGTTTCCTCTTTTTTTCAGTTTTGAAACCGAAAACAAAATTCGTGCTGAAGAGAAAGCTGTATTGAAGAACCCCAACACTATCGATGAGGGTATTGCGTCCCAAGGCTTCTACGAGTACATCGGACCCGACGGCTTCATGTACCGCGTGGACTACACCGCTGATGAGAAAGGCTTCCGTCCCACCGTCAAGAGACTAGCGACCCCCTACTCCGGAAAATGGATATACGAAAAAGTCAACTAAACGAAACAAAACACAACCCTCAAAACAGTATTTTGAATAAGTAGGCGATTGCATTTCTCATCCTAACCTCATTCATTTACCGACTGACTGCAATTTATTTAACGATCTTCATTTACTCGTATTAGTTCAAGAGCAAGGTTCGCATTGTTCACGAATATGACATTTCAACTAAACATACCTCGATATCATTGATACATTTTGATGGACAGATCAACCTCGTATTTGTAATTTAGAATAATTTATCATTTTTGTAAATTACTGAAGTACAAAAGTGGGTCAGTATGACGTCACTCGATCTAAGGAAATGTCTGCTTAGATAAATGTAATTTATACTCTAGTTTTAAGCGCTTAGATATTTTAAATTTAGATACTTATTTATGAAATGTGATAATAAATTTATATTGCGTATATTTGTTTTGTTTTCTTTCTTTTGTTGATCTATTTTACACTAAGGTTTTTAAGAATTAGTCACTCACTTAATTGCTGTATTATTATAGTCGACCAATAATGAAAGAACATTCATTCACAAATCTATAGCACAACAAAGTTTTCTTTTATTTCAAGTCATCTGATTGAAGGCTCATTTTACTAGCCCTTTTAACATCACTTAATATTTTCAAAGAAATCTGAATAAAATTGTAGCAAATGAGAAACTCTACTATTATATTACCGAGAACTAAATTTAAATAAACATCTAAATTTAGAAATCTAGACATCTATTAGGCTTAGGTCTATAAATCCAACCCTATAACCTAAATTGGGCTTATGAATGTTTGATTACTTAGACAACAAAATCAGGTTGGCAGTATATTCATATACCTAACATTATAATTCATGCATAGACGAGTGTTAACTATAAATAGAACTTCTCTAGACTTACTCAGAATAGAAAATATTCTGCTAATAGATATTTTTGAAGTGATATAATTTTCGCACACACTACAATAATATTGTCCGTATGTAATTTTAGTGTGAAACAGTTTAATTCATTTTCTCAATGCAATATGCCATCTTCGTTGAGAAGGTGTGTTCAACAGGTAGGTCTGGAATGTTAAACGCATCGACACAATGCGCTCATACAAGAATAAAAAATCAAGCCTTGCAAATCTTTGAAATTTACTGTTTCTCGATTTACATTAACTGACAAGATTTATCGTGTCACTCGAATCAATTGAAATTCCTGTCATTCTTATATTTGCCGTCATTTAACTTAAGTACCGCATTGGTAAAACACACCAGGACGTGAAAGAAATTTGATCTGATAACACGATAAATAAATGCCGAGGAGCGGATTTCAATAAAAATATCACGAGTCCAAAAAAAACGAGTCCATCCATTGGAAAGGAGCGGGAGCATCGTAAAATCATGCGTGTTAGGGTACTGGCAAGAAATTTGGCAAAATTGTTTTGGCTCAAGCTTGTGGAGGCTTTTATGGAGGGAGAGGACGTTGACCGAGAGCTGTGCCAAGTGGCCGGCGCCGCTCTGCCCGACGCACTGCGAACCCAAGGATGCTGCACTGCGCACCGCCTTATCGTTCTCCACGCTTCCTCCTCGAAATAATTTAAAACACCCGATACACTGCCAAATAGGTCCCGGCCAGGATAACTCACTGTGTCCCCGGAACGGATAAATACGATATAAAATCCCAAGTGCAATGTCCTCAAAAATATTCCTATCAAGGTTCGGAGTCAATCGAAAAGATAAAAGAGGTCCTTTTTTGTAATTATGTCCCCGAAGTATTTACATGGAAATCAGGTGGGGTTCGATTAGTTTGTCTTGTATTTGAGACGTTTATTGCTTCTTAGCTACGCAGGTCCGAGATATATTTATTACCTGACGAAAACGATGGAGTGGGTTGTATCAAAACATCAAAATTGTTTGGGAAATCTTATGATTTGTTCATAATCCAATTTTTTAAGGAAAAAAGACCACTAAAGATATTTTTAATATAGCCTTGTTAGAAGTACGTTATAGCAAGAATATAAATAAGTTTTATACGTTGGCAAGTTTAATCCGAAATAGTAAAATAGCAACATTCGTTTAAATGTAATAGTCTCTTAATGTTTCAGTTTTATGCGCAATAAAAGGAGAATAGAAAAATTAAATTTATTTCAGCAAGCTTAAGATGATAGAACATTGCTCCTAAAAAGGCAATTCTTAAAAAATATAGCTCTTACAATCTCGGTTTCGTTATTTTACTAGAAACGTGGTATTAAAGTAATTGGATAGAGTCAAAAGCTTTCAACAAATTTCTTGTTAAAGAAAATTTACACCAAAAATCATCGAAGGTTTGGGTCGATTGCTCCCCTATGCAATTTAAAAGTCGACTGGAGGAAACGGGTTAGTATGTTTCTCGTGGGCAATGAGCCGAATAAATCTGCTATTGCAATCTTTGACCCTAATTTCCCTTTGTAATAGATGATTTTAAGCTTGGTTGCACAAGCAGATTTGTGTTAAGTTCTGTGATACGGAAATGCTTATCTACGTATAACATCAACATCTCTATTTGATAAGGGGCTTCACTAAGATATCATTTTCTAAGCAAATAAACAGTCAAAGTGTTTACTACGGGACTTGGGAAAAAAAAGCAAATTCAGATAACAAAATTAAGATTTTAAGAAAGGCAAAATACTTTTACATTTACCTCAATCAACCTCAATCAACAAGCTAGAAAATAATTTCATAAACATGCCAAAAGTAGGATTATTGTCAAATTTCTGCCAACTTAGCCTAGCCTACATTTGATAGTTCATTTAGCCCAGAAAACAAAAAGTCAAGTAAGTAAGTAGTTTTATACGAAGTAATTCATACAATAAAGATTGGGCCAACGATTTGTCGGCTACCAACGGAAAGAGAACCGTTGGCGCCTGGTGGCTTAATTGGAGTCCGACCAACTCGCCAAAAAGATACCAAGGAACGTGATGCGGTTTAACGAAAAAAGGGTAGAGAAACTACATAATATTTGCTACTGTTTTAAGGCTCTGTAAGACGGACGAGAAAACCTTCGCGTACATTTTGGTTTTAATTTTGCTTCAGGAAAAAGTTTTGAAGGTCCTCCGTACTATTACTATGTGTAGTAAGTTTTGTTCTGGTATTAGTTTTTGTTTGCCCTGCATATATTATACTCGTATATTTTATATTATTAACGTTATAAAATTGACTTTGTATGCCTATCGGCGGGACATGGTTTGTACAATAATTTATTGAAAATACTTGTAATCACCTATGTTCACGAACTGAATAACTGAATTTGAACTCGAAAAAAATTGAAGGTCGAAAAAAAATATCTTATTCTTATAAATACTGTTGTGTTGGGAATTCTGGCAAGGGTTTTATAGTTCTATGGTTCTATATAGCACGGTTAGAGACTACCAGCTTCCTAAGTCTGTTGTCCCAAAATATGTAAAGTGGCTTTCATTATTACTAGACTTAGCTAAATACTGTTTTATATGGAACGACGGTCTATTAAAGCTACTTGATCTATTCTTTTACTAGATAACAAGTTCAATATATATAATTAAATAATGATAAAGACAAAATGGATAATTGAACGCTTCACACGAATTTGAACCCACTAAAGACAAATTCGGTTCCGTACATGGAATTAAAATAATTTAATTTAAATTTTATCTTGCCCGCAATTAAAGTTTACCAAATAAAATTTCCGAATACAAAATCCTCATCATTCGAAATTACATATTAAGTATGATTATTAAACGTTGTATTTTTCTTTACGGCCAATATTTGCCCTCAGTATTATAAAACTTTTATACATTACATTCAATTTGAGTTTGTTTTTCTAAATAATGTCGGTCTTCGGTGCGTCTGTAAGTAAACTTTCCATCTAATAATACGGTGGTATAATTTTTGAAGTTATTTACATATCCCGGTTGGGTCTCCCCTGATTTTAATTAAGTATTTGGTTTTAATGGTTATTATAATAACGGGAATGAAAGATTAAAGAAAATTGAATCTCGACCATCTGATAATAATTTATGTGTGCTTAATATTATGTAAGGTACAGTTATGTACTTGTGCCTTACTGTTTTTAATAGGTTTTTTTTTCAATTTTGTTATTCAACCTCTTTTTAGTTTATTAATTGGTACACTGCTCTATTCCTGCCGCTTCCGATGATTTTTTTTTACTGATTGAGATCGAAAAATCACGCGAAGATCTTGGTTTATAACAGATCTTGTCCTGTAGCTAATGTTTGGCATTCATATGGCTACTAGCTTAATTAACAATCTTTATTTAATTTAAGTGATCAATTCGTATCAATCATGTTCATAAACAATCCAAGTTTCAATAAAAGCTCCAAAGTCTGGATGGATGGATAGTTTGCAACAGCTGGGTCAATTTTATTAAACTTTGGTTTGGTATTTTTTAACCGACTGCCTCAGAGGAGGAAACGTTTCTACAGCGATGACCGACATTTGTTCTGGCCAAGTTGCGAGTAATCTAGTATATCTTAAACAAAGAAAAGTTTATCATCTTTCACGCTTTTAAAACCGATGTGTTTTTGTTTTTATCGGAAGACAATTATTCACATTTCCATCCATCGATTGTGATCTCTTCAATTGTTTTTTCAATCAAAAGCATCAAGTACTCCTAATGCCACACTAAACTAATTTAGCTAATGAGCAATCTAAATTCGAGCACATAAAGGTTAATTAATTGTTATTAGGTATTAGAGGCGTCGTTATTATGATATATGACGTGGTACCTATGATTATGCTGAATGTAAGCGTAGGTGTAAATCGTATATGGGACTTGATAGCCTTTGCTTAAATAGTTTTGCTGACACAACTTTGTTTCGAGTACTTGGTTCAATGTTACACAAAAAAAAAAAATCTTTTATCTGTCAAAAATAATCATTGTGTTTCCTCACGATATTTTCCTTCACCGTGGGTCAGTAGTGTCTTAAAAATTCATATTGGTACTTGCCTGCGCTGGGGGTCTTAGTCTATTATTTTGGTAACGGCAGTGAGAAACTTTAAGTACAAAAGTAGGCCATATACCTACTCTATCAAATATTCTGTAGCGCTCTGGATCAGAACAAACCATGATGTGTAATAATAAACTTTGATTCTTAATAATTCTCCATAATTTCTCAGTAAAATATTAATTAAAAAACTGCATTCCAAAAATACAAGTATTCATGTATTATTAACTAAATCAAAACGATGAACATTTGGGTGAATACGTAACATTCAAATGTCAATAAAGCATCCGCATTATCGAATGAAATGACTTAGCAAGATCTTTAAGACTATAGAGCTATACGTAAAAAAAACATATGCTACAAGGATCTTTTGGCACGTGGATGATATTAGCTTGAGGGCGTCGGTGTGTATATTCCCAACAAGAATCAACTCAATTGTCTATTTAGAGAGATAGTTTCTCGTATTTGACGGTATTGGTTCCAATTTCCGGCCACGTGACAAAAGATCCTTGCAAGCACAATATGCACTTAAACATCAGGTTTATGATTAGCTTTTAATCTTTACTATTTAATTCGTGAATATATAAAGAGGTTGTTTGTGAGTTTGTGACGTTGTAGGAGGATTGCCTAAACCAATTTTGGAAATTGTTTTATCAAAAGAAAGCCACGTTAATTCGGATTGTCGTAATCTCATAATATAATGGCGGGAGAAATACCGCCCAGCTAAGTAGGCACGGGTCAGCTTGTATTTTAACCACCACAAGAAACGCTATAGGCTCGCACCTACCGTATGCAAAACTACATTACATTAAAGTATTTTGATACGTGTGTTTCTATTGTTAAGTTTTTCTTGTAAAGCCTAAAGAAGAAACTGAAAACCAATTAATTTCCACACCATCCATGATTTAAGAATAAAGTGACAATGTTAACATAAAAAACCCTAACCTAATTGATGAACCTCAGATCATTCAAAAAACTTAATCAAACTAAGTTATTGTTTGGAATTGTACCAAAACCGAGTTTAATAACAAAGTAAGGGTCTATTGGATCGCAAATGCAATTCTTTCAGTTAAACCGCATTGAAATAACATAAAAGTTTGCTGGGTGATGCTGGACTAAAGCCAAATAAGGTGACTGTCGTGAACATCCGCTTGAGGCAACACTGAACAGAGAACTTGCTGTTGCATACCACCTTATACCTTCAACTTAAAGATTATTTTTGATCAGCTGAAGTGCATCGTAAGGTGGTTTATAGCCAACTGCTAGGTTCCGGAGTCGCTGGCTACTCGTACAGTTTTATTGGGAGCGGATTGAATTTGTAGGTGATTATTACAAAGTTTCAGACCTAGTTTTTCCTTTAATTTAGTTTTCAATGTTTTTATACTGATATCAGTTTTAAATTAGCCGCTTTCTAGTTGACACCTTTACTAACGACATCTATCGAAATAGAATGGAACTAAAATGCGCATTAACCCGTACATGTATGATTCATAACTTTATATTTTTCTTTACATTATAAAGCCCACATTCAATTGCTATAAAGACGTATCCGTAAAATCGCCTATAAAAAATGCCATTGATTCCCAAGTCTTAGTTCCGCAACTCACCAATAGATGGCGTTGATATTTCTCTTACCAATTTCGGACAACCAGCGGTATTTGGATCCGGATAAAAACGTTATTTACCCGAAGCTAGCCAATATTCAAAATGGTTTTCACTGTATAGCTTTATCGAAGTTAAAACTGTCCATTAAAATATTTTGAATAATAGAGCTATCCTCAAAGAGAGCACTGTATTTTTAAACGCCATTAGCTGGCCAACGTATTTCAGAGCTATACATCTTTTTCAGAGCTTTTATTTTTAAAACTTGATTGACTATTTACGCTTGGACGATGATGCATCGACACACGCAGTTTAGGCTTGTTTTTTTAAATTGCAATTTCTTTGACAAAAGTAATTTAATTGTATGGAGTTTTTCTTTAGTGCTAGGTCTGTATCGATAGCTTTTAGACGTTTTGTTTTGGACAGTGATGGCTTAACACTAAAATTAGTCCTTTAGAAAATTTCTATCCTACTACATAAACGAAAAAGTGTTTAAGTATGGATAGATGGATTTGTTACTCTTTCATGCTTAAGCGGCTGAACCAATTTGACCGAAATTTGGTATTGAGTTAGCTGACACCCTGAATTAAGATTAGGTTTTGCAGCTATAACGAGGCGAAGCCGCGAGAAAAAGCTAGTTTATAATAAAAACTTACAAGGATTTATTAACCATGCTCTATCATTATATTCAGCTTTCAAATATTAATACAATCAATCAATTTATTATTAATTATGCATGCACTGGGGATCCTAATTATTTATGTATGCAATGCATCATTAGAACTCGGAGTAGGTGCTGTTAATACCATAAATTTCTATCTAGAACATAATAATATAGAAAATAAATAAATATATTATATTTACTACAAGTGTGCCAGTCTCTATATTATTATATGAAAACTTCTAAACAAAATAAAGTTCTAGTTTTCACGAGATTTTGGAAAGAGTGCTAAAGTTTAGTATATATATTGTACCCTTACTTATCACCTAACTTTGAGAGTTGCCTTTCTTATGGGGTAAGCTGAATGCTGTATTAATATAGAACGAGTTCTACATTTTGTTATTATTTATTTAGAACTTTCATACTTAAATGCGCTGAGTTTTTGACTAATAATATAATAATTACTCCGTCAGATAGATTACAAAAAATATTGTATACGGTTTTATTTTTATTTTTGAAATCAACAATAAAACGCAAATACTAAAAACGTCTTTTGACAATAAAAACTGTACTGAGACGTGACATCATACGAGATTCCAACTCATTGTACCTATAATCTTAATTTTTTTTTACGCAATATAAGAAAAATCTTATTAATTTATTTTTAATTCATCTGACTGACTAATTACTTGTTATATTAGTCACATACCCAATTATAAATCTAAAAGTCATAAAATTTTGGAATTAAAGCTTAAAAATTAAAACTTTAATCCATGCAAAGCCGAGGCACGTTACTAGTCTACCTATAAACATGGTATTGTTGGAACCGGTGTTCCAGACTCTCTATTATGTCTACAGTTGGTTTAATCGATCCTCAGGCATGTATGAGCTTCGAGAATATTCCTTCGATCGTATAATATGGTCCTCTACGAACAAACATTATTGTTATGATGAGGAATACATTGAATTTACTTCTAATGATATGTCTAATTTCTCGTCGGTATATTACTGATAAATGTTAAAATAATTATAAAAATTTACTGTTTAAAGATCTCTCACTCAGTTGAAAACCAAACTTAGGTTTGAATATAGGTAGGTCAAATATTTATTTAAATAGATTGGTATACTAAACACAACACATAAAACGTTTATCTTACAGTGGAAAACTAAGCATAAACTCAAACAGAGAAATGGGGTTCACTAAATGAAAATCGGCAATTACTTTTCACCCAACCACTAAAACTCGTTCGTAATTCACTTAAGTGTGATTAGAATGAGTATAAAATTCAATAAATTTGGGGCGGTATTGCACCGCTCAAGGAAACCGCTTCCCCTAAAACTACAATCGTAAAACGGTAGTAGTATTCTCGTCTCGGGAGTAACGTATGCTAAAAAATGCAAACAGGAAAATTTAATGGTTCGTGAAGTAAACCCGCTACGCAGAGCACCCGGAATTGCCTTTCAAGTTCTTACTACCACTACTAAGTGTTTTGTTTGGTTAAAAATGTGACGATATTGCTTATTGTTTTTTTCGTATTTTGTTTTATTTATTGCATCACAAAATAATTATTAATTGAAACAAGTACATAATTTGTTTTATCCAAATAATAATATTTATAATAGGATAGTGTGTATGTACAGGTATCTACAAAAAAAAATACTCAATATTTCTTATTATCTATCTGTATATCCAAGTGTAAAAAGCGTGAATTTTTACCTTTAAAGTTTAAATACAATCAATATAACAAGCACAAGTCCTTTTCAAACTGATTTTTCATTAATACTATCAAAATAATGAGCACTAACTGCGAGTATTAATTTACAAAGTTAACAGGACACCCAATAACATTTCACTCCAATACGACATTTTCATTTTCAAAAGTGTGAAAAAAATGAGAACCGAGAGTACGGCACTATAAAGAATAAAGAGACTCTTATGTGGATTTCCCCAATATTACTTACTATCGCTTATTATTCTGAGCTATTGACTTGAACATGAAAATTGCGTTTCGCGTTGTTTATGTAAGGGAGTGAATGAGAATGCACGACATCAGGACAGATAAGAGCATAAACAAAATAAGGCTCAAATTTACTTGCACGTATATTATCATAAATCTTTGAAAATGGGGTGAATTTTAATACCGGTATCAAGTGTGTTCTTTTGATATTACATTAGGTACCTACACTCTGTTTTATTTTTATTAGGCGTGAATTAAATTATGTGTTTTATCTGCCAACAAGAGCAATAATTTCTGATTCATAAACTTTACACTTGTTTATCGTAATAGTGATACGTGCGACTTTTAATGTGATATTTTTCACGAATTATAGTAATGTTAAAATGATTTAGTTTCTTGCCAAAATCGCTTTTTATGATGTTACTTATTTATAATTATATTGGTGTTGTTTTAAAGGGCGATTATTTACAAACATACATCAGTCTGGGAACTCGAAAAACATCTAGTGTAATTAATTAACAGTACAAAACAGGGACCTAAGGCCACTTCAGTTGGACATGCCATTCGAGTGTCACTCCAGTATTTAATTAAACGGAAACGAAAAGAGAAACTGAGATGCTCGGGTAATTTGTCAAAATTAATTAAAAAGAAAACGAGAGAACTGAAGAATTACACGGAATTTAACGAGATGATGTTAAACTTAAGAATTTTGTTATTGTACGTATCTGTTTACTAAGTAGCTAATTGTTTATTTGAAGGACTTAAATGTTTCTTTTTTACTATTTGGCGTTGACATTTGACACTAGGCTTTGTCATTTATTAATCACCAGATACTTGTCTATGAATAACATTTTTAAATATAATGTAATAAAAATAAGCGATCAAATTCGTTTTTCTTTTAAGTTGTTCTAATAAGTTTCTTATGTAGGTTTCTTACTCTTTATACGAAACTTGTAATACAAGCTACCAGTTGTAATTAAGAGACTATAAAATAACTATTTTCGTTCAAATAACTTTAATAATATTATCTAATTTATCAAACAACACTGTATTTATCGTTTATCGTGCGATTCTAGTGCTACAGTTGTTAGTACACTGATTCAAAATTCAATTGAATTGTATTTTATTTAATTGGTTAGAATCGGGAATGCTATTTGGAATCGAATCATCCAGTATTTGTATGGGCTTCGACAAACTAGCGGTTTTGGTAATAGAGATTTTATAAATTCATTCTCTAATTACGTTTTTCGATTGGTTTTCAAATCGCCTATGTGAAGCGACAAAAACGATTCATGTTTAATTTACGAATGCAGATGTAAATAAATGATAAAATATTTAATATTTATGAAATGGAATAGCCCTTGGTACGGTTTAAAATAAGTTCATCATGTTTTTTGTTTGCTGTTCTAGATTTTTGAGTATAATATAGAGTAAATAATATTTTTGTTCTCTCTTTTTTTATTTTGATATGTTTTTTTTGTAATGCTTTCTCAAAAATATGTTATTCTTTAATTAGGGCCCATGGAAAATACAATACTTATAGGCATAAAAAACAGTATCTATATACTAATATAATACACAATTTTTTGTCCCAATTGGGAAAATGTGGTTTAACAGATTTTTTACAGCATTCTGTACCAATACTTGCAAAATAATTGATGTTTTAATAAATGGTAAAGTAAATTTACAAAGAGTATTTAGTTTTAGCGACACTTAGGTATTTAGAACGCACCTTGAAAAATCACTGTTTAGGAGTGACAATCAATCAATCAAGTCGGCCTGTGTGGGAATGACGTTCGCGCTTAATTATTTTCTCAATTATTTAGGTATTGTCGTTGTTTTAAATTTAGTACACAATTTAATAAAGATTACGTCATTTATGCGTATATTTTGCTAATATGCTAGATACTTGAATATTAAAGAAACATCTCTCAGATATTAATTCGGATGTGTCTGTATTTATTTGCCTTGACAATGACGAAGCAGTGATTTTCTTTACTCAGTATCAATTAAAACGCCTCTATAATTTGAGTACATAATATTAGTATATTTTATGGACTATAGTAAAAGTAATCAAAAATTAAATGGCCACTGTTTAACCATCAACTAACCGACCATATTATTATCAACTCTGTAAACAATAAGAGTTAAGAGCAACTCAAAAAGTTTTCCATTGGTTTTCCGCTAAATGTAACACGTACGTAAATATTATACATACGTATGCATAGGTATATTCTGATCAGTAGTACCTCGATATATTCCCGTAGACACAGGCAATCCAGGCTTGGCAACCCCTGTTCGGATGCGGTCTTTACATACAAAAGACCGAATTGCTCACTTTGATTGAATTATGCGCCTTCGTATTGGGTCACGGCTTTGTCAGATATTTATGTAAACCTAGTTTGTAATGTTTTCTTTATAGAATACTAGGTAAGTCTGTTAGTCTGGTTAGGTTTTATGTGGTTTTTGTGTTTAGTCTAGGTCTAGTTTTGTTTGAAATTAATTGGAGAGATTTATAGTTTTAGTACCTGCTTGACATGAGTGTTGAATTTGTGGTATGAGCTAATATGAATCAATATGAATTGTTAATTGTTATGAGAAGTATAGGTCGTGTGTGAAGATCACTATTTGTTTAAAACAGTACATAAATACTTGTTTCTGTCATGTTCGCTGGACGTAAAGTATTTCCTAGGCAACAAAAATGCTCAATTGTGTCTAGAATTGATTTGTAGTGTGTTGTAAACCTTGAAATAGGTACCCTAAATTACGACTTCTTTATTTACATTTGACATTCAAAAGCTTCGCCTAAAGCACCAAAAAATAAATCAAAGAAATCCTTAAAAGGGTAATAAACACTTAATACGTTACAACTCAAAGACAAGGATTTAGGAATTTATGTTCCTTTGTATAATATAAAAATCGGTGTTATACAAACACAAAGGCTAGACAAAAAAACCTTAATAAAAAGGAAGCGAACTCGTCAGCAATGTGTCGACCCCGAGCCAATTGAATTTCAAAGACGACGTCTACCACAAAATTTATTCAAAGAATAAATCTGAAAATTTGTAGATCTAAAGGCATGAAGGCAAAGTGGCGCCGACTCGTCGACAAAGGAATTTCTAAATTTCACGGCTTCCGCCTTGCCTGTTTGTATTTATATGAGGGCGTTGTAAGATGACAAACGACTGTGGGGTAAAACTGTGGTCGGTAGTGTAGACAGCCGGCCGGAGGAAGGGTCACACTCGCCGCGTATAGGGCGCTGTACACTGCAGTGCAAAAATCGTGAATCATTTTCTGTATGATGAATTTATTGTTAAATGAATATTCTCTTTTCACCCTTTGTATCTTGTTTTAAACAGTTTATTATGACATGTAACCGTCTGTTTCTCAAAAGTGTAAGCAGTATTCTATTTTATAAGATAAGATAGCTGTAATTAAGAAGGCATGTTTTGTACTCGGTAACAAATTTTGAAACTTAAAATAAAGGATCTTTTTGACATGAGCTACTTATTGTAATGAAGTATTGTTTATAAAACAGTCTAATTACAGTCTTAATTTCTGCAGACTGCTACTATCTACCTCATAAGTCTGTTTAATTATTTTATTATATATTCGGCATAAAATGTCATGTGTTTTATGCTATTTTCAGAAATCTTATAACAGTAGTTCTATGTTTACGTTATTGTGAGTGAATGTGAACTTTTCTTGAGCACATAGCACCTCTTCTCGCGACGCTGTGGCCGCAAGGGTCGAGTATTAATGCATGTTAAGCTCGGCTTACATCGCGAAATTAGTTTTATTGTTGTCTCAACTATTCATGATGTTTAATTTGCTATGAAAGAAATTAAAAATGTTTTAAGTTTGTTAAATCTTAATGTAGAACATATCTTTCTTCTAGAAAAGAAAGAGTAATTTTATAAATATAAATTAGACCACTTACACATATTTGAATTAGCTATCAAATCGATTTTTTGTACGATAAGCCCAGTAGTTTTTTTTTGAGAAATTATTGTAACATCTATAGGTACTAAAATTAACGCTACACTTGAAGAAAAAGTTTTTATTTCCATACATAGATACTGTATTTTAAATAGTAAGGCAGTTTGATAGGAGTATACTTAAATATTTTGTATACAGTACCACAATAACCAAACAAAACTCCCCAACGAAAATTTCAATTAAAAACTTATAGTTAAAGCAAACTACAACGTAATGTACACCAGGCTTAACCCATTGTTAACTAGCTGTACTCTGAGTGACAAGTTTGTTAGTGCACACTTGACGGAACCTCACTTTGAGCTTGTAGTGTGCTCCCGAGTAAAAAGTTGCCATTGTAGATGGGATTATGACGCAAATGTTGGTGTTCTAGTATTACTGTAAGCTTGATGTGAAAGTTTTAAGATTATTTTTGTCTAAGTCGATGTGATCGGGGTATTAAACCTCTTTTGACGGACTTAGGTCTTGAAATTTTTGGTAAGATGTCAAAAAAATATGCAGTTTGGATATCGAATGTTTATTGTAGAGAATACCTGGTAGTTTATGAGAATGATGCTCGTGCAAGAATTTAATTTATCAATTGAAAATAATATTATCCAACCAACGTCTACCTCTTATAATTAAGACAGGTATAACCTAGCTTAAGGCTGTAGTTTTTATTTATTATTGTAGATAGATTTTTCAACATAAACTGTTCAGTTCTTTTCTAATCCCAAACCCTGTGTGTGTGTGCATGTGTTTAGGTAAAAAAAATAAAGATTATCACAGCTTTATAATAATACTATCAAAAACCTTTCCTAAAAATTTTTTTTTTAGCACTTTTCTCTTAATTCTCGGATTGACATGGACGGCTTAGGGTCAACAAAACTATCGTTAATTATGGAGATGAAACGAATTTGGGCTATGGATATAACACATCTTATTATTTGTTTCCTTCCCTAACTCTGGCAAAATATGGCACCTTACCTTTGTCGTCAATCTTATAAAGTAAGAGTCTTTAGAACGTTCGACAAAATATTTAAATTCAATAATACGAAACCAGTCGCGGCAACATGTGTGAATACGACTGTTGCAGCGAGATTCTATGAAGGCGTTTCTGTTCACGCAATGTTAATGAAATTTTACGAATATTTTGTTCGAATATAAAGTAATTTATGACGCTAACAGTATTATGAACCTTTTTAATGACTAATACACAGAGTTCTAGTTTCTAGTCTAGTTCTAGATATTTGTCACTAATGATGAATGTGTCGAATAAGCGTATGATTTCTTATCAGCTAAGCATTTTTATTGCAATATTTAAAGATGAAAACCAATAAGTTACAAATAAATATGTTTGTATAGAGTGGGGAAAAAGAAAATAAACGCAACTGAAGTCGTTTTTTCTCGTTTCTATAAATGAAAATCGACCATTCGTTTCTAGTTCAGTCCAGTAGTTAATTATGTGCTATGCTTACTATTATAAATGGCTATACACTATAGTAAAGCTTAGATATCTACTTATGTAACAGGTAAATTACATTTATAAGCGCAAACCGTATTTCAAAATAATTACATTACTTGCCAAAAAGCTGTGGATGCAGCTTTTTTGTATAACCTCAAATTAATCTAATATTATGAATGTGAATAATGATATAGTATTTATAAACAAAAATACACTAAAGCGCCTTACATGTGCAAAACAAAGAGTAATTGATAATTTGCTATTGAAAATCATAAGGCGCTAAATCTATACATATAATAAAATTGTAACAAGCTCATGTCTGTACATTAAAGATATTAAAAAAAAACTTAGATGGGGTATCTTCATACAACCAATAGAAGCCAAAAGTATAAAAAAAAAAATTTTTGTCTGTCTGTCTGTTTGTTGTCCGCTTTTCACTCAAAAACTACTGGACGGATTTTGATGAAACTTTTTTTATTATGTAGCTATTAGTCCTCGCTAACATTTAAGCTATCTTTTTTTTGGAATTTTGCTCTTAAAGGGGGTAAACAGGGGCTGGTAAGATTGTATGAAACTCCGTCAGTTTTGAAGCTAATCTATATAATAAAATTGTAACAAGCACATGTCTGTACATTAAAGATATTAAAAAAAAACTTAGATGGGGTATCTTCATACAACCAATAGAAGCCAAAAGTATAAAAAAAAAATTTTTGTCTGTCTGTCTGTTTGTTGTCCGCTTTTCACTCAAAAACTACTGGACGGATTTTGATGAAACTTTTTTTATTATGTAGCTATTAGTCCTCGCTAACATTTAAGCTATCTTTTTTTTGGAATTTTGCTCTTAAAGGGGGTAAACAGGGGCTGGTAAGATTGTATGAAACTCCGTCAGTTTTGAAGCTAATCTATACATATAATAAAATTGTAACAAGCTCATGTCTGTAAATTAAAGATATTAAAAAAAAACTTAGATGGGGTATCTTCATACAACCAATAGAAGCCAAAAGTATAAAAAAAAAAATTTTTGTCTGTCTGTCTGTTTGTTGTCCGCTTTTCACTCAAAAACTACTGGACGGATTTTGATGAAACTTTTTTTATTATGTAGCTATTAGTCCTCGCTAACATTTAAGCTATCTTTTTTTTGGAATTTTGCTCTTAAAGGGGGTAAACAGGGGCTGGTAAGATTGTATGAAACTCCGTCAGTTTTGAAGCTAATCTATACGTATAATAAAATTGTAACAAGCACATGTCTGTACATTAAAGATATTAAAAAAAAACTTAGATGGGGTATCTTCATACAACCAATAGAAGCCAAAAGTATAAAAAAAAAATTTTTTGTCTGTCTGTCTGTTTGTTGTCCGCTTTTCACTCAAAAACTACTGGACGGATTTTGATGAAACTTTTTTTATTATGTAGCTATTAGTCCTCGCTAACATTTAAGCTATCTTTTTTTTGGAATTTTGCTCTTAAAGGGGGTAAACAGGGGCTGGTAAGATTGTATGAAACTCCGTCAGTTTTGAAGCTAATCTATACATATAATAAAATTGTAACAAGCACATGTCTGTACATTAAAGATATTAAAAAAAAACTTAGATGGGGTATCTTCATACAACCAATAGAAGCCAAAAGTATAAAAAAAAAATTTTTTGTCTGTCTGTCTGTTTGTTGTCCGCTTTTCACTCAAAAACTACTGGACGGATTTTGATGAAACTTTTTTTATTATGTAGCTATTAGTCCTCGCTAACATTTAAGCTATCTTTTTTTTGGAATTTTGCTCTTAAAGGGGGTAAACAGGGGCTGGTAAGATTGTATGAAACTCCGTCAGTTTTGAAGCTAATCTATATCTATACATATAATAAAATTGTAACAAGCACATGTCTGTACATTAAAGATATTAAAAAAAAACTTAGATGGGGTATCTTCATACAACCAATAGAAGCCAAAAGTATAAAAAAAAAAATTTTTGTCTGTCTGTCTGTTTGTTGTCCGCTTTTCACTCAAAAACTACTGGACGGATTTTGATGAAACTTTTTTTATTATGTAGCTATTAGTCCTCGCTAACATTTAAGCTATCTTTTTTTTGGAATTTTGCTCTTAAAGGGGGTAAACAGGGGCTGGTAAGATTGTATGAAACTCCGTCAGTTTTGAAGCTAATCTATACATATAATAAAATTGTAACAAGCACATGTCTGTACATTAAAGATATTAAAAAAAAACTTAGATGGGGTATCTTCATACAACCAATAGAAGCCAAAAGTATAAAAAAAAAAATTTTTGTCTGTCTGTCTGTTTGTTGTCCGCTTTTCACTCAAAAACTACTGGACGGATTTTGATGAAACTTTTTTTATTATGTAGCTATTAGTCCTCGCTAACATTTAAGCTATCTTTTTTTTGGAATTTTGCTCTTAAAGGGGGTAAACAGGGGCTGGTAAGATTGTATGAAACTCCGTCAGTTTTGAAGCTAATCTATACATATAATAAAATTGTAACAAGCACATGTCTGTACATTAAAGATATTAAAAAAAAACTTAGATGGGGTATCTTCATACAACCAATAGAAGCCAAAAGTATAAAAAAAAATTTTTTGTCTGTCTGTCTGTTTGTTGTCCGCTTTTCACTCAAAAACTACTGGACGGATTTTGATGAAACTTTTTTTATTATGTAGCTATTAGTCCTCGCTAACATTTAAGCTATCTTTTTTTTGGAATTTTGCTCTTAAAGGGGGTAAACAGGGGCTGGTAAGATTGTATGAAACTCCGTCAGTTTTGAAGCTAATCTATACATATAATAAAATTGTAACAAGCACATGTCTGTACATTAAAGATATTAAAAAAAAACTTAGATGGGGTATCTTCATACAACCAATAGAAGCCAAAAGTATAAAAAAAAAAATTTTTGTCTGTCTGTCTGTTTGTTGTCCGCTTTTCACTCAAAAACTACTGGACGGATTTTGATGAAACTTTTTTTATTATGTAGCTATTAGTCCTCGCTAACATTTAAGCTATCTTTTTTTTGGAATTTTGCTCTTAAAGGGGGTAAACAGGGGCTGGTAAGATTGTATGAAACTCCGTCAGTTTTGAAGCTAATCTATACATATAATAAAATTGTAACAAGCACATGTCTGTACATTAAAGATATTAAAAAAAAACTTAGATGGGGTATCTTCATACAACCAATAGAAGCCAAAAGTATAAAAAAAAAATTTTTTGTCTGTCTGTCTGTTTGTTGTCCGCTTTTCACTCAAAAACTACTGGACGGATTTTGATGAAACTTTTTTTATTATGTAGCTATTAGTCCTCGCTAACATTTAAGCTATCTTTTTTTTGGAATTTTGCTCTTAAAGGGGGTAAACAGGGGCTGGTAAGATTGTATGAAACTCCGTCAGTTTTGAAGCTAATCTATACGTATAATAAAATTGTAACAAGCACATGTCTGTACATTAAAGATATTAAAAAAAAACTTAGATGGGGTATCTTCATACAACCAATAGAAGCCAAAAGTATAAAAAAAAAATTTTTTGTCTGTCTGTCTGTTTGTTGTCCGCTTTTCACTCAAAAACTACTGGACGGATTTTGATGAAACTTTTTTTATTATGTAGCTATTAGTCCTCGCTAACATTTAAGCTATCTTTTTTTTGGAATTTTGCTCTTAAAGGGGGGTAAACAGGGGCTGGTAAGATTGTATGAAACTCCGTCAGTTTTGAAGCTAATCTATACATATAATAAAATTGTAACAAGCACATGTCTGTACATTAAAGATATTAAAAAAAAACTTAGATGGGGTATCTTCATACAACCAATAGAAGCCAAAAGTATAAAAAAAAAATTTTTTGTCTGTCTGTCTGTTTGTTGTCCGCTTTTCACTCAAAAACTACTGGACGGATTTTGATGAAACTTTTTTTATTATGTAGCTATTAGTCCTCGCTAACATTTAAGCTATCTTTTTTTTGGAATTTTGCTCTTAAAGGGGGTAAACAGGGGCTGGTAAGATTGTATGAAACTCCGTCAGTTTTGAAGCTAATCTATATCTATACATATAATAAAATTGTAACAAGCACATGTCTGTACATTAAAGATATTAAAAAAAAACTTAGATGGGGTATCTTCATACAACCAATAGAAGCCAAAAGTATAAAAAAAAAAATTTTTGTCTGTCTGTCTGTTTGTTGTCCGCTTTTCACTCAAAAACTACTGGACGGATTTTGATGAAACTTTTTTTATTATGTAGCTATTAGTCCTCGCTAACATTTAAGCTATCTTTTTTTTGGAATTTTGCTCTTAAAGGGGGTAAACAGGGGCTGGTAAGATTGTATGAAACTCCGTCAGTTTTGAAGCTAATCTATACATATAATAAAATTGTAACAAGCACATGTCTGTACATTAAAGATATTAAAAAAAAACTTAGATGGGGTATCTTCATACAACCAATAGAAGCCAAAAGTATAAAAAAAAAATTTTTGTCTGTCTGTCTGTTTGTTGTCCGCTTTTCACTCAAAAACTACTGGACGGATTTTGATGAAACTTTTTTTATTATGTAGCTATTAGTCCTCGCTAACATTTAAGCTATCTTTTTTTTGGAATTTTGCTCTTAAAGGGGGTAAACAGGGGCTGGTAAGATTGTATGAAACTCCGTCAGTTTTGAAGCTAATCTATACATATAATAAAATTGTAACAAGCACATGTCTGTACATTAAAGATATTAAAAAAAAACTTAGATGGGGTATCTTCATACAACCAATAGAAGCCAAAAGTATAAAAAAAAATTTTTTGTCTGTCTGTCTGTTTGTTGTCCGCTTTTCACTCAAAAACTACTGGACGGATTTTGATGAAACTTTTTTTATTATGTAGCTATTAGTCCTCGCTAACATTTAAGCTATCTTTTTTTTGGAATTTTGCTCTTAAAGGGGGTAAACAGGGGCTGGTAAGATTGTATGAAACTCCGTCAGTTTTGAAGCTAATCTATACATATAATAAAATTGTAACAAGCACATGTCTGTACATTAAAGATATTAAAAAAAAACTTAGATGGGGTATCTTCATACAACCAATAGAAGCCAAAAGTATAAAAAAAAAAATTTTTGTCTGTCTGTCTGTTTGTTGTCCGCTTTTCACTCAAAAACTACTGGACGGATTTTGATGAAACTTTTTTTATTATGTAGCTATTAGTCCTCGCTAACATTTAAGCTATCTTTTTTTTGGAATTTTGCTCTTAAAGGGGGTAAACAGGGGCTGGTAAGATTGTATGAAACTCCGTCAGTTTTGAAGCTAATCTATACATATAATAAAATTGTAACAAGCTCATGTCTGTACATTAAATATATTAAAAAAAAACTTAGATGGGGTATCTTCATACAACCAATAGAAGCCAAAAGTATAAAAAAAAAAATTTTTGTCTGTCTGTCTGTTTGTTGTCCGCTTTTCACTCAAAAACTACTGGACGGATTTTGATGAAACTTTTTTTATTATGTAGCTATTAGTCCTCGCTAACATTTAAGCTATCTTTTTTTTGGAATTTTGCTCTTAAAGGGGGTAAACAGGGGCTGGTAAGATTGTATGAAACTCCGTCAGTTTTGAAGCTAATCTATACATATAATAAAATTGTAACAAGCTCATGTCTGTACATTAAAGATATTAAAAAAAAACTTAGATGGGGTATCTTCATACAACCAATAGAAGCCAAAAGTATAAAAAAAAAATTTTTTGTCTGTCTGTCTGTTTGTTGTCCGCTTTTCACTCAAAAACTACTGGACGGATTTTGATGAAACTTTTTTTATTATGTAGCTATTAGTCCTCGCTAACATTTAAGCTATCTTTTTTTTGGAATTTTGCTCTTAAAGGGGGTAAACAGGGGCTGGTAAGATTGTATGAAACTCCGTCAGTTTTGAAGCTAATCTATACATATAATAAAATTGTAACAAGCACATGTCTGTACATTAAAGATATTAAAAAAAAACTTAGATGGGGTATCTTCATACAACCAATAGAAGCCAAAAGTATAAAAAAAAAATTTTTGTCTGTCTGTCTGTTTGTTGTCCGCTTTTCACTCAAAAACTACTGGACGGATTTTGATGAAACTTTTTTTATTATGTAGCTATTAGTCCTCGCTAACATTTAAGCTATCTTTTTTTTGGAATTTTGCTCTTAAAGGGGGTAAACAGGGGCTGGTAAGATTGTATGAAACTCCGTCAGTTTTGAAGCTAATCTATACATATAATAAAATTGTAACAAGCTCATGTCTGTAAATTAAAGATATTAAAAAAAAACTTAGATGGGGTATCTTCATACAACCAATAGAAGCCAAAAGTATAAAAAAAAAAATTTTTGTCTGTCTGTCTGTTTGTTGTCCGCTTTTCACTCAAAAACTACTGGACGGATTTTGATGAAACTTTTTTTATTATGTAGCTATTAGTCCTCGCTAACATTTAAGCTATCTTTTTTTTGGAATTTTGCTCTTAAAGGGGGTAAACAGGGGCTGGTAAGATTGTATGAAACTCCGTCAGTTTTGAAGCTAATCTATACATATAATAAAATTGTAACAAGCACATGTCTGTACATTAAAGATATTAAAAAAAAACTTAGATGGGGTATCTTCATACAACCAATAGAAGCCAAAAGTATAAAAAAAAAAATTTTTGTCTGTCTGTCTGTTTGTTGTCCGCTTTTCACTCAAAAACTACTGGACGGATTTTGATGAAACTTTTTTTATTATGTAGCTATTAGTCCTCGCTAACATTTAAGCTATCTTTTTTTTGGAATTTTGCTCTTAAAGGGGGTAAACAGGGGCTGGTAAGATTGTATGAAACTCCGTCAGTTTTGAAGCTAATCTATACATATAATAAAATTGTAACAAGCTCATGTCTGTACATTAAAGATATTAAAAAAAAACTTAGATGGGGTATCTTCATACAACCAATAGAAGCCAAAAGTATAAAAAAAAAAATTTTTGTCTGTCTGTCTGTTTGTTGTCCGCTTTTCACTCAAAAACTACTGGACGGATTTTGATGAAACTTTTTTTATTATGTAGCTATTAGTCCTCGCTAACATTTAAGCTATCTTTTTTTTGGAATTTTGCTCTTAAAGGGGGTAAACAGGGGCTGGTAAGATTGTATGAAACTCCGTCAGTTTTGAAGCTAATCTATACATATAATAAAATTGTAACAAGCTCATGTCTGTACATTAAAGATATTAAAAAAAAACTTAGATGGGGTATCTTCATACAACCAATAGAAGCCAAAAGTATAAAAAAAAAATTTTTTGTCTGTCTGTCTGTTTGTTGTCCGCTTTTCACTCAAAAACTACTGGACGGATTTTGATGAAACTTTTTTTATTATGTAGCTATTAGTCCTCGCTAACATTTAAGCTATCTTTTTTTTGGAATTTTGCTCCTAAAGGGGGTAAACAGGGGCTGGTAAGATTGTATGAAACTCCGTCAGTTTTGAAGCTAATTCGATTAAAATTAATATTTGGCTATTTAGTTAGAAGTTAAGAATGACGCAATAAGGATTTTTGAAAATTCTGCCTTAACGGGGGTAAAAAAGGGGGAGGTACGTTTCTATGAAACTCCGACAACATTTCATTTCATCTCAGTCAAGCATAACATTTTTTTTCTTCTATCGTTTTTGGTAGTACAAAAGTATTGTAAGAAGCGCTTGGATTTTTTTGCCATACCTAAAATTGATCTTTAAAACACTTTTATATGGTATCTGCCTACTTACTGTTTAAGCTAGAACAGTCTTATCTAATTTAGGAGGAGCTGTGGATATGAAGTAAAAGAAAACCAACGACACTAAAACAAAAAATAGTGTGGACGGTAAATGATTTACTATACCTACTTAAATAACTGCTTAGCTGTTGACTGCAATTTTGGTGTGTATGACGCGTGGCTGTAAAGATTTGATAGTGCCTGTACACTACCACAATTGTGCACCAATTGCGATGGTATAGGGTAGTTGCATAGGTAAAGTATTATAAAGATAGGCTGTTATTATTAATGTTTGTTTAATATTGCGTACGAATATGCGCCGCACGCGTACTCCCGCGATTGTTTTGTATGTGTGCGTAACATTAACCTTCTTCAAACTACTAGAATTAGAAACTTGGAACTTTGATAACCATGTAAGTAAGCACTACTTCATGATTAAAAAAAAAAACATCTGTCAAGGGTAGAAAGAAAACGAAATAGAAGATGAATGGGGAGCAGCGCCTGCTGTTCTCCGCACCATAGTGCACAGTGCAAACGTGTCGAATAATATCTGGCTGTTTAAGACCAACCCCGCTCAATAAGTTCTCCTCCTGGTTGGCATTGCTCTACCTGATGTTAGAAGAGACTTAAATCGGGTAGACTTAAGAGCTAAAAGAGCTTCTTCCGATATACACTGACTACTATTGCAACTCTAACTCGAGCTCGGTGCAAGATCTGGGCAGATCGACCACTACCACCTACTACTTATGTCCTACCTCTCAGTTCGGAAAGCATTCAACCGTCTCAGAACCCAAATAGGTAGGTAAACAAAATTTGATAAATTTGGGTATACAGACCCCTCTCACATCCAGTGAGAATGCGACATCTTCGTAACAACGATGTCACACCGCCTAGAGTGGCCAAAGTATCCGCGGTTAGTTAGTGCGCCGTCACCAAGTTCTGCGAAGAAGTGATGACGCTCAAGGAAAAGTGGAAAGAGCACGACAGGCTTATCCATGTTCGATAAGCAAGCATAGGATAGAAGAAGGGCCTTATTTGCCCTCCTCCAACCACCATAAATAACTTACGCCAGTAGACTCAGGGCAGTCTACTGTACTGGATAAAAGCAAGGACCAAATGCGTGGTGCTTCCACGCGCCTCTTAATAAGGGCTGGCAAAAGCTGGCTCCACGTTAACGAAGAAGCTCCCGTTAAAAAGAGCTCTCCTGTCGGGGCTTGCGGTAGATTGCGAAAGCGTTCCCGTGGCCCCCGACAATAGGATACGGTGAAGCACTCTGGTGGTTTAGCCAGTAAGAGTCCAGTACACTTCTTTGCCATCGCCCGTTTTCAAGTCCTTCAATCCAAATTGTCAAATCAGTGCAAGATAGTGGCCACACCAAAAAACTAGCAGTGTTAACTAACAGTCAAATATGTTTGTAAGACTAGAGGTTAGGATTAAGAAATTAGGTAGTTTGGAACGGAACAGGATTAGGGAGCTGGCATTAAACATTATTTAGCTTTACTTTTTGTACAGTACTACACATCTTGAATACCACGCAGACGAAGTCGCGGGCAGCAGCTAGTATAAAATACATTTTCTTCTTTCATTCCAAAAACTATTAATTCGAGTATTTTAGTATGAAATATTGTGTTCCTTCTAGAATGAAATTTGTATGATATATGACTTACAATAACTTTCGCAGGAGTTACCTTTAATATAGGCAAAGCTAGAGCTATATTTTATGCTCAGTAAAATAGGTTAGGAGGCCGAAACTGCAGTCAGTAAGCATTTCATAGTGCCTTAGATTTAGAATAAGTGGTTATAGTTAAAAACGTACAGCTAGAATAATGTGGTAGGTATACATTATGGCTGTATGACATATTAATATTTGTAATTATGAATGTATGGATCAATGGAAGGTTGTTACTTTTTCACGGTGTATAAATTTGATGGAGTTATCTCACATCCCGGATTAAAACATAATTAATTTTTTACCTGACTATTCAATAAACAACGTTCAGCCATGAAGCAAAGTCATAGACATAGATATTCACAAACAAACAAACTCTTGACCGAACAATTAACATCAAAGAGAAAAAAATATACCTTTTACAGGCATAGTTACACCAAATGTATGTGCGTAACTACATTCTCGTACGCTAAACTCTCATCTCTAAATCCACAAACTACGCCACTATTAAACTAGGTACCTGAAGACATTCAATAGAACAAGTAGCAAGCTCGAACATTTCCCTCAACCGTCTAAATTTCCTACATTTACATAGGTTTCCCGTATTTATGTCAACCGGAAGATTCTATTGTCGTTCATTCTACCTGCGGATCGGATAAGAATCTACTTCCTCACGTAATAAGAATAAATAAGGGTTTACCACTGTTCCCTACGTTTTTCTGTAGAAGTATTTTTATAGGGTAATAAATAGGTTTTGGTTGGAAATAAAAGCTGGGTACGAAGGTCATGGAATGTTAGCAGCTTTGTGTAATTCTTGTAAGAGAAATAAGACGAAAGTACTGTTGAGGCTTTTTCTTGCCTCTTTACATAGGTAGGTTAGGTACGGTAGGTCAATCAGCAAGTTTTAGAATCTTCAGGAGTAATTATTATCATTGCGTACAAGGACGAAGCGAAAAATTATTTACTTTTATTCATGTATGGTAACTATGGCTATTAGAAACTTTGAAACTATCATTACAGATACTTACTACAAGTATCTGTAATGATAGTTTCAAAGTTTGTTAAATGAATACTAAATTTTATCTCCTTTATTCATGATTTAAAGACTACGTTTAGTATTCCAGCTACTTTACACATTTGGATTTGGTCAATGGTTGTAGCTACAGAGCTTTACCGCGGCACATTAAAAATTATTGACATTTTAGTATTCAGTCATAACTCTTTGAGTGACCTATTTATTTCAAACTATAACCTTAAAATCATAGATTTAAAATAAAATGGATCAGGTCACAAATAGCAGTCGTCATCCGAACAAAAACTATTTCATATAATTTTTATTCTACCACGTTCTTTTATACCCAATATAAAATTAACCATTCAAAAGCGAGTGATCATTTTGTTTATTTTTTCAATATAAAAATTCTCCGTACGGAAATCGCATTCCCATTCAAAAAAATGAGTATTGAACAGATTGTATATAAAAAATAACACTTACAGCTATCCTACGAGTATAGTCGTATACAAGGTTGATAAAAGCGAGAGGCATTAAATGAAACCACATATTCTGTATATCATTATAAGGCTACACAACCAAAATCAAATCAATGTAAGCAATATTTTTATAATAACTTTCGTGAGGATGATTCATACCTAAAACGTTATAACGGTTTACTCACGCGTATTTATCGGGATAGCCCGACTAGTTTCGGACCCAACCGGAGCCAACTAGATAACTATGCCTATAAAACTTAGTCACCTAATCAGGAAGATACAGCATGTTCAAACTAAAAAAAAACTAAAAAAATATCCTGTGACTAAACTATTGCTTACATTGATTTGATTTTTGTTGTGTAGCCTTATAATGATATACAGAATATGTGGTTTCATTTAATGCCTCTCGCTTTTATCAACGTTGTATAATAATCAGTTCAACTCATCTTTGCGCACTACGGTATGTGTGGGTAAACATTGTTAATAAACAATGACGTTGCGTTCTATAACAGATATAATTCGTCACAAAAAGATGAAGCTTTTTAAACAAGCATTAATTTGAAAGATATTTTTTGAAGCAAGATATTAAAAATACTTTATTATTCTGATATAAAAGTTCTCGTCAAGACAAATCAAAGGAACCCAAACTCGATGGGGTTGTGTCATTTTATTGCGTAGTTTTCTAGACCACCTTCCAGTTGCTGGAGCTGAAAGGTGGAATTAAATCTGCGCAATGTTATCATAATATTGTACTGTCCGGAATGAACCTACCTGCAACCTTAATTTAACTTGCAAGTGTTGGATTGAAAACAAAGGGACAGGTAATCCTAGACCTACTAATATTATAGACGTGAAAGTCTGAGTATAGATGGTTGTTTGGAATAGATGGACGTATGTTTGTTTTTCTTTCACGCTCAAACGGCGAGATCAATTTTGATTAAATTTGGTATGGAGTTAACTGACACCCTGGATTTACATATAAGCTAGTTTTTAACCGACTGCGTCGTGAGGGATATCTTAATAGCTATAACCGACATTGGCGAGTGTAAAGTCGCGGTCACATTCAAACATTCGCACGCACACGTAACACCACTCGTACAGATGAGTTGAACTATCATCATCATCATCCCCCTGCCCTTATCCCAATTATTATTTGGGGTCGGGGTCGCAGCATGTCTTCTTCTTCTTCCACACGTTCCTATGAGTTGAACTATCTTGTCTGAATAAAATGCGCTCGTATAGAGTACCGTGTAACTTTTACGCTGAAGTAAAAAGTAGGTTTCCTTGAAAATGGCAGTATTATAGCTGCCATGGTTGTCGTCCGCCGCAACTTCGAACTTTACTATCGCACTTACTCTTATGATCTCAACATTCTCAGTTTATAACCAGATGTTGAACTATTTGAATCTTTGAGATGGGATTGATAAGTCTTTGTATCGTTTTGAAATAATATACTAAGTTATTTAAAGTATTTTTTCATTAAAAAGCTTTAAAAGGAGGACATGAATAACATAGAGACGAAAAATACATTGTCAAAAGATGTTTAAGAATTTACCTTTTAGAGTAAACAATGGTTTACAGATCTCTTAACCTAATAATTCTTAAAAATAAACTGTTTTATTAATTTCTTCTGGATATTCCAGAATCAACTTTACTAAGTAGCATAAATAAAAAATCTTTAAACACGCACTTACAAACGTACATCACTAAAAAGCAACTAAAACTAAAGTCATTTCAAAAGTAACGTTTACATCCTAAGTACTTTAGTTGGTAGAGCGGCCGACTAAACTCATTTCACTCTTTATAAACACTTTTATAGCTGTGTACAAATAAAACAAACGGCGACAGCCCTATTCGCCCTAGACGCAACAATAAAACAAGAGCAAATTGTTACTTTCGCCAACTACCGGCGTTGTGGCAACCCTGTAAATGAAATGTCGATTTTTCTGGTTAGAAACGGTACGTTGTATTGTAGAGTCAGCAAACTAGGGCCGTTTGGTGATGTCTATGTCCAGTAGGAGACGTTTACATAGTGTAATGATAAAGATGTATAGCTAGCAAAAAACGTAAAATCTTAATTAAATTTTGAAAACAACTTTACTTACGCAATTGAATTGTATGAGGTGCTCTTGTGCTATCAGATAACAAAGAAAAGGCTTAACTGATACATAATAAGTTTAGTGAAGTTTTTAGTGTACTAATTCCTACATGTCTAAAATTACTAGCAGTTAGTAAAAAGGATAGTGTTGCTGTCTGTACCAGTGTGTAACATAGCAAATTCTAGATACGAGACCTATAAAACGTTTAAATTGCTCTCCTAGAGGACGAGTGTAAGCAAAAAATATAATTATACAATTCAATATTTATTTTAGGTTATGTAATGTTGACCTAACCTTCAGAACCAGACTGAGGGTCCAAACACTAATCTAACATATTAAAACAAACTTGTATGATGTTATTATGGAATAATTTTATTCATTTCTTCTAAGAAAAATTACATACATTAACATATAACGGAGTTACTGAGAGCCTACCAAAATCGTTAAATTCATAATATGTTATAGCAGTTGTGAAAGAGAGACGCCGCTCGCTGTGTAGTGCGCCATCTCGCTAACAGTATTTTTTGTAACCCAGTGGAAATCCTCATGGACTACCCGCTTTTAGGGGGGGGGGGGGGGTTGTCGGACTCTTACCAGCTAAAACCACCCACTGGAGCGTCCTCATCTGCCTGTGGCCAGAAGTAAAGCGAGTTATCCCTACGCTATTGAATCGTGGCATGTCCGTGGCATGATACAGTCATGTGTTGCAGTGACGAATGGTCAGTGAGTTGTTGATGTAATTGAAACGCTAAGCAGCCCTATCGCTGTCACATACCTACCGCGTGGCTGTAGGCATTTAGTTTTTACCGAGTTAAACTACCGTATATATTTATACTGTGGACTTACTGACAGTAACATTTGACTCACAGTTTCGTAATAACAGCGCAAAATAATATTGTCAGAGCATTTCAACTGCAAAACAGAAACAATCTCAAGCAAACACTGTCACTAAGATTTATTATCCAACCGGTTCTAAATAAACAAAACTAGTTCACAGCTTGTAACTCATCGTTATGAAATTAAAATCTAAACTCATAACTCATTTTTAAGCAACTCGAAATCAGTTACAATGACTTGTAATTTATCGGTGTTTGATAATCATTTTTCCATTTCGGATTGGTTAGATCACACATAAAAGAAGGCCGCTGATTCGAGTCAGTCGCGTGAGAGCGTGAACTGCCTCTACTATGATATTTTAAAGTAGAACTATAAATATTGTGGGAGAGAGACAGCGTTCTACATTTTACATATCGGCGTCTTACTTCATCACCGCCAACAATTCTATTCTAAGGTCTCATGGTACAGGCACAGTTCAGAACGTAAATTTGAAATTAATTTAAGCTGGTGTTAATATCTGTTGTACAAATGCGGCCAGATGGAATGTTTCATAAAAGAAAAACGATCAGTATGGCTCTTGTGTTGTTTTTTCTTGTTTTTGTTGATGATTTTTAACTACTTAGTAGTCGTAATGTATATTCTTCTTCACAATAGAAGATTTTTTTAACTTGAATAGCCTATTCTAGCTTGGCCTTGCATGTCTGTCTACATTCAGTCCAAATGATATCTATAGAATTCAGTAAATTAAAACCTTAAACTTAAATTGAACCATTACTTTCTGCATTTTGAGATCATAATTTTAAAGGTTTTATATATTTTTAGGTTACGAATATTGTTTAGCAGTTTGGCTATTAAACTTAGAGCGCAAAATAACTTATTCTTAATTTGGATAAGCAAAGGTACAAGATACTTTAATATTACTTTTTTGACTGCACGGATAGCCGAGTGGTATCACGCCAATAACCCCTGTACGCGACGTGTTGCGAGTTCAATCCCCGCGCAGGGCAATATTTTTTGCAATCTACAAAGACTTTTTTTCTGAATTTGGGGTGTGTGAATTGTAGAATCCCCCGCGATACAAATATTAAATTCTTAATACAGGAGTCGTTTAAAAAAAACAACTCGCATAAAATTCAATTCCAAACCTACATTATCCTTTTTAAACATTAACCCCACATTCGCTATCTACATTTGATCGGCACGCACTACACTCTCCGGCTTTCAATAAATCTAATGAAATGACAGAACGTTAACCAGTCACCGTCGCTCTGGGTGGTCGGCAAGACGACGCCTTCACGCCTATTTCACACACAGTACTACAAATAAATGTACAAGTGAAATCAAAGTGTGACACGGAAACAGAGGACTTAGCACCACATCTAAAAGTAAATGTTACTTACTAGCTTTTTCCTGCGGCCTCGCTTTTGTAGATGTCGGTTAAATCTGCAAAATGTTATCATCTTTTTATGCAGTTAGGTAAAAAGTAACCTACGTGTTATTCCAGGATGTCAGCTAACTCCATACTAAATCTAATCCAAATTGGTTAAATGGTTAATGCGTGAAGGGCTAGTCGGTGAAAGCTGCAAAACAATATATTTTTTGACACAGTCGGATAAAAAATAGTATTTGTGATAATCCAAGCTGTCAGCCAACAAATTATTCAAAATTTTTAGCTGTTTAAGTTGAAAAAGTAACAAACATTCATCCATACGCGTTTATAATATTAGTAGGATAGATGTAACGGTAGAACCGTGTGTACATTTGCACTAATCGTGGGAGCGTGACAGCGCACTACACAGCGTAGAGCAGCGTCTCTCTCTCACACTTGCAAAAATATCACTTTCAGTGATGACGGTAGGTAAACAGGAATTATTCCTAGTGGAATGGCAAACAGTTAACGCGGTGTTCGACCAGTGCGTGAAGAGATCAAAATTAATGTTCTTCATGGAACGGTTTCAAACGTTTGTCGGTTGTTTGAGGTTCTTTGAGGTATATTTAGTTTGTTGATTACTGGAGCGACAATTAGATTTAGGTCGCTGTTAAGTTTCATAGTTTCCCTGCTACGTTAAGGCATTGAGGCCAATATAGTTACATTTTGTACCTACTAGCTGTCGCCTGCGACTTTGCTTGAAAATGTCGGTTATAGCTGCTAAAACATTACTAATCTTTGACGCAGCCAGTTAAAAAGTAGTAGTAAAAGTGTCAGCTAACTCCATAATTAATTTTATTATAATTAATTCATTCGTTTGACCAAAAAAAACAAACATGCATCGACTGAAATTTGTACTAAATCTGATAATTATTTTATACCTGTAAATTCTATAAGTTACTTAATTTTATATTTTCTCTTCCAGCAATTCTCTACATCTGTTGATAATATGAAAACGTTGATTTCGTATCCGACCACAACACTCAGCAGACAAATTGTATATAGATCGCATCGGTCACATGTTCCAAATCTGTTATTAATGTTTCGCTTTTATTACTTATCGAATTTATTATAACTTCAACGCAATTATGATAATATCCGAAATTATGACAGCTTAAAGTTCTCATATTTATTCATTGGTTGAGCTCATTACATGTTACACCACATGCGAGTAAGTAGAATCAAAGGATTCAATTACAGACGCAAGCTTGCATTTGATAATATTAAACGCAGCATTCAGTATAAGAGTTAATAAAAATTTTATGCCAAACAATACAGCTACTCACTACCACGGTATTTCCAACAAGATTTTAAGCAGCACACCTGAAATTTCCGCTTCCATCTGGTTAACGCTCATTTACTGTGCGCAAAATGCTCAGCAGTCCATTCTTCCCAGGAAAATTTTTAAGTTCTTTCTCTTCTTTAAATTTAAATGCCGCTCCCGACGAATACGTAATACAAACTACTTGAAGCATAATTTCATAAGTTTCTCTCCGTATTTTTGTTGCACTAGCCACTCGTAAAAAGATTCTGCGCTCACTATTTCATTATATAAAAGCAATGCTTCATTAAGCGTGCTAGAAATTGTAAAAGTTCGTTCTGGATTACAGCGAATTGGGGTTATTGCAAAATGTTAATTACTCCTTGTTATAATGCAAACTTAATCAAAATTGGCGTTTACGTAGTTCCGAGCCAACTCGATTAGCAGCAAATAAGTAAGAATAAACAAACGAAACGAACGGAAGCTTTACCTCCAATTGGGAGGTAAACGAAGCATGAAAGTAAGTTGGTAGGGAAACACAATAACATTTTTTAAGGTAAGTGAAACAGGAACAACAGCTTAAAACAATTTGCTGAAGGTGCCACTTGAAAGTGCTAAGTGAATTTGGAAATGTTAGGATGGCTTTACACTGTTGCGGTAGCTGCCAGTGAATATTTTTGCAGTGTGCTACCAATATATTATCAGTGCTAGTGGAAATGGGGTTAGCAAAATTTTGCGAAAGTTTGCTTAAGACTTTTAGGTGAATACTAAATTTCGAGGATAGACAAGACTTATTTAAATAACTGAAACTTTCAAGGACTGAGATTTTTGGAGACCACTTTATTCACGTACGTTACATTTATTGCTTCATTACAGAATTCTAATATACTTTACTTGTTAACTTGTTAAGGAGGAATGTTGGAGATAAAAAACAGCCAATTTCTGGCACGATTAAGAGACACCTTAAGAATCGGAGCGTCAAGGACTCAGTTGTTCAAATTGAGTCAAACAAACGAAACTCATCGACAAGATTCTATCGTGCTGAGTTTAAGAGCAATTTTTCTCTTAAAGCCAAACAAATGAGGCGCCATTAGATGGAGTGAGAGAGCTTAATCTATTTCTGACGAGTTCAGTGACGCCGACAAAGACAAATCGACGTTAGCCTACCCACACGGCGCGCAAAGGCGTTCCACTTCTGTTTCAATTCCACTTTTATTTGCGGATTAACTTCTTATTAGTCATTGTGCCGGGACGGGCCCCGGACCGCTATCACGAGCCTTATGAATGGCTCAATTATTTTGCAGACTCAGTACCTACGCATTCTCGTGAATTTGAACTGTATAAACGCTAAGCGTGAATAATTTGAGTTCTCAAATCCATTATCTTGCGCTCTTTTCGGTTTGCTTGAGTACCGAGACCGACGATAATCATAAACATCTTAATCGTTTGAAATGTGAATAAAAAACGTTTGGTTTATTTAACACGTGTTAGTCTTTAGCTCATGTAATACAAGTATTAATAAACTGACAGCATATTTATGCTCTCCCTGTGACAGAGATAATGGTCTCAATAAATTGTGTGTGATTAAATAATATTCACTACTGCACTGACAAAGAAATATTATTTTCTGTGAATATAAATTCCGAATTGGTTATTAGCATTCCTGGCCCGACGCTCTCATTGTTTCCTGGAGTGATATTGTGTCGAACTAATTGTCCACTAACCCGTATCGGTCGCATTAGTGTGTTCAAGAATTAGATTTAAACTGACTTTTCTGTTTTCTTATTTAAGTTGAATCGTGTTATGTAGAAAATAGCCAGTCGCGAGTTGCCTTGCTATTGCGTTTTCGATTCTATGCGTCAAACAATAAGATTTAAAGTGATATTTCCGAGAGTATATTCAACGGTGACGAGCTAAAATAAATATAAAAGGGCGTCGTGGTGCGTATTTCAGAAACGACAAGTTGAAGAATGTCGAAATGTGTCATCTGTCAGTCGGCATTTAAAACGATATGTTATTCTGAAAGTGTCGCCCCGTGTCCGCGTTCGTCGTGTATCTAAATAGTTAAGCAGCTGTCTCGTTGTAAAGATTACACATTTTCTTAGAAGCCAATGAAAATTCTTAAGTCTTTAATGTGTTTTTCGACTTGAAATGACGCATAAATTATTAAAAAATAGTGTTAACTCTATCAGGCGTAAAGTGATTTTAAAATGTTGTGTCTCCTTAAATTGATGGGTTTCCTAATATAGCATATACCACCGCATCGTAGTCCAGAAATAAACAAACGAATGACGAACTTTGCAGCGTATTTGCCCAAATAATAACACGAATACTGCACAGCTCTCTAATAATAATAAAATATATATTAAAATTGGTCAAGTGTAACGATAAGATCTATATCTATGTTAAACATTTTATGGCATCAGATCTTTCTATCGCTGTAAACTTATCTACACCGCAAAAATATCCGCTATAGAGAAACATAAAGATATAAACTTTTCGATGCATTTCCAGTCTACCTTTTTAGCATATTTAAAATAGTCTACCATTGTATTATTGGCTTGTACCGAAGCTTTCCTTCCTTATCTTTGCAAAAGTATTTCAGTTGCAGACGACAAAGACAAATAAAAATGTACGCCACAATATTAATAGCCAATGGAATTGCAAAACTGTGAAATGCGTCCTCAGTTCCTTCGAAAATCCTTTGAAAATGTCCCAATATTTCTTCACTTTGTAAAGATATTGTTTTTGCAAAGCAAAGTCGTGCTCAAAGTGACCACTTCCATCTTCAATGGAAAGTATTATGTTGCACGCTCAGCAGTTGTGCACTTGAAATACTTAGGGTGCTGCCTTGTTTGTTGAGCGAGCGGGCAATTAAGATTTCTTTTAGCGCATTGTAGATGTTTGACCACTTTTTCTTTTCAATATGATTACACAAAAAATAAATAGATCAGGGTCCATGTATGTGTGGTTATAAGATTCTTTGTTTCACCGTAAATGTTAAATGTCTGCATTAATTTTGATGTAATTGGATGAGGTGTTATCAGAATCGTAATATAACAGTAATTACCATTGGCTTTGACAAAAATTAACGGCCTAATCGTTTAATATTTAAAATAATTTAAAACAATCACGAAGTTATACTTCGTGATTGTTTTAAATTATTTTTCATATTTTATCAGAAAAAATAAATTAAGTCATCACATAAGAACATTAACTTCGAATCCTTGCCTTTTAGTTCTAAGGCAATTTGTACTACAAAAACCTTAATCTGTAAGCTAGGCCCTAAGTGGGTAGAGTTAACAAAGTTTAATAGTTGTATTGATAACGGCAGGTAACAGTTAGAATAGATTTACAACATTTGTTGCTAAGAACAACTCCACTTAATCAAATCCATTAACTAGGATTATCTCAGTCTGGGACTGTAGTTATTTAAAAGAAACTCTGTTTCAATTAACTGTATAAAGCTTAATCTATTTAAGTCAATATTTTGAATACAACTTAGGCTTAGATAAAAAAAATAGTCTGATAGAGGACAAACAACTCAATAATAATTAAATAAAAATGTTATATCGTTACATCGTTACATCGAAGTATCTAGATAGGTCTTATTAAAATTTGATTATCTAAACAAAAAAGTCAATTAAGTGCCCACATAAAAGTCTGAGTATTTTAGATTGCGCACATAATTATAAAAAGTACTTATAGGATTAAAACATCCCAATACCTACTTAACAACTAAATTTTTAAGGAATCTATCGACTATACTACCTAAAGTTTGCTTAAATAAGGTGAGTAAAACTTCAGGCAAACTAGTATTTAACAAAAATGAATACTTTTTTATAGTAACTTTCGTGCGCATGATTCATATTTAAATGGTTTACTTACGCGTATTTATCGGGATAGCCCGACGATAGTGATACCCCGATAAAAACACGTAAGTTAAAAAAATGCTGCCAATTCCTCACTATAAACGCACCCTAAAGGCGGTAAGCAATAACGATTTTCCGCAAACTCTGCCAGGTAATAGCTGCTGCAATGTTATATCGAGTGCATCGTGATTCCACCTCGTTATGTGCCCTGTCGACACTAAAAACTTTTTACACCAACCTTCAGTATAGTGCCGTCCGAGACGTTTAACTGTAACACTGTTGGTTTAATAGTCTGGCACTTAAAGTGATGCGATTTTTGTGTTTATTCGGCTGGTTTTGTAGTTGGATTTCGCTGTATTTATTTTAATTAAAAGTTTAATATATTTATTGACTGAAGCTTAAGTTTTAGGGTTCTAAAAACGCGTAAAGGGAAGGTTGCGGTCATTTCGGGTAAAGATCATGTTCTTTATTATGAAAAGTTTAGGAATTTGCTAGGTTCAATATACGCAAATAAATACGGAAGAGTGGTCTCGGTTTCTGTCCGGACCTATTGTAATATGCTGTACTCCTAAAAATGACACCAAAATCAGACAAATATGTAAAAGTTTTAAAATTATGTTCAGAAGTGGTTAAGTTTTGGCTGAAGGCTCAATGTAAGGAAAAGCTTAAAAGATGTACTTGGTCTACTTAAAACCAAAATGACCTTGTTTTGTAATATTTTGCACATACATATATACTATGCTAATTAACTTACATAATATGTAGTAAGCAACACATACCATAATTAAGTTGGCCTTTAAGTTATCTATTAAAAGAATTTAGTTGGAAACGAACTTAGCAAGCAAAATGTTTGAAGTTCAACAAAGGTCTGACAAGGGTCGAACAACGCGTAGCTGTCGGTAACTCTTAAAGATTATATAACCCTTCTTAAAGTTTCAGTTTAATAAGGCGCCTTTAAATTTTAACACCTTATTCAAATTTATTAATCTTTTGGGCCAGATATTTGTAGGAATAGTGCTCTTTTTGGGGAACGTGGAGTCACGTTCATAAATGAATACAAAGTTGCCAATATTGGCAATTTGACACGACCGGAGAGAGATCAGGCCCAGGACCCACATTTTTTCGTGCATTCCGAAACACGGAAACTGTAATATTTATTTCTAAAACGCACACAACATTCAAAAATTTGTTGCGTGTCGTGGGGATCGAACTCGAGACCTTTGACTTTTCAGCTCTACGGTCTTACTAGACTTACACATCTTCAATATATTCATATACTAGCTGTGCCCGCGACTTTGTCTGCGTGGTAGTGAAGATTAGGTAAATTGAAGATGTGTAGTGCTGTACAAAAAGTAAAGCTAAATAAAGTTTAATGCAAGCTCCTTAATCCAGTTCTGTTCCAAATTATTTCTTAACTTTCTACTCATAACCTTTACTCTTACAAACATACTACTTGACTGTTAACACTGCTAGTTTTAAAGGTTAGTCCAACATTCATATAATGAAAGGTCGTACTATATTGTTGCTGTGGCCACTATCTTACACTGATTTGGTAACTGTTTGTATTGCACTTACCTTCGGGGTCATGGCGTACATGCGCTGGTGCAGGGATTTCCTGAGGCGTGGGATGCATTGGAGGCACACTTGTAGCAGAAGCGTGGCTCCTGATCGCTGAGCAATGTTGGAGGAGGGGCTGTGTCGGCTCATATTGCTCCAAATAACCTTCATCTGTGTTCTTTGTTATGTCCTCATATATTTTTATGTACCTGTGATATCAATTCATTACGATTTTAATGTTGAATCTAAATTTAATTAAATCTTTATTATTCCTTACTTTTTATATTCCCTAATTTTAACTAAAATGTTGTTTTTTAATTAAAGTTGAATGCTGCTTACTACGTACTATTCGCAATCCAAGTGTAACTTCTACTCACCCATCGTCTTGACAAAGCATATTTTATAACACCTCGCACGACCTCAAACTGGGATAAGATACAACTTAGTCACTCGTTGCTCAAAATACTTATCTCGTATGATACACACACACTATACAATATTTTGATAAGCATATTACCCTCTGATTAAAAGTACGAAAGCGTCGGTCGCCATTAAAGACACATTTTTATTTTCAGTAGCAGTACCTAGTTGAAATAGTTTTTGACAGATGCTTAAGTTACAGCACTGACCTCTATGGTTTACCATACCATAGATAATTAATGGCGCGACCACATGTATTTTAATCATTGGAGTTATAATTATATTATTTTTATAGTATTTATATTTATATTCATTGTGCAAATAGCTTCACAGAAACACTATTTATTTAATATACATTTAAACACTATTTATTTAACACACATTATAATTACCCGTTGGACGCCACAACGTTAGTTTCGGCTGTCGCTGAAAATCAGCGCTGGGACTTTGTCTCGCACGGGGTCGCAGCATCATGCTGAGCGAGGGCCGTATTGCGTGATTGTGACGCATACTACCCCCTCATGTTTGTTTTCTTTCTATTTTAGCCCTTTTTTTGTTTTATTTATTATATTGATTGTTATGTACTTATGTATGCGTCCTCAATTACGCAATTAAATGTATTTTCTTTCTTCTTCTTTCTTTCATTTGCCAATTTGGATTGAAGGTCTTGAAAATGGGCGATGGGGAAGAAGTGTGCCGGATTCTGACTGGCTAAAACCACCTGAGTGCATCTCCGTGTCCTATTGTCTGGAGCCACGGGAACACTTTCGCAAACTATCGTGAACCCTGACGGGAGTGATCTTTTTAACGGGAGCTTCTTAATTGACGTGGAGTCAGTTTTCCCCAGCGCTCATTAAGAGTCGCGCGAAAACACCGTGCTTGCCGTCTTTGCCTTTATATTATACAGTACAGTAGACTTCCCCTAGCCTACCTGCGTAGGCTATTTATGGTGGTTTGAGGAGGGTAAATTTGGTCTTTCTTCTATTTGTTGCTCGCTGGGCACGGATTGAGTGGTCAGATGAGGCTTCCCGTGTTCTTTCTGCGGTTTTTTGTTGAGCGTCATGACTTCTTTGCAGAATTCGATGACGGCACACCAACTATCCTTGGCTACGGCAAACTAATACCCTTTGAAAACACTAAAAATAATTATGTATTGAATTATGTTGTGAAGTTTGTTACGCCGTTTCTTCTCTATTTTTAAGTTTAATTAGAAAAACCTTATTCTTTTTCTTTTTGTGTCAATTGTACGTAGTATTTGGTAAATATTAGATCCTTTGAATTGCAAGTGTGCAGACATTTTCGTCACTATAGGTGGTGTGACATCGTCTGTACGGAGATGACGCATTCTTACTGGATGTTAGAGAGGTCTGTATACCCAAATTTGACAAATTTTGTTTGCAGCGACCTACTTGGATTCTCAGACGGTTGAATGCTTTCCAAACACGCCACTGCAAAGAATTCCGGGCGGCAGACGTTTATGAGGTAGGAAATAAGTGGCAGGTGGTAGATGCTGATCTGCCCAGATCTTGCACCGAGTTCGAGTTGGAGTTTCGTTTGTAGCCAGTGTAAATCGGAGGAAGCTCTTTTGGCTCTTAAGTCTAATCGGGTGTAAGCTTTGGTATTACATAGGTGATGTCCGATGTCGTGAGTCTGATTCCTCGATGTCTTTTTCGAGCGCGCATGCGACTTCTCTTCTAACGTCATGTAGAGCAATGCTAACCAAAGGGAGAACTTATTGAGCAGGGTTGGTTTTAAACAGCCAGATATTATTCGACATGTTTTGTTGAGCGCTATGCACTGTGGTGCGGCGAACATCGGACGCCGCTCCCAATCTGGTGGATGTATGCGGGCGCAGCAGATTATTCCGGGCACCGATCTTCTATTTCGTTTTCTTTCTACTCCTTGACGGACGCATTTCCAAAAATCCCTTCTTAGTGTTATATGGTTATCAATGTTTCAAGCACAGAAATCTAAATTATTTAGATTTCTGTGGTTTCAAGTTTCTAATTATGGTAGTTTGAGCTGAGCCAACTGAGCCTGAAGAAGGGTAATGTTATGCACACGTAAAAAACCATTTGCGGGAGAATGTGAACGGGGCATACGCGTACGCGAGATTAATGATATTAATAACAGTCTATCAACACACTTTTACCAATGCAACTACCCTATACCATCGCAATTGGTGCACAATTGTAGTAGTGTATAAGTACTATCAAATCTTTAAAACCACGCGTAACACACAACAAAATTGCAGTCAACAGCTAGTTAATAAAATATACTAAATCATTTACCGTCCAAACTACTGTTTTTGTTTATTTTAAAAAACAATTTTATGTTAAAAAAGCCAGGTACTTCATACAATACTTTTGTACTATCAAAAACGATAGAAGAAAAGTAAATGTTTGTTTAGTAAAATTTATATTCAAAAATTATTGAAAAATAAACTCAAAAAGTGTATGTCGAAACGAAATTTGAACTTGAAGTGAAAAAATACGAAGCTCGCAATTCACCAACCCGGCTATTTTGATTGCTATGTTGTAAGTCAAATAACATGTTAATACATATTAATGTAAAAACATAAAACCATAGCAACAGTATTTTGGTCACTATGGTGACTCGTACACAGCTATGGTGACAGTAGAACATTTACAAAAATTCGTGATTAATAATCCCCTGTATAGGATAACACAATAATATATAAGTATTTATGTTAGCCAGACCTTCAGCAATGATATAATGGTGTCAAATCTTAACACCGCGATTCAGAAAACGACGAAATTTGCACAACGCCATCTATCGGATTTTGAATTTAGCTTTCAACATTAGTTCAAATTTTTGTCATAAGATGTCGTTGCAAGTACCTACTACACTGAATTGCGTAACGTAATTATTTTACTTCTTGAATTCACTAAATTAATCATATCTTTTGGTAGAGTGAACCGATTTTGATCAAACAAAGACTAAGTCATACCTCAAGTTACGTATAATTTTTGTGTATAAACATTGTCTGCATTGAGTTCGTAGATTTTACGTGATGCGCGCACATACAAACAGACAAACAGACAAACAGACAAACAGACAAACAGACAAACAGACAAACAGACAAAAATTTCAAAAATGATGTAAATGGGTTCTGTTAGTTATCTTTTCACACCCTGGCTATTTTTTTTTTCAATTTCTTCAATGTACAAAAATGACTTTTCTACAGATTTATTATATGTATAGATTAGGTTGTATACGTATATATTGATGACCACAAAACTTGTTAATAGTGCTAGGAAGTTAGTGCCACGCGTGTCTAGTACCGCCAGTAGGACACCAGGGAATGGTTAGTATCGTCTGTTTTGTTATACGGTAAAAGGAGCTGGAAACTTTACAGACGTGTATAATGGATTGTAGACATAATAATAATATGTACAGGCCAGCAATATTTGCCTTTGGTAATGTTAGTCGGTTTGCTTAAGTTGATATTTTTTTTATTATAGACAATGTACAGTGGCGAACGAACAACGAACGACTTGAACTATTGTATATATTTATACTGTGACATAACCCTTCTTCTGACGTAGTCGGGTATAGAAACATGGTTAGCTTAGGATGCTGTAATACTTGCACGTTTAAAAATAAATAAAGTGGCTGGATGAAGTTGATAAAATTTTACAACAAAATATTTTCGTACCAACTTCAATATTATAGACAAAGCCATTACCTTTTGGGTGACATTACGATTCTTTTATTAGGTACGATATAACATAAAATGCTTAAAACCCACTAAGCACATCTTTATAAAGCTTTAAAATTTCACGACGCTTAAAATCGAAGCCGTTATGAAAACCAACGACAATTGAGTTCAGAAAACAACTAGATTCTCCTAACAATTTAGTCTACATCAAAAGATAATTGCCCATTTAATCCCGAATGAGAAATAAAAAGTTTCGATAAAAAGGAGTTTGGACTCGATTAAGTTTTTCAAAGTCCGAGACGATCCGACGTAAGGGAGATCGTGTCTAAGTCCTATCGGAGTTGGAGCCGGTGGTCGAAGTTCACGATTTCAGCTATTTATTGCTATCCCTAAGGATTCAGGAATTTACGCGTCGAACGATAAAAGACCGCAGTTTTATAGGGATGTGTGGTTAGTTCTCGCTATCACGCTATTATGGCTAACTCTACTTTATAGAGCCTACTAAAGTTTTTCACAGCCATTACATTTTAAGATTCTGAATTTTGTTATCTGGATCGCGGGTAAAGAGTAATGGTAGAGATTTGCTGTGAGCCCTTTCTAAGTTAACGTTGTTTGAGTTAAACTTTTCGAGTTAGCCAGTTACGAGTTGTTAAGAATTTTCGTATCAATTAGACATAATCTTGAAATGTTTTTGCTTTATATTTTAGGCTCATGTTTAAATTAGTTTTTTCTGCCTTGGCGGTTTGATTCTGTATAAATATCGCATTATGGCACTGACTATCTTTTTTAAATAGACACTTAACATCTTACGTTTTCTATGGTGCTACTTTCACTAAAGAACGAGTATATTTACTTTTTTTTTAACATTTTGAAATCATTATAAATCAAGTTACTGATAGGCATGCATCATAAAATATAACACGCTTACCAATTCAGTTGCATTTCGTAATTTAATTAAATAATTAGTCATCGATACCCAACATAACAAATACAATAGAACTCTCCCAACTGTCTCGTCATTTAACTTAGCTTAGGACGGGACGTATTAGCAACATATAATTATAATAAAAACAGTGCGTTTGTTCTGCCGATGAGCACACAAAGGGCTAACAACGGGCGCCAATAAATTGCGCGTCACGCCAAGCACGCGTCTTGCCTGTAGCACAGGGCTGCGAGGAAAGGGAAACCCTACTGATATTATAAACGTGAGAATTTGTATGGTAAGATAGCTGAATGTTTGTTACTCTTTTACTCTTAAATGGTTGTACCAATTGGGTTGAAATTTTACGTGTATTAAGCTAACACCCTAGATTAACGCAGGAGCTACTCTTTGCCTGGGTGTAAAAACAGGAAACTAATGGTTTGCACCTGCTGCTGTAACCGACATCCAAACGGGAAAAAGCTAGTACAGAATATTTTAAAAGAAAAAACTTAATTTTATCCTTAACATCTGGAGAATAAAATTGAATAATCCTTGAAAAAAAAGTTTGAATATATCCTCTATTTTATTTCCAACTTTTTTCGCTTCTTTCATGTATTCACTTCTGTAATCCTGTTACACAAAACACGCATTCCGATCATTCAACTTCGAAACAAAAAACAAAACATTAAAAACGCTATCAAGAACCCTAGTCTCAGTCTTTGACAACCCTACTGCTTCCTCGTAACAATGGCTGAAACAACAATTTTAGCAGCGTTTCTAGTAGCAATACATACGCATCAGGACAATGACCTTACGGAACTCTCCTTTAAAATATGTTCTCTACAATATATGGAGAGACAGCTGTTTGAACAAGCCATATATTCAACGTTTAAGTAACAATACTATAGTTGTGATTCTCTAAGACATGTAACTAATGATTTCTGCTCAGTTTATGCTTTACTGTTTGAAGTATAATCAAGAATCGACCATCTTAACAACCACATGGAAAGCTCTAAATGACACAAGGAACCATTCTTCTGCATGAGTACCACTAGCTTTTAAAGTAACATTGTACCACTATTGGAAGAGAGACACTGTTCTATGCTGTGTAGTGCACTGTCAAGCTTCGATAGTTGCAATAATAAATAATAAATATTCCTCAACATCCGCACAACGCTATCTAGTCTCAAGTTAAGCATACTAAGTAACTTGTGTTATGAGTACTAGACAACCGATAAACATACTTAAATATTTCTAAATACATACATAATATATTATGGACAAATAACACGCAGATATGAAACAAATGATCGTGCTTATCACACAAACATTTGTCCTGGGTGGGGATCGAACCCACGACCTCCGGTATAGCAGTCAGGGTCCTTAACCACTAGACCTACAGGCCAGTCATATAATCTTACTTTTTGTGGTTGTAACTTATATTTTTCTCTTTAAAACTTTATAAGGAGACTGGTATCTGAACAAAATTCACAGCTATGCCTTAAATATGACAATGGCCAATAGCTATAGCCAGTCTTTGTGGGCCTGACTTTATGCCACCGTTTAAGATAGATAAAACGGCTTACGGTCACAGCCAGCGATACGATATTTTTTACTGCCGCGTAACTCTGTGAACTGTTTTAAGAAACAAAAGGTTTCGTTTTTGACGGAATGCTTATTATTTGCCTAAGGTAGTTAAATTTAAAATTGAACTGTAGATTAAAATATTAGGCAAAAAGTAAAAATAGCATCTATAAAAAATGCAATGTGGTTTTTGAGGTAAAATAAATTACATGATAATTTAAAATCAAATTGAAGTTAGTCAAATACTTACTTAGCTTAATTCTAAATTGATTCATTCAAACATTTAAAAGTATCTACCTAAAGCACATTTAAAATAAAAAATATAAATATGAACAACATTTTATGTATTACATTTTTGACTGTGTAATTTGTAATCAGTAAATTGTAAGTCACATGTTAATAAAATAAGAAGAATCATTCCCAATGGATGCGGCATTTTTATTCGACCTCAGCACATCCCAATTAGTATGTACAGACGCAGTAACAGGTACACAACAAACACGCCACCTCCGTATTTGAGTAACGCTCGTTAATGGGAACAAATTAATTGTATTTGACTTGCGAAACCACGAATAACCCATTGCTTTCTATTTGAATAAGACGGGAAAAAGAAAGGCTTTTTTGACTTACTGGAATAAAGTCTTGTTTTTTAGTATGGCTTTTTAGTTACTACAGAGCTCAAAATTGTAGAGTTTACAGAATACGAGATGAAATATGCATTGAACAGCTAATAAAAATTTTTACTAATGTTAGTATATTTCGATATTATTATACGTGAATTCCTAAAGGCATACACGAACAGACATTTAAGCAATGCGGATATAATTGTCATCTTTCCATCGTTATTCGCATGCCAAATTTGATGATGTAACATCAAGTCATCAAGGATATGGTTAGATCTAACCTTCTTGGTGTTCTATGAACGCTCTGTATACCACTTATTAATTAACTACAGGATGCAATGTTCCAAGCTTCGTGGTTTTGGTAATATCTACCTAGTACTGCGCGTTCACCATGAAATCTCATATCAAGACTGTTGGTATTGTGCAAGCAGGACAGCGCTCTACATTGCGAGTAGTGGCATCTCGCTCACACAACAAAGGTATTACTGGTTTTAACGTTTTAAGTATAGGTAGTGGTCCGTTTACCGAAGCGGTTCATAAGGATGATCTATGCGAAAGCCAGTCACGAATGAACCTCGTAATTCTTGGAACCAAGGAGGTTTAGCAACTAAACGGAAATTACGAAATGCAGTGGCATTACCTTAGCCTTTTTAAGCTGGCAGTATAATCTATTGCTTGATTGTTTATTTATGATTTTTTTTTTCATAATCCTCAGAAATAATAACCGAGTGAATTCCGAAATTGTTACATCTTGCTGTCTTAGAATAAAATGAAAATTCTTAAAGTACTTGTACAATGTCCGAAATTAATAATTTGGTCATGTTGTTTTTTTAGACTATTTAATACTGACGATATAAAAATCTATTATTAGCTTGTTTAAGGAACTAGGTACGTTAAAAATACTTTTTCCATGTTGTTTTTTTTTTTGCCTTAGCATCAACATTGTCAACTTTTAATCTTGAAAAATGTTATGTACCTTCTCGTACTTCCCGTAACGACGTTAAATTTACATTTTAAGTAGAATTGTTTGAAAACAGGAGAATTTGCACTTTACACAATATAATTACATCATCATTATAAAGAAAAAGTGTTTTGAAGCTTTCTAGTTTCGTCTTAATGTACCGATTTAGTAGAATGATTTTAATTTTGAATTATATTCATAGATAAAAAAAAGCTCCTAGGTTTAAAAAAGATTTCAAACAATAGCAACGATTTTATTGTCTCTAATTCTCAATCTAATTATACTACAAATCACCACCAAAAGAACAAACTTCGTGTACCCATAAATACTTGAAATTTACTTTGATGAACTTTTATTTTTGATCACAAATTAGAAGCAGGAGGATTAGCCCGGTAAGCGACACACAACGGTACAAAAACGAGTAAAGTGTTAGCAAGCTGAGACAAATAAAGTATGAGAGAACAATGCGCGACGAGTCAGTGAATAATTTTAGCCCCGCCGTACCATTGGCGCGACGTAGCGTGGGGACATAGATGTTGATGGCAATGTAGGTTCTGGATGTGACTGTATTATTCCAAACAGAAAAAAATATGTATAAAGTAACTTTTAGTATAAAAAGTATGTGAATAAACGAAGAAAAAGGTATAAAGGTCAAATTCGACGTTTTAAATGTTTGATTCAACGATTCTAGCTTACGAAAATTTGGCATCTCAAGTTGAGTTGGATAAGTAAAACGTTCTTCTTAAGCCATAAATAGTGATGGAAAGAGTTCGATTTCAATGAAAACATTAAATTTCACTTTTTTGATCACCAAAATTGTGAAATCCACAGCTGAGTACCAAAAAACACACCCATGAATACTCGTTTTAACCTACATAAAATTCCTTCCCGCCACAAACCATATAAACAAACCCGTGCAAACTAACCATACCCTTTCTCACTAAAAAAGACATTTCCATTTTAAATATTCACATCCAGTAAATTTTTCATTTGGTTCGCGGCCCGCTATCTTTACCGCCCTCAAGGGAAATAACGTACTGTCACGCAGAATATACTGGTTCACACAATTAGAGATCGCCAGAAATTGCGTAATTAGGACCATTAATCGATCTTCCATAGTCTCGGCCACTTCCCTCTTTGTTAGTTAGCGTTCCCTGCTGTTTATGTGGACGACAAATTAGTTTGATATATAGTTCTAGGATCACGTACGTATTCTTAGTTTAGTTTATGTTTGAGGAAGGAGTGTGCATAGGTTTATAGTTTTTGAATGTGTCTGTGTAAATTTGTCTCTGTTCTATGCAGAGTGGAAGACCAAGAGCGCATTGGGTTGATGACATAGCTAGGTACTCTGAAGATGGCAGTCGGATGATGGTCGCGCAATTCAGAGGATAGTGGCAGGAGAAAGAGAAAGTTTTTATCCAGCAGCGGGTGATTCCGGGATAACATGATTATGATTATAAGCAGGGTATGGTTAATTAGAGACAGATTTCTGATCGATACACGAACAGGCTGCAAAATTACAAAACTAATTGCTTTGAAGAATAACGGCAATTCAGACGCCACTTAAATTATTTATCAAAAGTGTAATATGCCTATTATAATAAAACAAAGTCCTAAAGAATAATATTGACTCTACATTTTCTATAAAACCATTTTAAGCTTCCTATAAGTACATTGTCAGTAAGTATATTCTTTACTCAAGATTCTCTCAAGCACTTCAAAATTCAGGAACACATTCAAATCTTACTGAAGTGTCCACTCACTTGAAACCAGAAGTGCTTGACCCACTGACCTTGTTATTTAGAAACAACCGTTGAGATAGGTTTGACTTGTTTTGAAGATTTATGGCGGCTAATAATATCAACAAAATCCAACAGATTGTTTATTTGTACAATGCTGAATTCTTAACTTATATAAGATGAAAAAATATACCTACTATTTAATAACCTAAGATCACGAATTTTTACATGAGTGACGTTACTACAATTGTTTAAAGTTGATGAAAAAAAAATTGACAGAGTTGACAATCGTAACTGTTTTTATGTTTTAATATGTTCAAACGGCATCTTCTATGATTGTTACGATTTACAATAATGTCACATTTACAAAGGCTGTAATCGAAAGGCAGTCTATGACGTTTTTTAGTTCCGGTTACTGAAAAATAAATTTAAATTTTAAATACAGAACCACAAGATTTTCTTAACTACCAGTGCCATCTTCTCACAATTCATAACAGGCATAGCCGTATTTACCAATATGAATAACTTATATGCCCACAGCAAAAGATTGACACTCACTACCAAATTGCGGTCTCGATCAGTCCTTTTCAACCCCTAATTTTGATAAGTACACCAATTTCAATCTTCAATAACCTCTATCAGTCCGAGCTCTTCAATAATTCGATACGGAAATAGTTTTTCCACAAATCTAAAGAAAGAAGAAACTGTACTTTTGTGAGGCTACCCTAAACGGCATTAGGTGATCATGGAGAAGAGTAATGATGGTAAATGGCAGGAAATTACCGTGGCACCTTATCGTCCGATTCAATAACCCCATTGGTCTGAGAGGGAGGTAATAATGAAACTGCACGTACAGGCCTTCTGGTTGTCTCGTGGTAGAACGTGGTATGTAACATTTTGTTTGATTGTGAGATTTGACGTGACTTGAAGAAAAAAAAAAGACGAATTCGAAGAAGAAGTAAGTTCTTTTTGATAAATTTCGATTATTGAATGGCTTTATGACACAAAAAGAGCGACTTGTAAAATGGGTGAATAATTTTAACGTCGCCATTTCCAACAAATTTTAATATTTGTAGGGATTTAACTCACTTTTAAAATTGCAAACTCTTTAAAAGTATGCAGGTATACAATTATTCGTCTCATTTTCCGTTTTCAACATAAATTACACCACAATTACGTTACTTTTAGAAAAGTCGAAGCACAATATTATAAAGGTAAGAAAAACTACAGTTACCAATTCCTGTCAGGGGTCAATCGTTTCGGCCGATGTTCCTGCGGCCGCTCAATAGGTGTAATTGCCGCATTCGAGACTTTCCGCCCGTCAATGTGACGTGTGGACACTTTGTAACATTCTTAAAGCCTCTATTATGATATTAGACGCATGACTTGTGTGTAATAATGATAAGTGTGTAATAATTTAATTTGGTAAAGTTGAGAGATGGTCTTTGTTGTTTTTCTGAAATTTTTAACGTGTCTTTCTCTTTATCTTTGTAGCTTGAGTAATGCTGATTGTCAGCATTATAATAGTTCACGTGTAAAGTCATAGGCAAATATACGTGATTTAATATATCTACCTGAATCGTCTGTCGTTTACTCAGACTCTATTGTGACTAATTAAATTTTCTAGATACTCTAAATACAATAAAGAATTGCCAATACTTTAGCAAAACTAGTAGCCTACTGGTAAAATTAACGCTTGAAAGTAACTTAGAGTGAAAACACGATCAAAAACTCCTTGTAGAACACATAAACCTCAATATACAGCGTCAGATTCGCCGCAAAACGTGCGATACATAAGTTAAGCCGAATCTTAAGGGAACGTTTGTTCAGTAAAACGCGTGACAAAATTGTAGCGACCTACGTTTCCCGATCGCTTCGCCCCCTAACACTTAGCCTTCCCTTTTTACCAATTTCAAGAGGTTTTCTCACACATCAATCTCGATGAATGCGAGTGTAATATGATGTAAAAGCGTCATACTGCTTGAATGCCGACCGCGACCGCTTGCCGTGACGTCATCGGTTGTAAGGATATTGAAGGTTTAAGGGTTTTGACATCTTTTTGAAGGATGCAGTTTGCTTTTGATGTTTCTGATAGATTTTTGGGTTGTTATTTAATCGAATTTCGGTTTGTGTATTTTTGATAGATTGATAGTCTAAAATGAATTGATTATTTCATTTTAAATACTGAGTTTTAAATAATAAAATATTTTTTTTGGTTATTTTTTCTCCTCTGTTTTCGGGTTATGTTCATATTTTTGTAAATAATATAATCATAACAAAATTTTAATGTATTTGTAAAAAAGCTTAGAATAGAATAGAATAGAATAGAATTACTACATTCAACACGAAAAAATACACTAAAAGAGTTTTGCATAATCATTGTTCTATAGTTACAAGGCAACAATGAAAACAGAATGTATTTTGAGGCAAAAATATCCAAACATTCGAATATTCAAATAGTATTTCCAAATAGCTTTTCCGTATACATACAATACTCTTGGTTTTGTTTGTTCCGTAATCCTGCAAATACCTGCGGGTTGGAAATCCTGTAAAAACATACGATACAATAGCCTACATTTGGCAAATAATTTATAAATTCTGGGTTGAAGGATTAAAGGCTTTATGGACCTTTAATGGAAGCTGTTGGTCCCAGCGAACTGTGTCTAGACTTCATATGTTTTTAAAACAAAAACGAGATTGTAGAGTTTAAATTTTGAATTAAGGTTTCTTTTAATTATGTCGTAAAAAATATCGGGAGTTAAATCATACTAAATATTAATAAAAGTAGTGAAATAATCACGTTATGAATTCTATATAGAAAATAGATCTCAGTAGCGTGCACTTGGAGAGGCCTATGTTTAGCAGTGGACTGCGATAGGCTGATGATGTTGATGATGAATACTTTGTCGACAAATTATTACAGTTTTTATTCAATTTTCTGTCATCGTAAGACCAAAAAATCTCTCAAAAGTCACAAGTCTATCAAAAACGATATCGTTAAACATCGTTATTAACACAAGCTTGTTAGCTATTACACCTTATCTACTAACAAACACATTACCCCGTAACGTTAGGCCAGAAAAAGTTACAGCAAGACCAGCGTCGGTTGATTAGACCGGCTTGCGAATGCTCGTATGTGCGATAAACATTTTTGGTAAACGTAATATTGAGTCGTTAGGATAATAGAATGGACCACAACGCTGCTCCGGGGCTGTTAGGGCGGTATACACCGATTTACTTCATGTACAGATAGAGATATATATCCCTTGTTTTCGTGTTATGTAGGACGGAATGGCCTTTTTGAGTGATGTCTTGTTTGTAATGTATTTTTTGTTACCGTTGCTTTGGGTGACTCGCACTAGGCTGACTTTTCGTACTCAAATTCAACCGTTTTTGATTCAGATTTGTTACAAAACTCGATATTAGAAGGTCATGCGAATACCTACATATAAAAGCTGGAATTTAAGTTCTAAAACATATTTGACGGGACAACCCTTTCTACATCTATGTTACAGAAAAAAATACACATTTTATAAAACCGATAAAGAATTTATCAGTTAACTAAAATCTCACATACAGTAGAAAATAAAGTCGTTTTCCACTGTCTTTCATGACGTATGCTTTGATCTTTAAAATACGCAATGGATTTTAATGCAATTTTTTTGTAATATATAAGAATGATTAAAAAGAAATATATGAATAGATAAGAAGATAAGATAAATAGAAATAATTATAAAACTGAGGCCGGTCGCTCGTTAAACGAATTACTAGAAAAAAACAAACATTTTAAACAAGTTTATAAATCATTTTAATTCTTAATATAATATTTATAATCTGTAGGGAATGAATACAAATAAAGCAAACATAGCCTTTAACACACTATTAATATTAAATTATAAATACCCTAGAGCTTAGAATAATTCAGGCGTAGACTAACATAAGTCATGCGTGTGGATCCAAAGGTCATTAGAAAATACATTAAAATAAATTAAAAATAGACCTTTTTAAAACGGGACACTTATAAATAGGGAACAATAGCAAAAATATAATTTATCACACAAAAAATACTGAACTTTTCCACTATGAAAATTATCAATAAATTTTCGATTCTGAATTCAGTCGAAGCGAAGTTAAACGAAAGATAATATTGTATTCTGTAATTACATAACATGATCGAGGTTCAACGGCCGTTCTAAACGTGTCTGATCCTTAAGTAGAGACAGCAACAACAGTCTATAAACACGATCAGGTTTATAAAACACCCATTACATTCTGAGGGCTTAACTCTTAGTTCTGTGCCCCTTTTTTGGGAAATCATGAAATGATGCCGTCCACTGTGGGCGCAGTGGAAGGGAGTGTCCGACTTTTACTGACTAAAACCCACTTTGTTCCTCCTGGTGCCAGGGTTGCGGTAACTCTTAAGAACATCCCGCAGCCCCGGCTCAATTTCAGTAGTCCACAAAGATACCAAGACTCAGAACAAGCATTTGTGGAACGCATAAATTCTTGTCCTACGCAAGGATCGAACCCGCGACACGTCGCGCGTAGTGGTAATTGGCGTGGTGATACCACTAGGCTACTCGTGCAGTCCCTTACTGTAATGTCATTTAGCATCGGTAATTTCTTAATATCCTTTTTCTTATCATCGACTGTGGTTGCCGACGGCACTTCGAACTGAACTGAAAGGACCTGTGACGTCATTCGTCTCAGAATATCATCAAGATGTATTATTGTACAATTGCCTGTCGTCCTCGTATAAACAATTGAAAGTTTTGATAGAGCGACACCAATTTGCCTTGTATCTTTACTTTGTGACTTGTTGGAGATGATAAATAAATTAGTTACTCCTCTTCTACTAGTCTCTAATATTATGTTTATTTGATAGATAAAAGGATGATACAAAAAAAGGAAACGTTTTTCTATGAGTATCTCTACTGTGAAATTTTAGCGCAAAACTGTTCCATTGTGTGAGCGAGATACCGCACTACACTGAAAATAGCAGGGAACAGCGTCTCGCTTTCCAGGTGAAAATTTACTATAATTAACTTTTTTCATAAAAAAAAACGCGTTTTTTGTCTGGATTACTAAATAACACTCAAAGTGTGTACTCAGGATGTTATCGCCTTGGTGAACAAAATCGAAATCACTCAAAATTCAGATCATTTACATACACATTTACTATTAAAGTATCTAACTAATTATGGGCTATATTGCTTTTTTTCAACAACATAACTGCAACTACATTTATTTTAACTTCTCTATGTAGACCTACATGTTTCAGTGCGTTCCAACTTAGTTCGCCTTTTTATAGGACTACTAAGTAACTGTTTATAGTACCGCGAAGTATTAAAATTAGTGGAACTTGCTTTCATTGTTGCTTAGGCAAAGCTTTGAGCCGTTAGTTATGAACCATTTCACTGATCAAAGTGAGTTCTTAAAAGGTGCATGACGTAGTGCTGTTTTAGTGTTCAATTGTTTCTAACAGCTTAAGAATGTCTTTAGTGAGAAGCTTAATCTCTGTCTGTGTGTATGTCCGTTTAATCTTCAAAACTACGTAATGAATTTTGAAGCGGTTTTTTTTAATTGATAGTGTTTTAAGAGGAAGGTTTTTAGATGTAATATTTCAGTAATTCACCCCTGCGAAGCTGGATCGGTTCGCTAGTCTTTTATAAATAACTCATTCATTGGTGGAAAGGATTAATAGATATTAGATATGGGTGATCACGCGATGATTGTTGGCACTATAAACGAATAATAACCTCCCGAAAATTGGAAGAGTTGGATATTATAACAGCACAGCATTAACATAAGCCTATCGAATATTGAAATGTGTACTTTAAGCATTCAAAAATTATACTATAATAATACAATTTCAAATTCACATACATAGATTGATCTCAAAACGATTACACTTCTCCTTTAATGCAGTAATATTAAGTACCATCCCACAAGACAATAATAGATAATTGTGATAAATCGTGATGAAACTTCCCTTAGTAACAGCTTTTATTACGTTCTTTAGAAAATATAACGAGACCGAACCCACTTCGAAGAATTTCAAATACCCGGTATACGAAAATTTCCATCAAGATTTAATTTCGCTCCTAAGCCTTTATAGGCGAAATACCAATAAACTATAAAATTATTGAATGTCAGTCAATTTTGAATCTTATGGAATGCTTAGGCTGGTGCCTTGGTCTCGGCCTATCTCATCGAGGATCTAAATTGAATCTTGGTGTGGGGTGTATAGTCCGTAAAATACCCTCATGCCCGTAACCTATCAGAAGAAAGTTTATCTCGAAGAATATCTAAGATTAGGACATTCGGGAGAAATAAGGAAGCAATTTTATGGTTTCTTTTAGCGTTGAAATAGTTTCAGAGACCAGCTTGCGGTGGATGACTCAATATTATTATGGTCGTCTAAGTCGGTCGCCGATTTCTGATTTACTGTTAGATGTAAATGGGAAACGAAAATATACTATTTTTAATCCTACTAATATTATAAACGCGATAGTTTGTATGTATGAATGGATGGATGTTTGTTCTACGCTAAAACAGCTTAACCAATTCAATGGAATTTTGCATGCAGTGAGCCGACGCGAAAAAGGAGGTTACAGTTTAGCAGCTATAACACAGCAACGTAGCTAGACGTTACAAAGCAGATAATACGCACGCAGTCGCAGCCACAGACAAAAGCTAGTACACCAGTAAAAATAATGTTGATTTATTTGGCCCAAAATTGAATTACATTTGAATTTAATTTCAATTCTAAATACATTTTACAATCATTCGTGTTTGAATAATTTGTCGTGTTAACTTCACTAAAAATAGCATAGTATTAAGCTTTTATAGTACTGAAACAATATCGACTCTTTTTACAATATCAAACTTTTCTGCAACAAAATTTTGTAGTTTAGTTTTTGCATTCTCGTTCACCAAGGATGTTTCGGGTTTAGTTTAGAGTACATTAAAAGTACCAGCTGCGTCTAACTAATACGATTTATACCAGTCAATTGAGGGAAATGGGTAATTTAAAGTGGCTTTTAGCTACGGGTTCTGGATAATGTGTTGTGTACCTAAATTCATTGTTATTGTGCCAGCTATCTGGGCCAACCATTTGTTATTATCCGCTCTATAAGTGCATTATGTTTCGAGAGAGGACCAACTAACTCCGCTTTGTGGGACAGCGCTGAAAGGGAATCGATTGTACGTTGTTTTACTAGTGATTATGACCTAGATTTGTACTGAATTAAAATTAGTATTCAAATCTAGAGCTTTGTAAAGGATTGTGAATTAATAATTCTATACTCAACTTGGACTACGACCTAATTAGGTATTGTGAAACAATGTTTGTCAGTTGTTCGTAATGTACCTATTGTGAAAGTGAGATATTCGGTCGTTGTCGCATTTTAATATAAAATTAACTGGAATACAGTAAAACTGGTAGCCGATTCCAGCGGTGTTCAAAACGAGTGTTGACTGAAAACTTTCGTCATTCGATTATCACCATCATCATCTTCCTACCCTTATCTCATTTTACTTGGGGTCGGCACAATATGTATTTGTTTCTTCCATTTTCCACTATCAGACGTCACAATATCATTAATTTCTTTTTCATTCATATCATTATACAATTTACCTTATACAATCCATTCATCTTTATTAACCTTATTTTTAATAGAATTATTTTGGCCATTCGATTACCATCGACTAATAATTTGTATTAGTTTGGTTTAAAAAACATTTACTCACGAAATGGTTCGCGAAAGTGTTACTATTTGTACCATAAATTCCCCGCAGTTTAATACTTCACAGATATAAATAAAAAACAAAAGAGGACGTCAGAAAATAAAAATAAATTACCTAAGTGAAAAGTCGCATTGAGTCTCGGCATCAGCTTCCCCGATCATTTGTTACAGTCGGCGCGTAAGATGAAAGCCAGCGATACGGACCCAGCTTCACGATTCACTAGCCATGCGATAGTGAGACTTCACGCCGTTATACAAACTGACGTTTTGCTGTAACGGTTTTTAAATGATATTTCATGATATTTATTATTTATTCACGTTTCGTTGTAATGTTTTTTATGATGTAACTGTTGGTGGTTGGTAAAGAATTTAATTTGAAAGAACACTGTATTTGGCCTAGTTTAAGTTCCAGTATAATTATATAGGATCTGAATTCAAAAAATACAATAACGAGGATTTAATACATAAGGCCAAAAGTCATTGCTTCAAAGTTTTTCTTCTAAGTTTTATAAAAACACTGTTTGTTCTGTCTGGGTATAATTTATGAAGTACATTATGTACGTATTTGGAAATATATAAGTATGTTTATTAGTTGTGTAGAACACAATAATAATGCAAGTTGCACTCGTAAACTTAATTTGAGACTAGATGACGTTGTGTGATTGTTGAGGAATATTGTATTATTAACAGCTGTTGCCGACTTCGTACGCGTTAGTATTACTCCTGCAAAGTTAAAAAAAAAATGACACAAGAATATTATAAATATTGTATAAAGATTATTATACTAATTTCATAAAAATCTGATTAATTTTAACATGCTGTAACCTCGTTGATCTATGTATCACAACCAATGCGGTATCTTCCCCAAAACTCACCGCATTCTTTGTATCATTGTCCTGCCGGGAAACGGACGATATCCGCCCCATTATAGTCCAGATAAAACTTTGATTTGATACAATATAACTTTTGACAAAGACTTTCTTGGGTATTGATGGCTTCTTCCGATATGATGAAAGAATAAATAGTTTGTTGTTTCTTAATGGAATGATACTCGTAATTCTTGTTGTGAGGTTGCAATTTGTTTTCTAACTAATGTGATTTAAGTTTTCTAAAATTTGCATGCGTCGAAAGATACCCGGAAAATTAGATAATTATGATAGTCAGACTAAATTACTGGATTATAGTCTTCCAAGAAAGTATACCGTGTTTTATTTTTTACCGGTGAAACGATTTAGTTATGGACAGTATACTAACTTGATAAGCAGAATGAGATAGTATATGGTTACAGTTCTAGTAATCAGTAAACTAATTCCTTGAGCTTATTATGGTTAGAACAAACCACATTTTACCAGGAACAGTTAGCCAAAACCGCTATTATACGTCCTTTAAATTCTTAGTATTTTATACCTCTACAAGTCACTAAAATAACATCAAACCACTGAAAGTCTGCAATCGCCATTTAATTTTCCAAATACCCCCGTACTTAGGAAGTTGGGGAGGCAACAAGTTTTAATAACTACAAACTACGGCGGTTAGTTGGCAACGTTTTCTAAAGTAGCAGCCCTCCGGTTGATTGATGACCTAAACTTCGGAAGAACAATACAGGTATCGTGTATTATGGCCACTGATTAGAACTGCTCGGATTAGAATTTTGAGTGGGTTGTTGTTGGTCTTATGGCGAACCTTCAGCAGAGATAGAGTTGGATACTTTGAGTTAAAATTAATGACACGTGTATTTCAAAGAAGAGAATTTGTGGATGATTTTGGACTAGAATAATTCTTATTGTAATCGGTATATTGGTAGACTTATAGAAGTATGCACACCAACAGGATTGATTCGAGGTGATGCGTGAGAGGAAATTGTGAAATGTTCTATGAAAGGCCATTTTCAAGTTCAATCCTCAAGGATTGAACTTTTTTTTCTTTAATACTCTAAAGAAAGAAAAGTCCAATTTAAAGTTTTCCACATTTTATTGTTACCTACGCTCCGTTCAAAATCGGATTCCACAAAAATATAAACTAAATCCTTGCTTATCCAAAACAAATATTTTACCCGCCAAGATAAAGTAAAACAAAAGCGTCATATATTATATAAAATACCCCATCAGCGCTTTCTGTCCGATAAGAGATCAACATTATTTGCTAGCTTTGTTACCTAGTAGAGAACGTGTTTTATAGACATTGGCAAAGGAGGAGGGAATTGAGTTTGCGAGATATACCTAAAATCGGTTTTCGTTATTAAAGGTCTCACAGACACTTGCTGCGATACAACGTGAAAATTCGCGATTTTTTCACGTTTGAAATTGTAATTTGAATTGACCATCGTAATGAGCATTTTTGCGACGTACATTTATGTTTCTTTTTTAACAAACTCTACTGTTAAAAAAAACCCAAATTCACAATCAGAAATATCAAGTCAAGTAGTAAATCAAACAAAAGATTATTGTTAAGTCCCATAGTCAAGCTATGCATTACAATAACTATGTTTTTAAGCCTTACGAGCAAGAACAAAACAAACTAAATTTGCCACTCAGGTCAACTGTTACATTTTACATTCACCGCGCAATTTTTGTCCCTCCTAAACCGCAAGAAAATTCGCCCTTTTGTGTGAAAGGGCCGAAAGCTCAAGATTGTCATAGGTGCGTCTATAGTGCCATAACGCGGTCATCCCATAGGAAATAAGAGACACTACAGTACGGGGTTAGGTCTCACCCGGGGGTTCCCTAACACAACACGTTCTATTATTTTCCTATTATTTCGTTTTTCTCCGTTTCGTATGATTTGATTTTCTGTCGTTCTTCGGGTTTATTTGGGATCTATGTATTGTTTTATTTGGTAAATCTTGTATTGACTTACCAGTATAGAATACATTTTTTTGTTTTCTAGAACTTTCGATAGTAAAGAAAATCTTGTTTTTTTTGAGGCATAATAGATTTTTTTGGCTTCTCGCTGTAGTTATTGGAATAAAATAATAAAAATAGAGTTGTAATAAAATTTTGTGTTAAAATTTTTGGATGACAAGTCTCAAGTACCTAAGCAATAGTTAAGGATGCTAATTACCCTTTCTGAATTAAGTATCCCTTAGAAATGGCTTTCTTCTTTTACAATGAGTCATTTGGATTCAGCTGGACGCTCTGGACAGTGGTTGAGAAGAAGTAAAGGAAAAAATAAAACAAAGCACGAAATATACTTTCTAGTGTCAATTCTGAAAACAATTTATTCACGTATATCACTATTTACGATTTGATTACACGGATAGCCGAGTGGTATAAGTCACCACGCCAATTACCTCTGTGCGCAACATGTCGCGGGTTCGATCCCCGCGGTCAAGAATTTGTGCGATCCACAAAGACTTGTTCTGAGTCTGGGTGTCTTTGTGCATGTGAACTAAATATCTATGACACACTCCACGATACAAGGATTACAATTCTAATAATTGTAATCCTTGTATCGTGGAGTGTGTATACGGGAGTCAGAAAAGAAAAAAAAAGACAAATTTTAAAATAAACCGTAACATAGCTTAGTACCATTTTAAGGGAATAGTTTTGTTTACATTTTCACTAGAAACAGCTTAATCGAGTGACATGTTTCACTTACATAGGATTAGTCGTGGCCCTGATTGACATAGGATATAAACAAAGTTTGTTCGGTAATCCTTTTATTACTGGAGAAAGTTTCTGAAACTAACAGCAGTAGTCCTGCATGTGGAAAGCAGGAATAGTTTTAGGAAAAAGAACCTTAAAGCTGTAGAATAAAGGTGTAATTGAAATGTCACTGGCGATATGGATCTGATTTTTCTATTTTACGAAGTAGTTTTAGACTTTTATTCTATGTGTAAGTGCTCAGTTATACTTTTACTTCTGAATGCTTCTAAAATATGCGTGTTTAAATTATTTAGTCATAATACATATTGGACCTCTTTTAGAATTTATCACCAGGTATTTTCTTGCATTTTCTTTTGTTGGGAATTGATTTACTTGATCCAATGAATATTAAAAAGACAGGACTGTTAGTGTATAAGTAAAAATAATACATGCGAAACAGTGAAACATGTAAAATACTTATACCTACTGTAACATCTTGTAATACCATACCATGTTTCTAGCAAATAAAAGTTATCTTTCTGTCAAAAAAGGGTTTTGAATACCATGTACACAGAATTTAAATTTACATCTATAAATTATATTATGGGCCTTTTGTGTTAATGTTAATAAAACATTGTCATGAAGTGAATATTTTGCTACTAACTAAAACTAATGACATGTCAACAAATATTTCCCGTCTCTACCACTACATTCCAGCTTTATACAAATATGTTTACCATTCATCAAATTACGAAAATTCCCAAAAACAGACCACGGACATATGAAAATAGCCTAAAAATATTCCATATATGTATAGAGCTCATTCATACCACGAAAGCCGCAACTCACAAAGAATTTGAGGTTATTTTTCTCATTTCAAATTCTACGTACGGCGAGTGGAATCGTAAAAAGCGGATTATAGTCGGTGTGCTGGCGGCGGATAGAATTCGTGAGAATAAGCCGAGTCGGCAATATGGCTGCTTTATTTACCCGCAGCTACTAAGCTGCATATAATGAAAACGCACTGTCGCGGGGCGTCAAACGACGAACAAGTAAAAATGTCTCGTCATTGTGGAGCGAATGGTTTTGATACTTGGGGTTTTTTTATTTTTTTGATTTGTTGTTGTGAATGCACAATGTTTTTGTTAAAATTTATGTCAGAACACGTTCGAGTTATGATTACGTTATACTTTTATAAAGAGTTGCTCAGATCATCTATAGGATTTTTTTGAAGACCTTACAATTCGAAATATCTTTTTTAGCTGATTAAATTAAAAAATCCTTGTTAAACCAACGAATATTACTTGAAAAAAACTTAATTTACCAATAATTGGTTTAATACTATTAACATTACAATTAAAAACAAATTAAAACCTACACATTTAAGTGCAAAAGGCATTTCGAATACACATAAATTGTTCGTTGAACGGAAAAGCTTGTAACAGAAGTGGGGCATTAATGTTATTTACTGATTACAAACGCATACCAAACACAATCAAATTTATTTTATGAAGCCTCGGTTATGAGCATGTAACACGTATTACCGTTTTACGTAATGCATAATTCCCTATAGACATGCAATTGCAAGCGCTCTAACAATTTAACTCATGATAACATGATTTGTAATTTCATGATACGACGAGTAACAGGTTCTGTTTATAGTTCGAGATAATTACTTTGCTGTGAAATTTTATTTTCATTCGTCTTCTAGAAATTCTGGACGTACAAAGAGATGTAGAACAAATTTCTGAGAAGGTAAAGTAAAGGTCAGATAGGCAGTTGTTGTATCTAAGGTAATTAGACTTAAGTAAGACTGAAAGACGACCCTAATACACGAGTACCTTGAGGAAAGGCTAAATATAACCTGGTAAAATAATATAAGCAACATTTCATACCCGAATATACTAAACACTCTTGCAAATAATGTGTTTGGAGAACTTTTACTCTCAAAAAAACTGTTATAGTTCATGAGAAATTTACAATTAAGCATAAACTTAACACAATGACGAGGTATGCAGAAACACAAAAAACTAACATAACGATAATATAGCAAAATCAAGTACATTAACAAGTATACAATTAGTAAGTAGATAAATAGATTTATTTTAATTAAAGCTTCTAAATAGATGGATAGATAGATTTATAATAATTAAAGTCAAATTATTTATTCAAAACTACCCAGCCCAAATATAATACCTTAGCAGCTGTATTTTCTGGCTCATTAAAGTCTTAATTACGTCTTAAGATTGCTGTCTTAAAACATCGCAGCGTGCCAACGATCAAAACCACAAGATCTCAGTATTTCATCCTCGCGGTTGCTTATCCGTGCACGTCGCAAGACTTGTCACTTGTCCCACGCCACGTCGGCTCCCCACTATCGCGATACTGAAACCCTATAGGGGTTTTCCTGTCCTTTATTCAAAATGTCTCTGTGTCTAATTGGAAGAAATTGTCTCAGAAACTTACGTTACAATTGGGAGGTTATTAACATGAAGCTGTCGTTATTTTTTTATAGTTTTTCTAATGTTATTTGTTTTAATGGTCTATTGGAGAATGCAAGGGAGTCCGACTACCGCCTCTCAATGTAATATTAAGTATTGCAATTAGCGAAAAAAGACACCGATCTATGCCTTTAGTGTACTGTTACGCTTCCAAAATTTCAATAATATTACTTCAGAGTTTAGTATGTGGCATTAAGCCCCTGAATCTCATACTATTTTTTGTAGATGATTTGTAATAATAATATGAACACATATTTTATCTCGAGTAAAAGTTAAGAAGATACTCCAATAAAATAGGACTAGCCATATTTGTATGCTTATGTTTCAGGACATAAACAAAATCCATGCAGCGAATATTCCAGAAAGGATTTTTCGATTTCTCGAATATATTATTGTTAATACTATATCGTACATAAAATCGTGTATCTATATCGCGAATAATCAAGAACAAGCAGAACGTTGGGAAGCAATACAATTTTATATACGTCTATAAATCGTTTGTTCTTATTCCAACAAAGAGGTTCCAACTATCATGAGTCGTCTCATATCACTTGCCATAAAAATGTTTTATGTTAGTGGCTAATAAATGACGTCGGCAAATTCTGTAAGACAATATGGGAAGGCTGTGCATCCGTTTCTTTTATTTCCTCCCCTAGTAATCATTGTTTCGGCTGAGGGGCGCCAACTCAACAGACAGCTATAGCTAATATCCCTTGTTTTCGCAAACATATCCATATGTATTATGTATAATTGGAATCGCTTGTACAGATATTGGGTAGTAAAATTTTATGAACTCGCGTGAAATTAAAACCTACGGTATCGGTTGCGACTGACCGCGTGATTTTTTGTTTTCGTTTTACCTAGATAGCTGATGGTATTTTTTGTTAGAAAAAAACTGGTCAGTGGTCAGTGGTTTTTAGCTATTGAAAGCTCGCACCAAATTTTCAAATAATAATTTATATAATTTATTGAGATCTCAAAAAAAATACAGAAAATAAGCACTGGAAATTTAAGTAATCTTACTTTTATGTTTAACAAATAGATTGTTGAGCTGCTGTTCTCCTAGCTAGGATGCTTGGCATCCTGTATTTAGAAGAAACAGTTTGCCCCTTAATCAAGTCACAATACATTTTGGTTTGAGCTTTGTAAAAGTGGATATTAACAGTGACATTTTATACATTTAACAATGAGATTGAAAGTAGTTAGTCTAAAAAACTTAACGTAAATAATAAATGCGTGTCTATATTGAGTGTGTGTGGGTGAGGGTCTATGGGTGAGTGGGTGAGTGTGCCTGTGTGTGTGTGTGTATGTGTGTGTGTGTGTGTGTGTGTCTGTGTGAAATATACCTTACTTTTTTGTTATAATACACAAAAAAAACCCTAATTTTTTTTACTTGACATTAATCACTAAATGAACGTAATGAGTAATATCAATTTTTATTTAAAAATCTTAAAAACGAAATCAATGAGAATATTTGATTATCTTCAATTTGCCGAAATAAGTCTGGAGACAAAGAAAAAACCTTATCTAGCATCACCGTAATGACTCAATACGATAAGTGAATTCGCCTGATTGAACACTGAGATCAAAAGTACATGCTTATGTACTTGTGTTTCAATGCAAATAAAAAGATTTGGGAATTTTCGGAAAGAATTTTTCTTTTTGTAAGGTGTAAAATAAAATATCTTCTAATGTTGATTTAGGCTATTTCTATTCAATATTGAATCAGTATTTTTGAATGTCTCCGATTTTACGTTTTTAAACCAAAAAACATACCTATCTACATTAATTATACGATCTATACCAGTTAATAAAAACAACCCGTAATGAAACGTAACAAATAATAAAGTACGGTAACGATTTTGCCAATTTTTGTTTTCAAAGAATTTGTCTATACTTACACTGGGAAGCTGGGATACGTGGGATGCACAGCACTGCAAACAAAAACGGAATTCTTCTTAAACTAGGCAACCACTTCAAAATTATTACTCTATCAAACTTTTATTTGCCGAAGTTCGAAAGCTACCTACGTCTTTCTTTTTAAATCTGACATATGAGACAAAGTTGCGTTCGCATGATTCAAGCACTTTGTCATTCCCTCTATTGTTAGACACCCCTAGCTTTATAGAGATTGGTTTACTCTTTTGCACCTAAAGTTATTGTTCTTCGGCCACATATCATTATTCAACGTCATATCTCAAATGTAACTTCGAGGGGACGAAAGTGTTTTCCATTAAACAGCGATCCTCGTTTGTTATGTTCGAGAAACGTTTTGCACTCCATTCGTATATGAAACTTTCGAAATTTTACGTCGAATATTACACCTACGCGGTACATTTACGAGTATTTAGTTGGGCGTTGCAGTAGCATAAAGTATTTTGTAATAATTTTATAGTATCAGTAAAGATGTAAACAGAGTACTTACTAGTTTATTCTCGCATTAAATTCTGTAATGACTTTGCCCCATTACTTATCTTTGGATTAAAACACCTACGCTTAATATAAACGTCTTCGTATATGAAACCTTATAACGTTCCCTACATAACTATGTAACGCAGGTGCTATATACAAGGTACGTGATAAAAATTCAGTGCACATCGCGAAAAAATCTCTGAGTGAGAAAATATCCAAGATTCCATCCCCAATGTTTGCTCTTGGTGGTTAAGCTGCATCTAATGAAATCCCCTGTCAGAATATCCTTGCACCATATCTTAATTCGATCGCGCAGTCTTGATACTTTTCTAATACTTAAAATAAATGTATTTTGCTATCTTACGAACATGAGTCGCATATGTAATGAAACAAACAACCGCAGTTGAGTTGTAAATCCATATCTGCAATATAAATCATGAATACGTTTTTAAGATGCAATGAATAAATGAACAAACAATATTTAGAAGAGTAAAGTACTGGCCGACATAAGTAATTTATTCAGAATTGGTCATGTCAGTTCCGTTTTAATTATTAAGTAAATAGATTGACATGAGGATAATAACTTATTGCGAGCTCGAAACATGATTGTTCATTAACAGTTATTGTATTTTTTTCAGTGTTACATTCTAAACACTGCCCGAACATTTTTCTTTTAGTAAATTACAGCGAAATATATTTCTAATAATTTTCAAGTTTCAAGAAAATAGGTCGCACTACCAAGATAAACACGTGGGCACCGAGCGTTTTCAGTGCGGCCGTCTGTTTTGGGGTGTTATTCTGGACACGAAGACACTAATCTTCCTTATTTAATAAATATACATTAAGAACATCATTTATCTAGGAAATAATATTGTCATGCTGATTAGGGGATCTAGAGAATTGTAAGGGTAGCTTCTTGTAGTTCATTTGTAGAGCCTACTTATGTCGTACAATTTATGATTCTAGAATTTTCTATTATAATAATATTATTTGTTGTCGAAACAAACGAGTACGATACATTTAAAAAATACTACTTTTTTATTTATGTTAAAGCGATCTTGAAAAACCTATGTCTTTATTCTTCATCATTTTCTTTTTACTCACTTTAAACTTTGTAAAGTTTTTATCTTGGCGGTATTTCAAACGGTCATGCACGTCGCGTTCATGTTTATCATGTCAACTTGTAAACATCCGGGCTCACAAACAGGGTGTCCCAAATTATGTTGTTCTTTTACTTTAAACCAATAAATTAAGATCGGCGATTTTAAGCAAACAAAAGATAAGGGCCTAATTCAATCAGCGTGGGCAATTCAAACTTTTGTGTGGCTAAGGGGTTCCTAAGAAATCTTCAGGCGTAGCCAACTGTACATATCTTTGAATAAAACCCCCTCTTCAATTGAACAATGGGACGGTTCGGCCTAGTGGACATATAACGCTTGACCAATTTTCTTTTGTGCAAATGCCTACGATTGGAGAATATCAAACGGGTGCCCAGACGGTGGCTTGATTGAGTCTCTTTTTTTGTTGAAAAACCATTGATTTTGACAAATTCAGTGAACAGTAATACAATGAAACAGCCACTTTGGAAACTGAAGGTGTTGAATGTATGACGTTTGAATTCAATTGAGCGATACTCCTTAAAAAGATTGTTTTTGTTGACTTTTCACAAACAATTTTCTCAGAGAATTAATTTGTTCCAAAAACTGCAAATTATTTAGTAACATACTCTGATATAGCTCCGATACTATTGACCTCTGATTAGTTGTCCTATAATATGGATAATAAAGCCAACATGATCGTCCCGATAACAAACCAATTACCGGAGTTGACGAGAAAACACTTGATGCTTAAAGAAAAGGTGTCTAATTACACCAGACACGTTGAGTTCTCCCCTCTGTTGGAGAAGTTAAGTCTTGTACGGTTGATATCAGTCGACTTAACAGGGTTTTATTATTTTCTTAACACCTTACCGCATTGATGGGGGAATTAAGGCTGTTGTTTATGGCTGTTGATGTTTCATTTGATTTGTGTTATGGCTGATGGAAAGTTTTTTATAGTTTTTAGCCAATTAGGTGTTTATAAATTGTTATAAATATGAACTATTTTATGCGTTCTTGTATTATATGTCGATAATATTATTGGTGCCTTATTATTAAATTTTGTAAATAGTAATTTTCTGCTATTAACTTCAACGTGAATATTGCTTTAGATACATGATTTGCTAGAAAAATATTCTACTACAAATTTCCTTTCTTCAACAATCTCCAATCAATTTTCAAAGGAAACAATCTCTCTTCAACAAAATAGACTTGCCAGACCTACTTTCGGCGAATTCGATAATTTATAGCCTCCGATAGAAAATAACTGTTTCGGCGCAGAACCATCTAATTTCCAACATTGTAGCTCGCGTATTTATTTCCGTGGGCTTTGTTCTTCTATCCGCGAATTAAGCTGGATCCGCGACTCACCGAATGATTTATACAAGCCACGCTCATCCCGTTTTATTTACGACTACCGTTCTACAGAATAATTACAGGCCGGTATAAACGTTTGCAGATGTAAAAAGGGATTACCCTTTAATGATTACGCCGTAATTGCGCAAAGAAAGTTGGCAGAAAAAACGCCGCTTTATTTGCATTCAACGCTCGAGTTAAACGATGAACTTGGCTGTTTTTAGTCCGGTTTCTATTTTACCCTTAAATCACTTTAGAAATTACGTTAGATGGGTAAACCAATTTAATATTTCCACACCAAAGCTCGCAACGCCGAAAAACATAAACATTTTCAACATGCATTAACAAAAACAATGGAAGAGCGAAAACCCAAACATTTCTGTTTATGTTTTTCACAAAAAGATAAAAAAACTTGGGTAGGTACCCGGTTGGCCGCATTCAGCCGGGTAGCTGGGCATTGTTAGCACGATCAGGGTCTATTCATGCCTGCCCGGGTAAACGGAAAGCTTGAAAACATTCAAATTAGTCCATTGTGATTTATTTTTCTTGGCATCTCTGAATAATACTCCTAAAGTTGATGAAGGTCAATGTCATGAATTAGGTTTAGTTTCAGGAATATTTTTTGTTAGCTTTGTTGGCCTTTTCTCGAAGTAAGGGCTAAGTATAATTAATTGCTTCGACGATTTTAATAATTCCTTTAATTATACGTTCCATTTTTTTGTTTCTTAATGTATTATATAATACATATTTCTGATCAAAAGGAGATTGCAACACTATTTTAAAAACGAAGCACATAAACAGATATTTTCCAGGACCAACCCGAAAATGTAAAGGAAAATATACCAAAATCCGGCAGCGCAAACCGTAACATCGGTTTAAAACAAAACAAACCGCAGTTTCCAAGCGATTTCACTTCCAAATCTGCGATAGAAACGCATTCGAAATAAACCAAACATTTAGGCAAGCAAAATTCATTGCTTATCGCTATCTATTGAAAGAAATTCCGTCGCAGTTTGCAATTCATAGCGAGCGTCGAGTGCATTAGCTGCCGCAACTCGGGGCGGGCATGTAATCGTATTTGCATTATAAATTTGTTCGTACACGTAATGGGCTCCTGCAACTGAGAGTAAACAAGCCACGAGCAATGGAAACACTTGCGGTATTCGAAGTGATAGAACTTTGTCGTGCAGTCGCGGTAGCGTTTGACTACATTCGGACTAGGTGCAACTTTGTATGTGAGTGAGTGGTGATGTTTTAATGTGACGACTTGTTTAGCTTGTTTTAAATACTTATTGAATTTATATTTTATGCTTAAATGGCGTTTATCTTAGTAAAGAGATTGTAAGTGTTTTAAGAGACCAAAAAAGACTTGGGTAGCTTATGACTGACCTTAAATAGATCGTTGATAAATCTTACCAATACATTCATAATGTTAATGATTTAAAAGATAATTATCCTACCAATATTATGATCGCAAAATTTTAAAAGTATGGATGGATTTTTGTTGCTTTTTCACGTTCAAACAAACAAAAAAACACAATCGCAGAACGTCACAGAATTAAATGTAAAGTGATCCTTTCTTCGATAGTTTTATTATACTCTCCAAATAATGCCTATTATTAGTTTTTCACATAATTCGTACGAGACGATTAATGATTTAAGGAACACTTAATAAATATATTTCCAAAGACCTCTTTGTGAAAATAAAGTAGATTAATGAATATTAATGACAGGCAACTATAAAAATGGTTGCTATGTCATCAATCATTACTATAATCTTGAGGTGAATAATAAAATTCAAGGTAAGGTTAGTAAACATAGTTTATTTTTTGATAATTTTCTCTTAACTGATTGTTTGCATGATAAATTGGGTGGTGTATTTTTCTTTTAATAAAAAATACTTTTTTTTTGCGTATTTTTAATTATTTGCAGATACGAAGTAGTTCAGTGATTTTTACAATGATGTGAAACTAATTTCTATCGCACACTTGATATCGTAGCTTACTATATTATAAGTACTAAACACATTCGTCATTTCAGTACTGTAATGAGCTAAGTAAATTAAAATTACTCCTAAGTCACAAGGCATTTACAACTACATAAAACATATTATTATAATAAAAAAATATGACAACTAATTTCAAATAAAACAAAAGCTAGCTATAATCTTTCAAAACACTCGTAGAAACCAAACAAGAAAAAAGATTAAATACTAACAAAAGGCAATCAACTTATCATAGATTTAAATTAAGAAATTCCCAGGACATCTACAATATCTTGCTATTTATATCCCAGTCTTGCTTGGTCTTGCTTAAGTCTTGCTTCATGCCATTCGCATAGCGAGAATGTTGGCAGAGGGCGGTCTGCGGTCAGGCCGAGCCCGCAGCCATTTTACAAGTGGTTGTTACGGTGTTACCCTCAGAATGCTGGATTGTACACATCGTATAATTAATAATCCTTGAGATAGTCGGTTATTATGGACGATTACAACTGTAGTTCTCGAATTTAGGGGACTGTCGTTGAATGACGATGTGTGGTGTATGAATGACTTGGCTGGTCTGTTGGTCTAGTGGTTAGTGGCTTTCACTGCTATACTGTAGGTCGTGGGTTTGATCCCCACCCAGAACAAAGGTTTGTGTGATGTACACGATCATGTCAGAGTGATGATGGTGATGACGTTGACGTTGTGTCATGTCCTTAACCGATTGACGATTAAGACCATGACACATAATAATATTGTATGGAAAATAGGTACAGATTATCGTCCATTCCTAATAATGTGATATTTCGCACTCTACATACTAATTTGCTTTATATATTTGGATCTTCAATATCAAAATACTTGACTTGACAAGTTTAAGATGAATACAATTGGTATAATTTTAGTGTTCACCTACTATAACAGGAGACCACACCAAGTACAATTATAAAGACAGTTCATAGACAGGATTAGATTAAAGTTTATAAGACCACTCAAAACTTTTGAAGTCTAACAGGGTATAAATAACAACAAAATCAAAATAAAAAATGTGCAAAGACTAACTTTTGTAATGGAGCTATTTATTTTAGCATTCCACTTGATAACACCCAGACAGCATTAAGTAAATAATCCATACATTTCACTCAAATATTGCATTTCAAAAGAAAAATCTCTTTTATACAAACACATTAGGTGCAAAACTTGTTAGGGGTGCAAAAGTAAAAAAAACACTGTCTAAGTACGACGAAATGTTTGTAGTAGGAGAACATGGAACAGGAAAGTTGAGGGAAGTGGTTCTACATTGCCGTAGACGCCATTTTTTTATTCTGATACAATAATAGTCTGTAAAATACAGGGAATATAAAACTTATGCCTGGAGAGACAATTAAATAGTACAAAGTAACAAATTGTACCCCTTTTTTTAAATATCATATCGGATTTCACAATGTGACTACTTAGGTAATAACTTATTTGGGTAGGTATGTAGCAAAAAATTATGACCCTATCAGCCACAGAAAATAATAGTGTTATTATGCTCATTAACTTAAACACGAAATGTATCCTGGGCTCATTTAATTTGCACTAAATAACTTATCTCAGTCACGTCAATTTTTTGTACAGTAAAATAGATCACCACCTCCTAACACTGACACACACAAACTCTACCACTTCTACCTACAACATTCCATTCGCAAAAAGAAGCTAGATCATTAATGCACCCTCTTTTACCCTCACATTCAGATAAGTAAGTAAAACAACTTTATTTGATGTTTGTCAGTGGTCGTCCCGCCGCCATGACACCTAGGGGAAGTGGAATACTTTGCGTACATTACACTGAATTATGTTATGAGTTGCATTTGCGTGGTTGGAATTAGTTTGACTTGTCGTGTCTTGTGTTATTAAGAGTTCATGGTCGTTTAAGATGTCTTGGTTGATGTGATGAGGTTTTTTAACTTTTCTTCTTGATGTAACGATATAAGTTTTCCCTGTGTCATGTCTGATGAAATAGGGTGCGATACGTTTGTTAGGGGCAATGATCATGAGTAGCTTGTTAACGTCCAAGTACTAGAAGAAAAATCAAATTAAATCGAAATGGTTTTAAATTTGGTGCTGATGTATTACATACCAAATCAGTACCAAGTATCAATCCAGTACAAAACCTGACTTAATACTTAGAAAAATACCAAAGTATTTACTTTTATCCATGAAGTGAAACTTTAATAATACAGTAGGTCAGATAGACCAATTCGAAGCTAAGTTACTAGATATTTCGAGAACACTTTTCTCACATCCTACAACAAAACTCAAGCACAAATAAACAAAATCACAAACACTTAACAACATACATAGTAAAAACCACAAACATACAAACACAGGTATAATTCACAAAACGGCACAATTTCCGTACATTAACGGTAGTACGACAGAATATAACGACCTTTTGCTCCAGCAAATGGATCGCTCGCTCGATAGCCTATTTCCATCCAAACTGGTACGGCTCTGCATAGAGACAATAGTTCTTAAAGCGGCACTCACTTAAAGCGTCCCATTTAGTTCTACAAAGGAACTTTTACGATTGCACTTTCCACTATGAGTTTGTGACTTGTCATTAAGTAAATTCTTTGTTAGATTCATTGTAATTATACTGTGGTTTTATGTTGCATTAACGATGCTTTTATTGTAGGCCATAGAAACAGAGCGGTTTAAATGAGAATGTTGCAACAATTTGTTGAAACATGCTGATGCTGATCAATAGAAAAAATAATTATCAAATTTTTATGGTCTCCAACAAAGGCTGTATACAATAAAAACTTAGGATTAAGTACAAGAGCATGTGTTGTTTATTCTTTCAACTATAGGAGACCGCGGAGAACAATGTAATTTTTTTTTAATTCCAAATGAAAATTTTAAAATGAATATGAAAATTGTTTCCATACAGTTATAGTAACACTTACATTAAACCAATTCCCACTGGACCATTCAATCACTATAAAAAAAAAAAACAAATAACCATCTGCAAATAAAAAGCTGAATCTGCTCACCTATATAGGTGAAAAAAATAGGAAAACGAACAATGGAATAGGCTCATGAATTACATAATTTACACGCACGATGTCAGTGCTGGGTCCCAATCACTTTTCAACGGGGCCACCGACTGCGACCACCAGATGGCGCTCCAAAATCCGCGGTAATCCCGAATTTATTATCTGTTTGCAACCATTTGCCGTTGCGATGCAATCCGACGAATTCCACCAACGGAATGAATGTGAGCGAATTCACACGTATTGAAAAGCGGTTAAATCTGCGCATAGAATTTAGTTTGTGTTACAAAACTATTTTAGGAATGTTTAATTGAAAAAAAAAAGCTTGGAAATTAGTTACAAAAATTGTAGTAATTTTTTTATTGTGATGGCTTTTTATAATATTTTGTATCGGACAAAAGTCTATTGTGTCGGCCAATTCATGACATTTTTTAGAAATTATATTGTTAATATAGACAGATACATCCATTGAATAGACTAACTGTAGCTTACCTAACCTAGCAACCCGTGAACGAAAGAGATCTCTGCCTTCGGAATATAAAAAAAACAGCTATAGTCACGTACAAAGTTGAAATTTCATGAAAGTAGGTTTTATATTTTATAGAGTTGAAAAAGACGTTAACCTTGTTAAAGTTCTGCGATTATATTAGAAGTAGTTCTAAACCGTATATTGTTTTCAACGTCTATGCAGCAAAGCTTAACACTTTGCGTAAAAGTTCTCAACTAAAATTTTTAACATAGTAAGAAGGCAATTCGAGAAAATCCTCAGAATTTCAGCTTGAAAATGTTGTTTCAAAATCCGCTAAGTATGCTCAAAACGAGAACGAAGGTTAGTAAGTAACGATAAACAGCTAAACACACTTGTAACATCACGGTTAACAGTTCTACCGAACAATAAGTGTGCCAAGTGAGGTTTTAATCACCTGCATCGGAGCTCGACGCAGATGTGCCGGCAAATCCCCTGTAAGCCGGGACTTAGTTCACACTGTTCGTGTAATCACGCCAGTTGAATTATCGTTCGTTTTAAATACAATTGTAACACGCGATACAGAATAATATTGGGAGACAATGAGGTACAATCGATTTTATAGTTACACTTACGAAGCTGGCTTAATATCGGTAGCAATAATGCGATCTTACTTGTGTTTATGCTCCGTATAGGAGAATCTCCAAGGCTTACGACTGTCGTGTAAACAGCAAGTTGTGTGGTGTTTCTTCGCTGAACGATTTACCGAGGAACACGACCCAGCTGAATAGAATTGAAGACGCTGGCAAGATAGATTGTTCTCAACTAAATTTTCTGTACATTTAATTCATAGTTCGTACTCAAGTTTTGGTTTCATAGTGACAACATAATAACAATGAAGACGTGTGAGATAGAGGTAGGAAATAAAGATTTATGAATACATTATTATGTAACGTGTACCCCCGTCTATGTAGAAACAATGACGTCAATATTAGAGCAGGTTCGGGAGTGTTCTGAAGCCATAAATTTCAACCTACACAGCGCCAAGAATGATTTATAGACTTACTTTTGAAATGTCCTGTAACGAGAAAGTGAATATACTCAGGGAATATGTGCTACTGGTATTCAATTTCCAAAAGTGTCTGTGTTACGTGTTTGAAGTGAGTTTTATAGAGTTACGACAGTTTAGGGGTAAATTATAAAACAAAACAGAACTTGAAAAAATAATAATTTAAACACTCCATTGAGGCATAGTTAACTAACAGTGGGCCAAACAATGTGATAATTAATTCCTATTTATTACCAACTGATCTCCATACCATGTAATATCGGTCTTAAGACCTTCTCAAAACGACGATATCCAAAAATGTTTTATGACGTAAATAAAGCAAAACATTTCTACGCACGGTTATAATACATTATGAAAAAAAAAACTACTAGTACCACACATGTTGCCAGTACAGAAAAATATAAAACTACAAAAAAAAACTATCTCCAACATGTACCGCTGACATCTTATAATCTAGCAATATTTACGAGTTCTTTATTAAAAGAGTAGTGTTATATGCATCTGTGAACAACGTCCCTTATTTCCAATATTATCTGAAGATGCAGGAACACAACACCTGAGTCTGTCGTGGGATTAAAATGAAGCAGCGCAGCCGGCGGTGTGAACTCCGCCACAAATATGTATGCCTTAGAATGTATAAGTATAGTGGATTATTCCTTATCGTTGTACAAGCTGGTTATAATTATAATATTACTTTCTGTTTAAAAATCATTTGATTATCAAATAGGACAAATATATTACAGGTATGAGAGCTACTAAGATCGTTTGGGGCGTGAACATGAGGGTTTTTTTGTGCATATCAACGCAACAGTCTGTCAAAAGTGATAGTTTTTCATGTATGACGGTACTTGTTCCGATTTCCGATACTCCTAGACCTGTACCTACTTAGCTCACCCACAACCTACAAGAGCATTCTAACGTCGTGTTTGTAAACAGTCGAATTAAACAATTGAATAAATCATCACAGTAAAATAATTTACTTGCCATAAACCAAGTGGATCGGAGACCACAGATGTTAATTTCACCAATATTTGTCAACGTGACAGCTGAGCCGAGTTTAACACAGATAGGCTGTCAAATACTAAATCATTTCATCGCATCGCGGTCCATTCCCGACTTAATCCCGCCATTTCCTCTAAAAAGTCTTTGAATAGAATAAAGATATAACAAAGGGCAAAAAACAAGGAATTTCTTTGACCTGTTCAAAAATCCCAAATTATTCCCTTCAAAAACGGGGACATGAAAAGGGAAAAATTGAATTACTATACGAATTTGAAATCTCTGTGATGTTTGTTTGTGGAAATAGGAAAAAAAGTGAATGCATTAGTTTGTCCCGCCCTATAAAAGGTGTCTTACACATAAAGGTGGAATTCTGTCATTCTTGGACCCTCGCCTGCATTGCTCATGAATATTTGAGTGACGTTCTTACGATACGAAAAGTGGTGAACATGTTTTTTATCGCGACGTTTTTGGCGAATAACGGAATGTTACCTTTTTTAGGTCACATCTACCTACTTATTGTAATAAAAATACGAATAAAACAAGCCTTATTATTGTGTGTATAGAATAATGTAAGGGATGTGTCGTTCTGTATTTTAGCTTTATTACCTTATGTTACTTTTAAAAAACAAATGTAAGTTTTTATAAAAAGTACAGGCATCTAAAATTTATCACAAGGACAAAAAAGAAATTCGCATCTCGAACATTTTATAACATAAATGTGTCATGTAAAATTTGTGGTTAGTTTTTGCTTACATAATAAAAAAAAATATATATTGCAATGAACCTTAATTATGAGGTAGATACAAAAAAGTTTAATTTATATTCTTCGTGTTAGCAGGTGAGAATCTCGACCTTAAACGAAAATAAGGTTAAAGTAATCTTTGCCTTAATTTCTTGCGTCTTCTTAATAAGTAGGTTAACTATATTGGCTTTTCATTCGCATGCAAACAATGTAAGCTACAAGTTTAGAAGATTTGTATATAAACTGTTCAAATAAAGATAGGCCAAAATTCTATATACTTGCTAACAAATAAATCGGAGATGCTTCTTGCCAAAATTCCCCTTTTCCGTGGTCTGTAGAACAAATTCTATACAGTATACAAATAACGGTGAATTTGATATCTGAATATAAAATTGGAAGTTAGAGAAACTGTTGAGACAAAAGAATATATTTGTGGCGAACAGGTAGGTGTGGGTAATTTCCTTGAAGTAAGACCAAAATTTATTTCATGTGATGATTAATTTATTAGAGCCTGGACCCTTAACGTCACGTTTATCAGTAATATTATTGCAGTTGTGCAAGAAAGACGCCGCTTTACGATATGTACTACGCTGTCACGCTTTCACAACAAAAATTATATTACTTTAAGACGTGGTTGTACTTTGAGCTCTTGAAGCAAGATTGTTAATTTATTGTCAGCGAGACGACGCACTACACTACATGTAGTATATCTCACCTCTACAACGGTAATCTTCCTGCTTATAAATCTCATCAATCGCCCACAAGAAGAGTCGATATTTTTAATGATGACGATTAAAAAAAATCGCCCCTACACCTATTGAACTTTAGTTCAATCTAGAATATTAATAATAATCGACAAACATTAATAATACTTATTATACGCAAATACTTATTTCGAGGAAATGTAGCTTTTCTACAAGCCCCGAAACGATTTAAACCCCTGTAAATTATAACTTTGTATTACGCGTTTGCGGCAATCATAATCTAGGTAATTAAACAAAGACTTTGGAAACATCTGTAAATATTGTATTCAGTAACTCATGTAATTTCACTTTTGGATCTCCTGTTAGGCCGACCACGAATTTTATTTAGGAAGTTTTAGAGAGATATTATTGAAAAATAATTAACGCAAGTATTTAAATACGTCTCAAAGTAACACGTCATACTGTCTCTCCATATTGTCTTTGTCATTCCACTTGACAGTGACGGACAACAAAACCTCTTTTTTATTTTTTTATGTACCCTGTATAAGATCCCACTGCTGGGCAAAGGCCTCCCCTTTCTCCTTCCAAACCTCCCTGTCTTTTGTGAGCAGAAATTGCAAAACCTCTGAATTACAAACAGAAAAATCACAGCATTTATTTATGTCACATATTTAGTTATTACAAAGAATTAATTATTGTTTTAAAGGAACAACTTTGCTGCGCCGACCCCAAGTAAAAATTGGTATAAGGGCAGGGGAATGATGATGATGATGATGAAAGGAACAACTTTATTGCAACGAATACCTATAAGAACTTTTTGGTTCAAAAATACGAAGAGCTACTTTAATCAAGACAGGGTAAGCCCAAACTTTGAAGAGCTTTAAGATAAAGACTAAGCAAAAGAATAGAACAGTAAACACACGTTAATTTAGTTCCCTATACAGGCCCGTTTAATTATTCATCTCATTAGAGAACTTCTAGGCGTTCCTTTGTAGATAGTTGGATCGGGTGCAGTGCCGATAGCCTAGTTCCAAGGAAACTTGTGCTGAAGTTTTGTGAATGTGTCGTGCCTAACTTAATGTCTTCGAATTGTGAGGCAAAGATAATAAGGAAGGTATTGGTGCTTTGTTCTACTGCGTATTGTTTTGAAAGTATGGAGTGTTATAATTTATGGGTGTTTCTTTGTTTTGATTTGCATTTTGATATCTGGATGTTTATAGACGGTGTGTAATTTTTTATGTTAATTATTGATAAGTTGTCGACAATCGTACTATGAAACATTTAGGCAATTTTTTACGATTGCCTGTCTTAATTATTTAATTGTTAGTTAAAATTTGGACGTAAAACGTTACAAAATAGTACCTACCTAAAAGTGGTATGGTACGGATTTACGGTTACGGTTTTCTTAGACCTTAAATGACACAGAAATAATTAATTAAAAACGTGGCATTTTACAACTCTAGCATCCAGTTTCCGCAGACATCGATATCAAAAACAAAACACGTGACCGTCTATGCAACCTTCAATCAATTTAAGCGGAGAGCACTGTCAGAGTTCAGGCGGGCATAACATATCGTGCGTCGGGGACAGACCGACGGATAGTGGCGTGACGAGGGGAACGTCACTACCATAGCATCACAGTCAATTCCGCTCATAGCAATTTATAGCAATTCATTTGTTATATCGAACAATCGTTATTATATGATCGCGTTCACTTGTTTTTTTTTGCTGGAATATTGTCACGTTGTCACGTTTGATGGATCAGAGTCACGCAAAGATTTTTTGGGCACTTAAAATGTTTTTTGAGGTTTGTTAGGACAATACAAACGCGCATTTTTATGTTATTTTACATTTATTGGAAGTGGTTTTGATAAATCCTTTATGCTTAATGAAAGCCTATATTTTTTAGGCTTAGATTAGAATAAAATGTTAATGACTGAAGTTAAAGTTCTTTAATAAATACCCATTCAAGTTCGGCAGAGCAATTTTGCTTTATGAATAAAACCTTTACAAAAAAATATTTATCTCAAAGACTTATTCCTTTCACTACTTTAAAATAAATCTTTACACAATCTGATAAAAGTGTGATTAACCCCTTCAAGAATCGCTTCTTTTGTTACCCTGAATTGGACTCATCGACTACTGTAATTACAGTTGAAGCAGCTTTTAACGCCTCACAATAGATTACTCAGAACATTAATCTTGAAGCATTGAAAAGTGCACCGTTCAAACCCTTTGCATACCCTTCACGAAATCGCGAACCAATTTAGCGTGAAAACAGTAGGGTAGTCGACAGGTTAGACGGGACAAAAGCAAACAAGTTCAATATCGTGAAAGAACAATAGGGAGTGTGACGTGACAAATGACGTGCAGGTGTCACGGGCGTGTTATCGGCAAGCCGCAGCCGCAAGACACCGAGATTGTGAATACACTATGATTAAGCGCCGCAGACTAGAACATGCCTAAAATCTGTAATGTTAAGTTTAAATTGGGATTAGTTTAGTTTAAGAACTTCAACTGTTCGGGACCAATTAAGGGCAGGGAGTACAAGGAGTGTGACAAATTACGTCAGGTGTCACGCAGCGTGTTATCGGCGTGCCACAGCTGCGAAGAGCCGCCGCGTTAGTGAATATTCCATGATTAAAGAAAAATACTTCGAAAATTTTTCGGCGAGAATTCTAACGTCGACATTTTCGCACATTTATGGTATTGTTGAAAATACATCATTTTGAAGACTTGCTTTCAATCATTCTTGAAAGTACTCTAACAGTCACTAAATAATCTCGTTTTTTTTGGATGATTTGATTGTGCTAAAATATTAATATTATCATTTTTATCCAGAGCTAATTCTTCAGCCTTACTGATAATGTAGCTTAATATATACCAACAAAGTATACAAATCATCACGGGAGTCGCCTATCTTTCTGTACTTACACTTACCTTCTCCAAAAGTGATCAGATACGTCGGTCCTTAGATAAGGTCGTTTCAGACGGAATGAGCGTGACAAATGTCACGCTGTCGCGACTTCCAAAACGTCAGGTCTCTTATCTGCATGCTAAAATTAAGTAAGAGGCTTGGGGCTCCTAGCTTGTGTCGGAATGAGAATTAACGTTGTAAATGTGATTTACCTTAATGACGTGACAGTCTGAGATAATTTTCTGGATGAATATGTTGTGACTTGTTTGATACAACAAAAATATATTTAAGACTAGGCTTTAGTAAACATAATCTTTGCCCTAGACTGACTGACTGACTGACATATTACTAATTACACATTGTTAAAGTTTAACAAGTAAAAGCTAAAACATTACAAAAATGTTTTGTCATTTCAAAACATTAGAAGCTCCAATACATGACACACAATGAATTAAATTCTGAAGAAAAACTAATGACACGTAAGTTTTGAGAAATTATTGTGTTACGAGCTCCTGACTCATTTTACCACATTTCATTTTAAATACACGTATACAGCTGTGTTACGAATTCTAGCAAATTAGTTCATTCAAAAGGAAAGCTCTTGTCAACTTGATTTGTCACGGCACAAAGCTGGTAATGTAAGTAATTGTTATTGTGTCATTTGTAAACTAGTTACAACTGTCCTGGTGCTAAACCAGTACTAGACGCTTTGTAATTCTCTCAGTAGATAGAGTACTGGAAATGCTGGTACAAAATAATTGTCAAATTGATATAGCTATCTCGTTTTACTATTAGATATATTACGTATACGGTGTTTGAAATGCCGATCAACATCAAATTATGATTTGCAAATTCTTTTTACACACATAATTTCTAGTGTTTATTAATGTATGTAAAGCGAGTTTTTTTTATTCTTATATCTGAGTTCTCGAAATCAGTTTTTTAGTTAAGCGTTAAAATCCTCACATTTATTTGTATAAAATATATATGCTGCATGTAATCATTTTCCAATACTCTGTAATGGCATTCATAATTCATTCAACAGACTTTATTTTTTATTGTGTGTCGGTTCAAAACCATCTGTGTTATGTTTTTTTTTGTAAAAAGTCATGATGTGTCATATATGACGGGTCAAACTGAACATAAAACAAAATACTGCAAGTCCAGAATATAAACTTTATCCCCATAAAATACAAATTTAAGTTACCCAACAAAAGAACTTACAATACAAAACGAGCCTCGTGTTTTCCTTTCAGTCTGGCGCGCAAAATGCCAGTTATTATCAATAGACTGTAAAATAAGGCTGACCGCACATTGGAGTCACGACAGTTTTAAGACAGACTTGCCTCACATAGACAAGTTTGCCTTATACCTGCGTTGACTAGAATGTTTTGTCGTTGATGTGCGCGCCCGCATAAATAAAAAAGGGTAGCCGACAAACGTTAGTCAGACGTCTGGTGCGATTTGGACAATTTTGTCTCTGAGACGTTTTGTTTGAAGTATGCGCACCTTCATATGTTTTGTATAGCAATAGTCTGTCTTAAAACAATCTTGACTCCAATGTGCGGTCAGCCTAAAGCACCCAGTTGTCTATTTGACAAGCTGTCTGGAAAATGAAAACATGTATCGTGTTGGTTGGTCCCGTGATCTGTTGCGATTTGCGATTATGACGTGGCGGGAGTGTTGTAATTACTGTACTGGACGTTATGACGTAATTTGATTTGCTTTTTGATCTACATTTTGAATTGGGGTGGGTACTAGGTATGTAAGTTAATATTTTGATGTAAAAATAAGTGTACGATCTCAGTTATATGAATGAAGTATTTTTATTATGATTATTTAATACCATTTTGAGTATTTTTTTATAATAACTTTTGCAGTTTAAAACTATTAAACAGATAAAGCAGCCCATCAAAATCATTTCTTAGGCGTGGATCTGGAAAAAAACAAAGTGAATAAATGAAAGTAATAAGTGTAAGTAAATTTCGTTAAATCTTATTTTTCTTTACTATTTTATTCCTGTGTGGTCTTATTGCCGAGTGTAAGTAAAAATCCCAAATCTATATTTAACAGTAACCTAATAACAACCAACACAGACACAGAATAAAATTTATTACACATTTTCCGAAAGTCGTCCTCGAAATCTCACAGTACACCAATTTTTAGCACACATAAATTTTGTTCTACGACAAATCGGATGGGACGGTCTTATCAGTTTGTGGCAAGATAAAACTTTACAGACGTTTTCTCCGAACATTTCGGATAAATTAAATTCCTTCGCGTTGAAGGAATACTCAAATCGTCGATGCACTATGCTTAGCTGATTTTCCAAAAGGTATTTCCTATATCTTTATGCGGTTGACATAATTTTATTTTACTTTAGTTTTGCATTTCGTTTTTTTGACGGTTTTTAATATTTGAATATACCTAAGTATGTATACTTAAAAATGACTTGTCAATGAAAACTGAAGAAAAGTTAATATTTTGAAAAAATATAATTAATTTTTGTTATTTTCCACTGAAGAATCTAGCGTGTATTGTTGGATATCTTTACAGTATTTACGTTATTCAAATTTATTGAATGGTTTCAAGTTTCACGTAATAATTCTGCCTATTATGAGTCATTAATTTGACAACACAATAATAAAACGAAAATTTATTATAATCCAAATTCAGGGGCTACAGCAAACAACCGCAGTATCGTTGTATAACTTCATAATAAATTTCATCAACGTTCGAAAAACAAGACTATAATTAAAACAGAATGATCCCATAACAGTCATAAAATTCGTCGCAGAATCAAAACGCGGTTCGTGTGTCATTGCGGATATAATGCATATTATTTCAAGAGGTGGCTGAAATAACAGTTTAGCGGTATCTGGCAGTACCCACGCGTTTTGTTACCTTTGTACCCACGTCCTGTTACAACAAACGAGTCGAAAATGTTGGATGTGTACTTAGCTGTGCAGCTGCAAGATAATGTGTTTTTAGTGCAATTATGTTGGACTCATTTTATAGGGCACTTTCAGAAAATGACCAGATGGAACTTTTACGTTTTTGAGCTGCAATTTCGTTTAAGCTCTCCGGGTTGGAACATGACGCTTTGGAAGGATACAATAAAAATGTGCTACGTATTCATTTTTGATAGACCACAATGGAAACATAACAGCTTTAATAACCGACAAAGATATTGAGCCAATGAAAAGGCTACAGACCTCATTTTTTTTAATCTTGATGACTCATAATATGCTATTGCAATAGATTTTTCCTTAAATGGTATTTCGCAATTTGCATTTAGGACCTGTTCTTTTTGTATCGCAATAAATATCTTCATATCAAACCGCGCGTTGATTCGATCGTGCTAATGTAATAAAAGTACAAACAACGGTCCACTAAAAGGATACAGCGAGGGGTTAATACAGGCACACGTGTTGTATTCCGCTCACGTAGTATGTAAGTAACGGCGTCTTCGCACCGAGCATGTGACACCTAGCGTTAGGTGCCGTGAAAAATGGTCCATTTCCCGACGCGCGGATAAATTTATCTTCCCGAGGACTATTGCGACGCGCCGCGTTATTCCTGTTAATATTCATTGTGGAACAACAACGTGACTTTTCCAGTCCCAAGCATCCTCTCGACTTCTCCGCTTCACTGCTTTAAACAAACACGTCACTTAATTCTTCTCGTTTGCAATTCATATTTACCGTGTTCCACCGTTAACTCGTTGCCAATTTTATTTATTCGTTATTTAATTCGCAAAAATGGTCCCGCGGAAATTTTAAACCGATGACAAAGGCAATGCACCGAAAATGTCACGCGACCGCAACGCCAAACCAATTAAGCGTATATCTGGCTATAATTCGTGTCTACAGTGGGGGTGGGGACGTGGGGTGAACCGGAATGAGGCGAAAATATGACAAAAATCGTGTAGAGACCAGACGACATTAATTCAATTGTCGCCGGTCAGAACGGATCAGCGTTAGACAGATCAACGTGAAATCTGATATTTGGCGGGGATGGACAATTTCCTTACGCGGCTAATGGATTGTGAGGGGACGGCTTACGCGATTATTCATATGATTGCCATGTGTGGGGACATCCTTTATTTATGGCGACATATTTATTGGGCCCGCGTTCTGCGTATCGTCAGTTTTACTGCGCACACTACGCTATTGCTATTTATCACCACATTAATATACAGACTAGACCAGACTGCGTCCGAAGTATCCTCATAATTACAATTCGATCGTCTCTCAATTGCATTCTCATTAACGCAAAATTTTGCTGTGGATTTTAATTTAACTGATCATCAACGATTTTTAATTAAAGTTTAATTTGCGTCGTTATTTATAGAAACTTAACTGGATACGAGTTGTTGTTTGTTGATGCTAAAAATAAATTTAAGTAAAAACTGTTTTAAAATACCTGAAAGTTTGATAGTTGAAATTGAACTGTAATTTTAAAAGATAACTGTGTAAAAAGTGCAGTAATTCCAGGTACATCATGAGTCAAATATACAAAAAGGAGTATGATTATAATATATGGAGTATATTTTTTTTTATATTAACAGCTAATCTCATCCACGTACCTATCAAAAGAAGGATCTTTATATCAGAGGTAGGACTATTATATCAGACTGAAATGTCTGTGTCCGTGTCTGTGGTTTTCATCATTTAGTTTATTATTTTGTATTCATAATCCTAAGACCTAAGAGGTCATTCAAGGTGTTGCAAAGAATTTCAAATATACAGCTTAAGTTAAAAATCATAAACAAATATTTCAAATCTTTATGGAAAATTTTGTTATTACCCTCATTCCTAGAAATACTAAATAAGCTTTAGGTTTTCCAATTATCTTGCCAGACATTTGCAAAAAAATAATGCTTATTATAATTAATTTTATAACAAGAACAATGTTAAAAATAATAAACGAAAACAATGAAGTTAATAACTTCATGAATTGGCGTCAAAACTATGCAAAATTAATAAAGAAATCGATGTTTATTTGTTTCAAGAGTGGGTAAAATTATATTATAAAAAATAAAAAAATATTAAGAATGTAATAGTCTCTTGCCTAACTGACTTCATTTATTTTGTATATTTTAAAAGGCGAGAATCAAAGACTCTACAAGTAACAAAAATAACGGAAATTAACAGATATATTAACTACTTATGTCTAGTCAATGCACTAATGTTTTTTTTCCTCTAATCCTCCTACGGTGAGTCAAAACAATTTTTGCAGCAATAACCAGCCTATACAAAATGACCACTTATCTGCAAGACATCTAGACAATATAATGGAACATGTCAGCTGTCAAGAGATCATAGATGCTTCAATGGGTGCGTATTAAGCCTACTACTATCGCTTAAAGTAACATCAATACCGTCGTGGAAGAGAGACGCCGCTCTACGCCGTGTCTTGCTATCTCGCTTCCTCAATTGCAATAATATTAGTTTGAAAGGTGGTAGTGGTTCCCCTGCAAGTGTTCGTGACATTTAGCGATACAGTACCCAGATTCCTGACGCGTGCAAATTGAGTTTTCTGCTTGCCAGCTTCGCGGATGCCGATTGACAAGTGAACAAGCGCCTTTATTAATTAATATTGTTATTGTGATGTTTTTATCTTTATGTGGAATGAGGTTTCATGTGATGACTGCTTTGGGTGTATTTGTCCGAAAAAAATATTGTTATTACACAAGTTTTTAATATGAGTTCTGTGTGTGTTTTGATTTTAATTAATATCTAAAAAAAAAAGAAATATAGAGTAACTTTTTTTTCATTTATTTTTGTAGTTGGGGACTTTGACTTTTTCGAAAGTATAGCTTTTAGGCGTTAGAACATAATAACAGGAATATAATAATAAAATTCAAATGCAATAAATCTTTGAGAAATTAAATTGTACTTCAACCCTATTTAATTGACACTAAATTTACTATTACAGCCCTATTAAAGCCAGCATAAAACGATTGTTACCCAATAAACTTTGACGAATAGTGCTGTAAGCAACTGCCGTTGTATTGAGTCATTAAACTTCAATCAAAAAGTTTTAAACGGTACACTAAATTGAAATGCTTATAGACTTCTTGATAGGGCTAAGTTTTTCGTAGATGAGATAATGAGACTTCGATTCCCAAAGGTTGTGTTCTTGAATAGATAACCTAGACATACGTTCTTGCCTAAGACGAGTCTTGGCTATCGTTAAGAAGGAAAAAAATGTATAAAAAAAGGACTAATTGTAATTTTTTACATAGCAAAAGATCAATGACCAAACTATATTATGTACTTTCAATAACTAAAATTGCGAAGTACCATTACAAAGTAACGGCCATTCTCAAGCGTTCAATTTAAATTTAATTAGTAAATTCAAACATTAAAGTTTACGACTTTGATTAAACTTAAATTAATCAAATATTATTTCTAACAATAACAATAAATAATTCTAGTTACTTTTTATACTGACCTGTTGGTCTTGTAGTTAGTGGCTCTGGCTGCTATTCCAGAGGTCGTGGGTTCGATTTCCACCCAGGAAAAATGTTTCTGTGCATCATTTGCCATGTCTAGGTGTAATATTTATGTACTTAGAAATATATAAGTACGTTTATCAATTGTCTAGTACTTATACTACAAGCTCTGCTTAGTTTCAGACTAGATGGCGTTATGTGCAACTCGTGGAATATTTATATATCGTGGAATATTAAGTCACTCCTTCAACGACCCTGACAAAGTTTTTTTTCATCATAATACTCTGCATAATAGTTTAAGACTCAATAGCGTTGAATCAAAGTCGTGGAATCTTAAGTCATTCCTTCAACAACTACCTATTACAAAGTTTTTTTCCATCATATTAACAAAGTAACTAAAACACGTCACAGTGATAGTATTAATAAAGTTAATACTTTAAACCCGTGAGCCCTAAAGCCTACAACAACAAAATAAGGTGCAGATATGAAATTTACTTGGGTCTGTTTGTGTAGGCTCAGCTTGGGAGTATTATTAAAACAAGGCAAAGAGCCTTAATGCTGCAAGCAAACGTTTTTGCCTGATAAACGTGTTAGTATTAATTTTCGTGATGTATGTTGGGATTGAAACATTTATAACTCTACCAAATTATGTTCTTAGTAGTATGTTCTTAAGTTTTTCTTAGTAGTATTCTACGTATGCATGTTCAGTATTTTTACCTGTATCGTGTTTATTTTAAAGGCTTTTTCCATATAGAGATAAACGAAAACATTGGTTGAATTGCTTTCTGAATGTTAGTTTGCGATTCTATTAAGTATTGGTGGGTAATTGAGTGTCCATTATTTGCATCGCAATTCAGTATAGTTATTTCTGAATGTGAATAAATTATGATGTTACATATAATAATGATTTTTTCTATCAAAGTTACTTTTAAGCGTTTATATTAAACTTAACAGCTGCTCGTTAACTTGATTGTTTGACAACATTACTTCTTGATAACTCGACGTATCGACTGAGTATAAGTATAGTGTCACTACACAGATGTAAATAAGCGGGTTAACTCTGATCAAATTATTAAAGATTATTAAGAAAAAAAGACACAGTCATATTATATTGATATGATCAGTTGTCTTTTCAAAAGGAAGTCGGTAGGTCAAATTATCCCACGGGATAAGTTAACTAGAGATCTAATCATAATTTGTCAGTAGCTTTACTAATTTTCGTCAAGTAGGAAAAAAAATACCAGCTATAAAAAAAACAGAACTACTTTTATAAAAATTCGCATAAGGCTTCATCAGATATTTCTTCATCATTGCCCTGCCCTTCTCCCAATTTTTATTTTTACTTTTCTTCTGCAAAAAAAATAATGTAGGGTCGGGTGTCTCACAGTGAACCAGGCAGCTACATTGAACCACCGCCGAATCTCGAAAACGCCACGTTGCTAAACCGCGCTAATATGAGTGAAAGAGAGGTATTTACGATCCATTACGGCCCACTAGTTTGCGTGGATATCGTGTGCCAAGTGGTTGTGTGAGGAGCATTTGAAAGGAAATTGACTCAAAAAGTAAGTTTTTTTTTCAATTTCTTTCTTTATTAGCTTTTTTTCATTTAAATAATATCAATTTATTTATATGTACACTGTATTCTACGATTATTTACCAATTAAAAGCGCTACAATTCAAGTTTTTAAGTGATTGGTATGCCGGTAAATTTTTGAGATTAGCTATCAAACGTGGTGTATCTCACAGTGAACCACCTGAGGGTGTTACATTGAACCATGGTTTATTGTGTACATCCAAGTCGTTTAATGAGTTTTTTTTCTACAAATTGTTTTAAATTGTTATAGAATGGTGCGAAACAAAGTGACGATAAGAAAAAGAGGGGGCCTTGGCATTTGACTGCCAACATACTTGAGGCCAAGCCTAAGTGTTAATTTGCACAGATCAGGTGCCATGAAACTCCGGATGCCTTTGGAACCCGATTTGGCTAATTATCCAATTAAAGGGTCATACGATTTTAAGTGATTTTAATAAATATAAGACTGATTTTTATTATTACAAATTATTTGCCTTATAAATTGATCTAGAAGACATAGTTAATAAGGTGGCTCAATGTGGACCATACCCTGGTTAAATGTGTACCACCGGTAGTACTCATTGAACCAAAAATATTTTTTTAGAAAAACCTGTTTTACGCCGAAACTAAAAAGAATATGAGAAATTAATTAATATGCTAACTATACACAAAAAATTTAAGGCATTGATTGAAAATCCAGCCCAATATGGGACTTTGAAATTTACCTGGTTCAAAGTGAGACAACTTACCATATACAACATTAATTGCTTACGGTAGACTAAATGAACTCAGATAGGATTACTGTATGTTTCATAGTTACATACATAAAATGATGCACGATCTTAAGAGCTTACGAAGCTAAAAAAGCGCAAAAAAAATAAATACCATTTTCATTAAATTATGATCAAACTCAACCAACTTAACCTTCTGTCTACACCTTCACAGTACAAATTTCTAGTCAGTGTGAAGTTTGATCGCATTGCTCTGATCAAATTAATACTCTGTATACAAATGTTTCGCTTACTTCATCAGAATTTTGATCATTAGTACGCAGTTCCTTGTTTACCGATAGCTTTGTTTGAAGTTGTGATACAGACGAGATTCACACTATACTACGACTTCATTAAAATACAATAGGTATAATATGATATTGTAACTGTTATGTTCCTACATAATTAAAATTAACTGGTGATGTGTGAGGGACTATTTATGATTTACGAGTGGGTATCGATCAATTTCAGGAACTTTTAATATTATTATTTTTTTCATTTAAAGCTTCTGACAACAAACAAAAGAATAGACAAAGAACAAAAGCATGCAAGCGACGAAAAAGAAGATTAGGTACTTACTATAAAGTAATGTTTGTAGTAAAAAGCATAATGGTAGTATCTTAGCCTTAGCTTTAGGTAGCCTTGGTCGTAAAAGTTTGTCGCTAGCAAAAGTTTTTTATAAAATTTGAAAAACAATAGATAACAGTAATATAATAGTCTGGGCGAAGAATGCAAGTAGTAGCAATTTTAGGTACTTTAGGGCAAGAAGATACAATAATCAGCAAAAAAAAAATTCTATTATTGCCAGCAATCTCTCAATTATTAAATTTATTTTAACTATGTTGCTACATTAGATAACACAAAATATTATTTTGACATCATTAATTCTCCACATTACTATAATTTTGCTTTTGCTAGACACCTAAATATCACACAGGTCGCCGAACTAATAAATCCAAACGCCTCTACAATCGAGCGTCAACTCAAAATAGAAAACAGCTGAACATTTCATAAACTCAAAATAAAATGGGTCAGACGACAATAGCGTTGTATGCCTTACTGTTAATAGTTTAAACAAGAGTAGTGTAGAGTAGTGGATATGTAATCTTGTTAGCTAACAACCTGTGAAGCAAGGGCTCTCCCGACAAAGTTAAGGCAATTCCCTTTACTTAGAAAACAAGTTTCTCCGTCAATGTACCTGGACCGGGCTGTGACTGTACGAATCAAACATTTGATACTCAGTCTTAGTTAACAATAGGTTGCTGTAGTTGTTAATAAACTTTAGTACAAGTTACACATGCCTATAACCGTAGACGTGTATTAGCTTAAACTATTTGTATTAGTTTGTGACTGTGTTCAGTTGAAGCTCGTGCCGGAATTGTTCGGTGCTGTTTTACCTGTGCATGCTTAATATGTAGGTATAATATTCCGAAATAATCAATCGAAATTATGAAAATAATTCTTCTGAAAAATATAGAGCGTCAGTTCGAGTTGGTAATGCTTTCATGCTAGCAATCTATGTAACTTAAATATCTTAAGTGGAAAAATTAAAAAAAAGCAATAATAGAATATAAGTAAAACGTATATTAAAAAAAAAACCGTAATAAGAATCCGAAGATTATCTTAAATAAATTAAAATCTATCTTGAAAAATGTTCAGTAGTAGTCAAAAACATTCAGTATAAGTCAAAAAATCGCATCACCATTTAGTTCACTACTAACCAAGTTACCTAAATATCAACTCATTTCTTCCTTAAGTGGAGATATTGCCAATATACATTCTAATTTACAATTCAGCGAGGAAGTAACTCGGTTGGCTCTCGAGGTGAGTGTCAAAAGGAACCTGGCAGGGATCCAAATACCTTACCACGAAACTCTTAACCTAACGACATTGTATATGTAGAAAAGAAATGCCATTATACATCGTGTATAACGCCATCTCACTTTCACACTCGCAATAATATTACTTTATGACGTAATGGTAGCCGAACTAGGTAGACCAAGTTTTTGAATTAGAGCTGTTTTATGTTGCTATAAGGCTCAAAGATCAGTAGTTATAATGTTAGTTTCTTTTTAATATAGTGTTTGAATTCTGTTCTAGCTAAACCGTATTGTTTTAATAAAGTTAATACAATTAACTAGATTGCGAAAAACAAGGATTTTAGAACGTTCAACATTAATGGGCTTGTTTTACCTAAAATTTAGATTTTTATAAATTAATATATACATATCAGCGAAAATAATTATTTTGAAAAATAAGGAGTCAGTTCAGTTCGAAACACGAAAAACACGGGTGAGTAAAGCGTTATAACCTTCAAGTATAAATCATTTGTGTTGCCTTTGGTTTTTGAGCTATAATACGTTACTTGGTAAATCTATCTTTTTTCACCCTTTAAACTATAAAAAACCTTAAAAAATCATATTCAATTACAAAAAAAAACCTACTTAACCTCATCATTATTATTAATTTCTAAAACCTACCAATATTTTACAGAGCTTTTATACGTACAATTGCGGATTGTATAGTATAGTTTTGTAATAAGGAACGCAGACATTTGGCTGCGGGCGGCGGGCGAGACACCTCGCCTTGCCGTAGGCCGTCTGCTACCCACTTCATTTGAATACAACGAATGTTTTCATTACAGAGTACTGTGTTGTACTTTCAGTTTGCCTTTTGTGACAGACTGGTTATTTTGTGCGTAATAATGGTGAAATAAATAATGATTCTCTACGTTTAAATAGACACGCTTTGTGTTATAATAGCTTCGCTAAGTCTGGACAACGCTTTGATAGTGAGAAGAATATTGTTATTAAATATTACAGGCTTACGAAATCGAAAAGTTTTTATTGCAACAGAATAACAACAGAATAAATAAGAGGTTAAAAATAGAAGAAACACTTCTATTTTTAACCTCCTATTTATTTTTGTTACAGATCGTACGTATATAGAACGTAACTTTATTTTAAACATTTGCAAAATTCAATCTTGATCAAAGAAAAAATAATCTTGCACGCTCCGATTCTACAAATATAGTCATGTACCTAAAATAAAAAAAATTGTAAAATAAATTCAATTTCACAATAAAGACGAAAACAATTTTATTTCAATGCGCTCGTGATGAAACAGCATATTGCTAACATTACAATAAATATTAAATATAAAACTAGCATTTCTTATACGCTATACAGATCCAATACTTTTACAGCGCACAACATCTGCAGTTCTGCTCATCCAGCAAGCGATAAAGTACTTAATAGTTTAGTTAAAAATTCCACTCACATTTTATAGAACTGAGATCGTTGCCAACTAGCAGTCTTTGAACCGAACAGGCTGCCGTTTGACATACTTATCATTGTTTTCCCTGTAGTATTGAAGAGTATTTTAAAGTTTTATTCATATCTAAAAATGTATGGAATTTTGTATTAAAAATATTGTAATGTCTACACAAGTTTTGAAAATATGCAAGAATGTGAGAATGCGCTGTCGAGTGAAATACTTGCTAAAAACAATTTATAAAAGCATTAATCAATTAAAACGTTTCAAAAAAGTGCAGCGGGCACGTCACTCAACCTGTTGTAACAACATATTTCAGTGCAGCGAAACTTTTCAATTGGCATAAAGTTGCGCGTGCCCGGCGCCTGATCAAATTATTACCATGTTGCGGCTCCGACTGCGTCAGAACCCGCATCAAAACCAAAAAGTCCTATACACTTGAGTGATAGGACGCCACTACCAACCTTCCGGCACCAACTCCCACCAAGAAGGTCTTAACTACAAAATTCGTTCACTCAACGACGTCCTTTTGAGTCCCGCATGTTACTCGTATAACTCTCGTCTCCGCTTAGTTGACAGGAATGATTACAGACTGTGTGTGGCAACTTCTTAATAAGTCTTCACAACATTTGCATCGCCAACGGAGCCTTCCGCCACTGAAATGTACACCAACTTTATTCTTGAATCTCCAAGTTTGTGTCGCGAAACTTTTTACCAGGAAAGTGTCGAAGCGATAAAGAATGTAGGTAAGAAGTGACTTTTATTGTTGTTTACTTTATTCACGCATGTTTAGCGTGAATGAAGTCCCAAACAACGATCATAAAAAGTATTTCAGCTATTGTTGCGAACTAAGTTGAACTGAAAAGGGCGATTCAAAAGTTCAGTGTACGTTTTACCTTCAAGAAGTGTTGTAAAGAATAAGAACTCTTTTTATTGTTTATTGAATAAAAGTCATAACCTTTTTGCTGAGGAAGGGATGGCTTTGGCTGTATTAAGGGATGTGATGCTTAAGAACTAATAATATTGTTTAATTTACCTAGCATTGTAGGACTGGTTTTGATCTAAGTGGAAAAACAATTTTATGAAAAAAAAAATTACAAATTATGTCCACAGAATTAACAAATGAACGACTAAATTCTCCATCACTGTGTACTACCCTTTATAACTTTAAATTGTAAAGAAAATATGAGCAAATATGTATCTGTGCGTTGACTGACCATAAATATAGTGGTCGTATGAGCAACGAGCAGCAAAACATGCGGTGTAGGTGTGAATGTGGGTGCAAGTGATTGAATATCTGTTTCTGCACTCAAAATACAAACACGAAAACATCTACGAAGGTAAAATACAAATTTATCTTTTGTTATTCGATTTCTTTTTGTATTGGAAGTGTGGAATATTTATATTTTACTGTATTTTAGTTTATTTAAGATTGTTTTTTCACATCTACACTTGATGTTCTAACTTAAGAGGAATTTTCAAACTTAAGTTGAATTTTCATAAACCGAAAAGAAATATAAATCTTGTTTTAAATTGCGTTGATGATTCGATTGCAGTCCCAAAATGGATTGCGCAAAGAAATCCTGAAATTGCTAACCCGCAAATGAGCGGATTAGTTGATTAATGGTATTTTTTTTATATATATTTAACTATTATGACTGTGCCTGTTGGTCTAGTGGTTACTGACCCTATACTATACTAGAGGTCGTGGGTTCAATTCTCACGAAGGACAAAATGTTTGTGTGATGAACACGATCATTTGTTCTGTATCGGGGGTAATTAATCTATAACATGTATTTAGAAACATATAATTATGTATATTTAACAGTTGTCTAGTACTCATAACACAAGCTACCTTCGTAGACTTAACTTGAGACTAGATGGCGTTGTGTAAATGTGGTGGAATATTATTATTATATTATTTTGTATAGGAATTTATATAGGGACACAACCTTAGTAATCTATGAGACATTCCCTAGTAGCTATTATTATATAACCAGAATTACACAACAAAACAGGCCTTGGGAATAAACACTACAATAATAATTTCTTAAGTCAAGTAGCTTTACCAAATACAAGTAGGTCCAACATAGATTATACAGACTTGGAGCGTGTAGAAGATTTTCAACAACAACATTATAATAACCGTTTACTTTCATGGATACTGTGTATATGCAAATAAAGATTATATGGAGACAGCGCTGTAACTTCGCAGTAGTTTTCATTATAATATAACCTTTGTCTTAGCTACGTGTCTCGTTTTATATTAAATTGCGAGTTGCTAACCGCGTGTGATATTGGGATTCTGTTTATTGGATGAAAAAACGTAGATAGATTACATAATTTCACATTTTAATCAGGCTTATTTTGAATAATTCAAATTTGCCGGATTGAAATGTTCTACTCTAACCAGAGAAGTTTACTCAGTTGTTAATTGTTATATTTGCAATTTTGATGTAGGGGCTATTAATATATTGTTTCATTATTATTTCACACTTATGCTAAAGAATTCCAAGCAAAATTCCTGGGCTGTTTCACATTAATTTTATTCCCATAGAAAAATTAATTAAAAAGAGGTATTAATTCATTGTTTACCTATAAGTCCAAAGAAATAATGAATTGAAATGAATAAAAAAAAGTTTAACTTTGTACATTATTTAAAGAAATACATAAATTGAATGGAATCCACAAAAAAAAATCTTAAAAATCAACACAAAGAAATACAACAATTCCGTTCGACAACAAACTTCAAACCAAACGGCAGTGCTAGCAAATAGTAGTGGACAATAAATTCATAAAGTAAAATGCATGAAGGGTAACAATCCTTAGAACCTGCCACCTCCTTTTAAACCAAGAATATTGCATTCACAAAAGCGAGATAACGCTCTATACGGAGAAGAGCAGTGTCTCTCTTCCACAATTACAGTAGTTTTATTCTAAGAGGTCGTGGTAGGTGGTTGTCTGTGCAGTCTAGTGGCCACTCGCAGTGACTGATGACCGGTGGATCGCCGAGAACGCAATTGTTCTCGCGACGAAATAAAAAGTTCACTAACGTCGCTATTCATGCTAGTCGAAGTTTTTGCTAGACTTGATTCAGCTTGAATGTTCGGTGGACTGTATAAAGTTTTGATGTTGAGATATGGTTTAAAGAACGATTACATTAGTAGCTTTTTGTGATTTTAATACCTATAACTACCTATTAGATTTAATTTTATATTGATAGTTTGATGGTGTATTTAATTTAGTTAAACATTTTAGAAAAAAAAATGTTTAGTATTATTTACAATGCTAGGCGATTGGACTAAATAATGTAAACATCTTATTTTTTATGCATATTTTCCGATTATTTCGTAACACTGTTATTTTCACAAAAAATGTCCGATGAAGTCAAAGCCTGCTCAAGCTATTCGTAAATAGTTTTAAAAAAAAACCTAATTTTATTATTACACTTCAGATTAACATAACAACGTAGGTCACAACCTACGTTTCAAAAATAAAATTGATCTGATTTACAAACTTCAAACTCAAGCTACCACCACGAATTACTGAAAGTCCATCAGAATTACATTAAATTTTTAAACACCCATTTGACGAACTAAATAGTAACTCCCTTCACTGTTGGGAAACAAGTTAAAAACCTCGTATGAACTTTTATATACATTTTAAGCTGACGCGGCTTCTATAATTCGACAGCTGAAAGGATTACCTACTCTAGAGCTTATATTCCGCGTTTCCAGTTTTATATTGTGACAGTATTTATAATAAGGGTCTACTGTAAAATTATATAAATGCATTTATAGAGAATTTCGATATTATTTATTGGTTGGAAAAGTTAGCAATATTATTCATTTTAATATTTAATTTTATTCACCATGAAAAAACACCAAACTCACCACACTCTTCTGTGACGCAATCGGTTAAAAGTAATTTAAGTTAATTCACAGTACATTCATACTCGAATTTCATCAAAATTGTTCCATCCGTTTGAGCGTGAAAGAGTAACAAAAGTACTTTCATCCGTCCATCCATCCATTCTTACTTACAAACTTTCGCGTATGTTATTTTAGTAGGATAAGAATTTAATTTAACAAATTATATGTACGTCATTTTATATACTACAAAATTGAATGTAATAAACAATGACATATCTACATTTCAAACTAAACATAAACCGAATTTACCATGAAAGGTTATCCAATATAAAATTCACGTTTAGTAAATCTGTTGATGAAAACAGACTAAATAAATACCGAGAACTTATTTATTGCAACAAAATAAAACATAATTGTGTTCTATTACGTGTATTCCCGGAATTTATTAAGTTTTTTTTTTTTCATTTATTTATCATTTCTACAGAGAATAACAACAATTACTTAATAATAGCAACAAAAAAAACCAATAAGGTTTAAACCTGTGCTATGCTGTATTAATTTAACAGATGAAATATTTTAATTAGACTCGTATATTAAGTAACAACAATTTTAATTCGTGTACAAATTGTTAACAGCATTATGTAAATATTCATATACATTAAAGTCCTGTCCGCTTCAATTTCCACACGATTTTAGATGTCAATCAAGTCAAAACAATTTCATGCAAAGGTTAACTTGCATACAAAATATAAATCATAATAAAAAAATTAACTTTCCTCAATATTCCCACAAGTCACAAATTAAGTAGGTATACGAGAGTAACTTATGGTATGAGTATTATTATGTACATATATATTATTCATAATTTATTATTATAAATCAAACATAATAAGTACCAAAACACCATCAAATAGTGTTAGCGTTTAGTTCTCTATAATTTATGCACATCGAAAACTTCGCCCGTTTTAAAGCTGGCTACTACTGGTTGTTAACAAACATTGAATTATATGTGCATATTTATATGTATGTATGCATATTCAGTTGGAGAACTAGAGCTCTCAGTTATAATGCTGTAAGGAGGCTTATTGCATAATATACAGATGCGGCTATATTACTTTTGGGAGTTTATGAGCTATAGGGAATATTTAAATAATATTATATTTTTAGGCTAAAGGTGACCCTAAATTAATTTAACAATTAAGTATTGAAAAACATCTAATACTATGTTCCATTAAAACTAATTAAATCAAAGAAAACCCAATGCTTAATGTCTGCGTATTGAATAATAAAGTTTTTTTTTTACAATTAATACAATTATTAGCCATCTAAAAACAATTTTTTATACACAATCATAGATTTATCAACTAATCTATGAAGGAAAATAAGGTTCAAGAATAGATATTAAATTAAATTAAGAGTAAAGTGGCACGTGTAATCCAAATGGACATTAGGTCCAATTTTCAGTCTTTAAATCTAATAAATTGAGTGCTACCTAAGATGAAGTAGTATTTGACCAAGCTAAGAGCTGTGAAGAAGAAATTAAACTCGACTCATTAGTAACGGCAAGTAGGCACGCAACGTCGCGCGTCGCCCCCAGATATTGTGAAACTAATTTCATTACTCCCTGATTTTCGTTATTGTTTGCAAAAGACAACATTGTAAGGAATACAGTATCGCTAACAAGCTTTAGACATAGCTTCTTTATTAATTACTTATAGTAAATTAAAGACACTGTTTAATCATACTCAAAAATGAAAGTTAGAGCACCTATTTATCAACATTCGAGAAGGGATTCCAAAGAAAAACATACTTTGGAAAACTCAACACTTACACAATTATTAAATATTCTCTAAAAAATATAATGCTAAAAGTATTGAAAAAAAAACTTAGTCTTTCTTAATAATAGTCTTCTAAATAATGATTTAAATTCAAACCTAATCACTCAAAATGAGTAGCCTCTAAATGCTATTCTTCAAATAGGAAAAACAGTCCATTTATATTCCCCACAAACAAAAGCTCCAATCACAAAACTGCAGACGTAACAATATAAAATTTTAGTTTTCCACTAGCTTTATAAAACCCGTCTAAGACTTGACCACTAGAATATAGCTGGGACTCCACATCATCAGTCACCGCAAGTGGCCGCGCTCCATCAGGTTGACAAAGAGATGGCGAAATTCATTTCAGTACCGTCCCGTGAGATATGATTTTCTTTATTGCACTACACTGTTTCATTTTGAAGTTGTCCTGCAGTTTATTATGGTTTAATAGTGCGAGATGATGGTTTAAGGTTGTTGGTTTTTGGGTTCTGGAGTTTGTGACAGTAGTTTATGTTCTTTAGTTTTTTTTGACGATGAAAAAAAAAGGATTTGACTCTTAGACTATTGAGTCCAAGAATCAAATCCTTTTAAATGTGGATGATCTGAATTATGATCATAAAGGGTGAATCTTAGTGATACGTTTAAAACTATTTAAGAGACTTGTTTATAATAATTTATACGGATTAATTTTTGAATTAACCCTAACACTATTAAACAATATGTTACCAAAACAGATACCTCAAATAAAAACCACTAAACACAATAAACTTGACAGCACATTAACATGACAATGAATCTGAAAATCATACACATTTAAACCAGGTCTAAATTACACGCGGTACCATAAACACGTAGTGGTGTAAACCGCTCTGCGTTCCCATTATTATTAGAGTGTCCTGACGTCATCCCATTCGCAAAGCAAATGTTCCAATTATCATAGCTAATGTGCCGAAGAGATGGGCGAACACAGCCTGCAAGGAAACAACCGTCTTTAACATATTCCCGCGGCTTTTTGTTGATACGTAACTGTTTTGCGACTAAATTACATATGAAATTAGTCGCGGAATGGGATTTGAGTTTAAAGCTAAATATGCAGACGTTCGTTTTGGAATTTTGTTTTCGAATTACGTGCAGTGTTTTGTTTTAGTTTAGTACGTATTTATTTGTGTATTATAACCTAAGCTAAAATTAATTAGGAAAATTAATCTTGAATTTGATATTTAAAGTTCACAAAACAGACGTTAGAATTCAAGAAGATTGAATGCTATAAAATATTGCACGACTCATCATCCTAAAAATATTTAATGACATCGATACAGACAGTAGAAATGAACTTAAATTAGATTCAAGAAAAAAAATTGAACATCACTAACCAATTTGCGGAATGAAATTTCGGTATCTGCATGACAATTGTCGGATCGTCTCATTTCATAAGCAAAATCTATAATCTGGCATTCGATAATGCGATGCGCACTCGGTGCTGGCATGTGTGCGAGGTCATCAGCAAATTCGTTGCAAGCGGCGCTCGCGTGTTGCTCGGCGTTGATGAGTATGCGTTCAGCTTAACGCTTCGTTATGCACATAGCATATGCATGTTCAACAAACAACAAATATACAGAACACAAAGATCAAATCACAAAATCCATATTTTTTGCTCAACCCAAGCCCAGAATTCAACCAAACCGTTTATCTTCCTACCAAGAGGTTGAATTAAGTTTAAATGCTTTCGAATAAAGATGTCCTACGAAGATAAAAATATCCAAAGGGGAGGAAAGAATTTTCTAGTTTTCTTCGAAACGGTCGCAGTGGCAGAGGGTTCGACGGACGTCGACGAGTGACAATAAAATTAGATAAGTACAGGATAGCCCCGATCCGGGCCGGTCCGTCTTGCAGACGGAATCAATCGCAGTAAAACATGGTATAGAGGGACGATCGCGTTACAGCTTAAATACCAATTTTCAACCTTATGCTTTAGTGTTTAGAACACATGTTTCATATTTGAGTGACATACAATAAGTTGGTCGTTGTGTATATCAGTCCGCTTTTCTGTAATGACACGAAACGGGGATATCAGAATGGATTACAGAAATCTCCCTGTGAATCGATGAAACGAAAACTGCACTACAAGTTCAGTTGCGATTTTGTTCAAAATACTCTTTTTTATTGGAATGCAGCTTTGACACAGAAACATTGATTTTTGTTTGACCTAAAACTTTCATTTTCCAAACTGGTTATACAATTACGTAAAAGATATTACAAATTGTAATACTTACTCAATGCTTGCATTACAGAACAAACTACATAGTTAATTAAACAGTCTCATTGAACTAAATGGAATGCGGTTGTTGAGATACACATCTTTAGGCGTGCACGCAAGATAACCTTCATTAGTAATTTACTAACGCATATTATGCAATTTTCAATTCAAAGCGCGCACCGAATAAATTTCACAATACTGTTGTACATTTACGTATTCCAAAAGCACTTTTATTGTAACTTCGATATTTTAAAACATTAAAAAAAGGAAAAATGACAACGATCGTTCTAAGGCTATAATAATTACCCCGCCTAATAAATAGCCTTAAAAAAAGTTATCTAACCACTAATAGACATTCTAAATACGTATACACATAAATAAACACCATTAAATAGGTACAGACGCCAAGAAAAGTGCGGTTTCAATCGCCATAACGGTAATGCTTGTGTCGAAAAATGAAATTGATTTTACCCCCGCTTCCGCCTGCGTGCCGTATCACCACATTCACCACGCTTCGAGTGGATAGGGCGAGGCAGCGCTAATAACTAGCAGGGAACCTGCCCGAGATGTTTATTTAATGGCGTACCCATAGACGCTTCTAATGGGGATTCGTAGTCTCGCGTATCAGAAGCCGCAACGCCGCGCGCCGCCGCGCAAATTATTTTTCAATGTGTTGTGATTCTTGTGTGCAACAAAAATGAGATAAGGGCGGAATTTTCAATGGTTATATTGTTTGCTTTGAAAATATGTTCTGGAGATTCGAATGAAGAGGCGACGAACCCTCGTGTTTTAAAAGCATTGCGTAACGAAAATAAAATATTTTGAGTTCTTGACGAATACAATCATGTCGAGCATTAGACAATTTTTTTTGTAATTTGCTCTACGCAGAACCTTTTTGTAGTGTTACCTATTTATGTCACTATCGATATTAAAATATATTCAGATTTAAGCCAAAGCTTCTAGACCAGTAATTTTCACTACTATTTTTAATTAACAAAGGCAAAATTCTGCATAACCGTTTCAATTTAATTTTAATTTTCTAACTAACTCTAGCTGACATTATCGTAATGTTATTCTGTCGATTTATCATTGTTAGAGCAAGGAAGTACATTCATACATTGAGATTAAATGTGCACATTTACCTATATAACGGGATGTCAGGTAACACGTGTAAATCAAGCTAATGTGACAGTTCTGGCATCGGCCCGACCTGCCCGCTACGTTTACGAATAAATCTGACAACAGGTTGAGGTTACGTTCCCAAGTGATTTGACGAAAAACTACTTACAAATAAGAGAATTCAAGAAAATGCTTCAAAAATTGTATTGATATTCTCACGGTTGAGATCAAGTTACTACACTAACAGATATTTTACATCATCATAGCATGTATTTAATATGACTGACAACGAGCAGTGTCACTTCAATTCCCAAACATCTGTTTATCACATTGCGACTAGTAAACTGAATTACAGCGTACAGCTTAGTCACATCAATGTCACAACTAAACGCATTAAAACTAATGCAACTGACGTAGCACACGTCAGCGCTTAAGTCGCGTAACCTAAATGTGTTCGCAGCTTAATTCGCAAAGCGTATGGCCAGATTATCATTTGAATGTGCCCTCAGACGATTGTCGGATTTCGTGACAGTCGCACAATGGGAGGCTGCCCCGGAGCAAAATATTTTTACCGAATAAAAACCTGTGGTGTTTTTTGTACCTATACGAGGAAATTACATTTTTATCACGAGTCACATTTTACATTTTCCTGTTATCTCACACTTCGCTGTTCGTATCAAGCGATTATGTTTCTTGTTTTTGTTGTATCCATGTATTTTGAATCGGGATGTGTTGACTGTATTACTTTTGCTCGTGATTTCAGGTTTATTAAGTTGAAAAGATTTTTGATGATACATTGCAAGTTATACTTTTATGATATACTTTGTGACATTTTTAAAGAACTTTATTAGAGAATACTATTTTTAATCATTATCATTCATCCAAAATACTGCTATATTTTTATCTTATACGTATTTTTTAATAAGCTACGTTACATTCAACTTACAATCTCACCAGATTTAATAAGTACTCGATAGCTAAAATATTGTATAATTATTATGAAATACGATACAGTTCAGCTGAAATCCAAAAATCGTTGTCGTCTACTGAGAATTTCCAAGCACCAGTTCTCAGTACTATTATCAGCTTTTAACGATTGTTTCAAAATCCCCTTCCAATCGGCTAATGCACTCACTAATGAGAGTTTCACGGTCAATTTTATTTAATGTCACTACCGTATTGCGTTCAGTTTCCCTTGGGCAAGGGCAGTGCAAGTTCAGGGGGGCTACCACCACCCCTTAAATTAAAACTACTGCAATTGTCGAAGCGAGACAGTGCTCTACACAATGTAGAGCTGCATCTCTCTTTTGCTATATTAAGAGTACAGTTCTTAAAGGTTGTGGTAGGTCCCTAGGTACGATAGTTTGTGAGTTAAAGCGAATTCTCACGCGATAAACCTATGTATTGAAGTATAACGAGCTGGTAAATCGAGTGTACAGCCTATCGTAACATCTTTGTACGTTTCCGTGACAATGAATGTAAATAACATGTTTGAGTGTGTGGATCGTGTGGAATTGACCATACATTTGGACATTATTTCTTATTTATAGACAGAGTAAAAGCTTGGGGTATTTGGCTTTCTGGCTACGTAGCTACTTACTGTTACTTTAATGGACTCTACAAAGAGTTTTCATACGTAAGTCGAACTGCAAAAACAAAGAACATAAGTAATAGTAGTTTCAGTAGACATTAAGGATGTTGACATGTCTTTGATTCGAACACAGAACAATGCAACATCCGATCCTTCTGATAGTTAAACCTTGACCCACCAATAAAGAGCGGATGTAAACAGTAAACTATAAACAATGGCCCATTAGTCATCATGGCTGTATAAAAAGTGACCGCGATTCCTCATCGCCACTGTCTTCACCATTACGCTTGCCAACGTCTAATTCTTTACTATACGTATTTGCAGAATGAATTATTACTGGATTATTATTATGTTTTAGCAAAAAGATAATAAATTGTTTTTCAATATTATAAAAGCGTTTTTTTTTCAGTAAGCCTCGTTAAGGTGTTATGGTTCCTATACATGAAAAATATTTATTCATACTTTGAGGTGCATTCTAGGTTTAACATGATAAAATATGTTTACAATGCCATAAAATTATAATTATTTTTAGAACACGATAAAATAAACCTTAATCTGACAATGTAAGATTCCTAAATTGTTTACTTACACCAACTTCAATAAATCAGAAAAAATACCACAAAATTATGTAAATTAAGGTCAATATTTTCACAAGTCACCTGCAATCATTATAATGGTAAGAGAACGGCCATTTTAAAACAAACTCCAGAGTGATAAAGCACGAAATATGGAAGCGAAAAATTAGATTTAAAAGCAATTAAATGACGATGTGCTTTTGAGAATGAAAATACAGCTTGGGTCAGGCGGGAAATAGGTGAATATTTCTCGTCGTATAAATATAGACGTAGGTTAATTGATTGCAAGAATTGTGCTATTAAAGACTAAATTAAAAAATAATAAATGTGCGACTGTTGTGGATGTGTATCGTATAACATTTGTCGCATATTTTTAATCGTTTATTTGATACTAGCTGCTGCCCGCGACTTCGTCTGCGTGGTATTCAAGATGTGTAGTACTGTACAAAAAGTAAAGCTAAATAATGTTTAATGCCAGCTCCCTAATCCTGTTCCGTTCCAAACTACCTAATTTCTTAATCCTAACCTCTAGTCTTACAAACATATTTGACTGTTAGTTAACACTGCTAGTTTTTTGGTGTGGCCACTATCTTGCACTGATTTGACAATTTGGATTGAAGGACTTGAAAACGGGCGATGGCAAAGAAGTGTACTGGACTCTTACTGGCTAAACCACCAGAGTGCTTCACCGTATCCTATTGTCGGGGGCCACGGGAACGCTTTCGCAATCTACCGCAAGCCCCGACAGGAGAGCTCTTTTTAACGGGAGCTTCTTCGTTAACGTGGAGCCAGCTTTTGCCAGCCCTTATTAAGAGGCGCGTGGAAGCACCACGCATTTGGTCTTTGCTTTTATCCAGTACAGTAGACTGCCCTGAGTCTACTGGCGTAAGTTATTTATGGTGGTTGGAGGAGGGCAAATAAGGCCCTTCTTCTATCCTATGCTTGCTTATCGAACATGGATAAGCCTGTCGTGCTCTTTCCACTTTTCCTTGAGCGTCATCACTTCTTCGCAGAACTTGGTGACGGCGCACTAACTAACCGCGGATACTTTGGCCACTCTAGGCGGTGTGACATCGTCGTTACGAAGATGTCGCATTCTCACTGGATGTGAGAGGGGTCTGTATACCCAAATTTATCAAATTTTGTTTACCTACCTATTTGGGTTCTGAGACGGTTGAATGCTTTCCGAACTGAGGTAGGACATAAGTAGTAGGTGGTAGTGGTCGATCTGCCCAGATCTTGCACCGAGCTCGAGTTAGAGTTGCAATAGTAGTCAGTGTATATCGGAAGAAGCTCTTTTAGCTCTTAAGTCTACCCGATTTAAGTCTCTTCTAACGTCAGGTAGAGCAATGCCAACCAGGAGGAGAACTTATTGAGCGGGGTTGGTCTTAAACAGCCAGATATTATTCGACACGTTTGCACTGTGCGCTGTGGTGCGGAGAACAGCAGGCGCTGCTCCCCATTCATCTTCTATTTCGTTTTCTTTCTACCCTTGACAGATGTTTTTTTTTTTAATCATGAAGTAGTGCTTACTTACATGGTTATCAAAGTTCCAAGTTTCTAATTCTAGTAGTTTGAGCTAACCCAACTGAGCCTGAAGAAGGTTAATGTTACGCACACATACAAAACAATCGCGGGAGTACGCGTGCGGCGCATATTCGTACGCAATATTAAACAAACATTAATAATAACAGCCTATCTTTATAATACTTTTCCTATGCAACTACCCTATACCATCGCAATTGGTGCACAATTGTGGTAGTGTACAGGCACTATCAAATCTTTACAGCCACGCGTCATACACACCAAAATTGCAGTCAACAGCTAAGCAGTTATTTAAGTAGGTATAGTAAATCATTTACCGTCCACACTATTTTTTGTTTTAGTGTCGTTGGTTTTCTTTTACTTCATATCCACAGCTCCTCCTAAATTGGATAAGACTGTTCTAGCTTAAACAGTAAGTAGGTAGATACCATATAAAAGTGTTTTAAAGATCAATTTTAGGTATGGCAAAAAAATCCAAGCGCTTCTTACAATACTTTTGTACTACCAAAAACGATAGAAGAAAAAAAATGTTATGCTTGACTGAGATGAAATGAAATGTTGTCGGAGTTTCATAGAAACGTACCTCCCCCTTTTTTACCCCCGTTAAGGCAGAATTTTCAAAAATCCTTATTGCGTCATTCTTAACTTCTATCTAAATAGCCAAATATTAATTTTAATCGAATTAGCTTCAAAACTGACAGAGTTTCATACAATCTTACCAGCCCCTGTTTACCCCCTTTAAGAGCAAAATTCCAAAAAAAAGATAGCTTAAATGTTAGCGAGGACTAATAGCTACATAATAAAAAAAGTTTCATCAAAATCCGTCCAGTAGTTTTTGAGTGAAAAGCGGACAACAAACAGACAGACAGACAAAAAAATTTTTTTTTATACTTTTGGCTTCTATTGGTTGTATGAAGATACCCCATCTAAGTTTTTTTTTAATATCTTTAATGTACAGACATGAGCTTGTTACAATTTTATTATATGTATAGATATAGATTAGCTTCAAAACTGACGGAGTTTCATACAATCTTACCAGCCCCTGTTTACCCCCTTTAAGAGCAAAATTCCAAAAAAAAGATAGCTTAAATGTTAGCGAGGACTAATAGCTACATAATAAAAAAAGTTTCATCAAAATCCGTCCAGTAGTTTTTGAGTGAAAAGCGGACAACAAACCGACAGACAGACAAAAAATTTTTTTTTTATACTTTTGGCTTCTATTGGTTGTATGAAGATACCCCATCTAAGTTTTTTTTTAATATCTTTAATGTACAGACATGAGCTTGTTACAATTTTATTATATGTATAGATTAGCTTCAAAACTGACGGAGTCTCATACAATCTTACCAGCCCCTGTTTACCCCCTTTAAGAGCAAAATTCCAAAAAGAAGATAGCTTAAATGTTAGCGAGGACTAATAGCTACATAATAAAAAAGTTTCATCAAAATCCGTCCAGTAGTTTTTGAGTGAAAAGCGGACAACAAACAGACAGACAGACGAAAATTTTTTTTTTTATACTTTTGGCTTCTATTGGTTGTATGAAGATACCCCATCTAAGTTTTTTTTTAATATCCTTAATGTACAGACATGAGCTTGTTACAATTTTATTATATGTATAGATTAGCTTCAAAACTGACGGAGTTTCATACAATCTTACCAGCCCCTGTTTACCCCCTTTAAGAGCAAAATTCCAAAAAAAAGATAGCTTAAATGTTAGCGAGGACTAATAGCTACATAATAAAAAAAGTTTCATCAAAATCCGTCCAGTAGTTTTTGAGTGAAAAGCGGACAACAAACAGACAGACAGACAAAAATTTTTTTTTTTATACTTTTGGCTTCTATTGGTTGTATGAAGATACCCCATCTAAGTTTTTTATTAATATCTTTAATGTACAGACATGAGCTTGTTACAATTTTATTATATGTATAGATTAGCTTCAAAACTGACGGAGTTTCATACAATCTTACCAGCCCCTGTTTACCCCCTTTAAGAGCAAAATTCCAAAAAAAAGATAGCTTAAATGTTAGCGAGGACTAATAGCTACATAATAAAAAAAGTTTCATCAAAATCCGTCCAGTAGTTTTTGAGTGAAAAGCGGACAACAAACAGACAGACAGACAAAAATTTTTTTTTTTATATTTTTGGCTTCTATTGGTTGTATGAAGATACCCCATCTAAGTTTATTTTTAATATCTTTAATGTACAGACATGAGCTTGTTACAATTTTATTATATGTATAGATTAGCTTCAAAACTGACGGAGTTTCATACAATCTTACCAGCCCCTGTTTACCCCCTTTAAGAGCAAAATTCCAAAAAGAAGATAGCTTAAATGTTAGCGAGGACTAATAGCTACATAATAAAAAAAGTTTCATCAAAATCCGTCCAGTAGTTTTTGAGTGAAAAGCGGACAACAAACAGACAGACAGACAAAAAATTTTTTTTTTATACTTTTGGCTTCTATTGGTTGTATGAAGATACCCCATCTAAGTTTTTTTTTAATATCTTTAATGTACAGACATGAGCTTGTTACAATTTTATTATATGTATAGATTAGCTTCAAAACTGACGGAGTTTCATACAATCTTACCAGCTCCTGTTTACCCCCTTTAAGAGCAAAATTCCAAAAAAAAGATAGCTTAAATGTTAGCGAGGACTAATAGCTACATAATAAAAAAAGTTTCATCAAAATCCGTCCAGTAGTTTTTGAGTGAAAAGCGGACAACAAACAGACAGACAGACAAAAATTTTTTTTTTTATATTTTTGGCTTCTATTGGTTGTATGAAGATACCCCATCTAAGTTTTTTTTAATATCTTTAATGTACAGACATGAGCTTGTTACAATTTTATTATATGTATAGATTAGCTTCAAAACTGACGGAGTTTCATACAATCTTACCAGCCCCTGTTTACCCCCTTTAAGAGCAAAATTCCAAAAAAAAGATAGCTTAAATGTTAGCGAGGACTAATAGCTACATAATAAAAAAAGTTTCATCAAAATCCGTCCAGTAGTTTTTGAGTGAAAAGCGGACAACAAACAGACAGACAGACAAAAATTTTTTTTTTTATACTTTTGGCTTCTATTGGTTGTATGAAGATACCCCATCTAAGTTTATTTTTAATATCTTTAATGTACAGACATGAGCTTGTTACAATTTTATTATATGTATAGATTAGCTTCAAAACTGACGGAGTTTCATACAATCTTACCAGCCCCTGTTTACCCCCTTTAAGAGCAAAATTCCAAAAAGAAGATAGCTTAAATGTTAGCGAGGACTAATAGCTACATAATAAAAAAAGTTTCATCAAAATCCGTCCAGTAGTTTTTGAGTGAAAAGCGGACAACAAACAGACAGACAGACAAAAAATTTTTTTTTTATACTTTTGGCTTCTATTGGTTGTATGAAGATACCCCATCTAAGTTTTTTTTTAATATCTTTAATGTACAGACATGAGCTTGTTATAATTTTATTATATGTATAGATAGATTAGCTTCAAAACTGACGGAGTTTCATACAATCTTACCAGCCCCTGTTTACCCCCTTTAAGAGCAAAATTCCAAAAAAAAGATAGCTTAAATGTTAGCGAGGACTAATAGCTACATAATAAAAAAAGTTTCATCAAAATCCGTCCAGTAGTTTTTGAGTGAAAAGCGGACAACAAACAGACAGACAGACAAAAAATTTTTTTTTTATACTTTTGGCTTCTATTGGTTGTATGAAGATACCCCATCTAAGTTTTTTTTTAATATCTTTAATGTACAGACATGAGCTTGTTACAATTTTATTATATGTATAGATTTAGTGCGTTAAAAAAAAACTTATTTGCTTTTATTGCATATTGATTTATTTTTAGTTTTCGAATGGGATTTAAATTGGTTGATTAAAGAAAGAAGAGTTTGATCAAGTAAGGTAATTCAGTTATTATAACCTTTATGAGATAAATGATGAAAATATAATATGAAGGCTTATAATTATGACTACTTCAACAACAATAAAAAATCCAGTTGATTACACAACAGTATTAAAACCTGATTTGTTTACAAGAATTCTTGCAAATTGAGTTGTTGTTGAATTCGATTTAACGATATCTGTGGTGTAGGTATGACAGTACTGCGAATAGTAGCGAAATTGATTTTATTCGTAGCCACAGGCGAAGCTACCGTGCATTAGGAATCCCTGTTAGAACGATATATTTGAAATATTTCACATGCATTGCTGCTATTGTGATTCAGAAGTATGAATACTCTTGGAACATTTTATGAAACAAGCAATGTAGGTTGCTATAGTACGTAATAATTTCTGCCTAGTTCTAAATAGCTTAAGCAGTATGATATTTCTAATATTTTATGCTCAATATTAATAACTTTCTTCGAAAAACTCTATCTACTATAACTAGTAACTCGATAAACATAATATGACGTCGAGGTTTTCATTTAAGGTCATTGTTAGAAAAAAATTATTTCTTGTATTTGTAATACTAAAACTTTGTTCAGTTCTAGTAATATTATAAACGCGAAGGTTTGTGAGTGCAGACGGATAGATGGATGTTTGTTACTCTTTTACGCTCAAAAGGCTGAATTGATTTTAATGAATTTTGGTATAGAGTTAGCTGACACCCCGGATTAACACAAGTTACTTTTTAACCTACTGCGTCAGAGGGGGATAATGTTTTTGCAGCTACAACCGAGAAACCGACATTGACACCGACATAATTGATAAATATATTATTTTGTTTAAGCTACGAATATATCAATGCAATTTCATGAAAATCCTCCACAAATTCTTTTCATGGTTTTGTACATTACATTCGGTATTCAAAAGTATCGCTTTTTTCACGTTTCGCACTTGACCGAGTTTTGTTTTACCGATCCATTTTCCAACACAGTATTGCAAACCTTGTTTTTCTACGAATATCTATCTGTATCTATTATTATATGAAGTTTGTTTACAGATTAAATTTGCAGAGACTCTAACAACCTATATTTAGTATTATAAAATGAAAAAATAGCGCTACAAAATTATTCACAAAAAAAAAATATTGAAAAAATCCGACGACACGCTTCGGTTTTTCATTTGTCATAGATCACAGATCGACGTGTCAAACTTGAAGCAGCAACATATAAATATAGTTTAATATAGTTCTCATATTTCAAGTCAAGCCTTTGTTTGTATTTATAAGAATGCATGCAACATAACAATAGTATTAAATTATGTAAAAAACAAACATGGAAACTGCTTACAAATTAGTTAAAGTAGAAATAAACTAAAAGTAAAAGCGTGTTCTAATGTAATGAGAATTAACATTTTAATGTTTAAAACTACAACTACTTACTTGTAAAAGACATTAAAGCCATTTCAAAAAGACTATTCACGTGAAACTTTGCAATTTTGAAGTGGTATGCTGAACGTTATAATAAATTTTAATCAACCTTTTTTAGTTTAACCCTCAAAGTGGCTGGAAACTCGTTTGATATAAGGGAAATTCCGCCCAGGAGATCTATTTTAACCTGAGGTTGAATTTTTATTACCTACAGTTTTTAAATGCTGGTAGTTTCACAGGCTTTCAAATCACTAAGAAATATAATACAAATGCCCCGACTTTGAACGAGCATTCATGGATAATATAAATGTTTATGCCATGTAAGGACCAAACCTGCAAAACAAGGCGCATACTGATCATTGGTGTGATGTCTACCACACTGCTATCACTGCAGTTTTTTCGTTTTAATTTCAATGGAATTTTGTTATGTGAATTTAGTATTTCCAAAGAGGTTTAAATCTATCTAGCAATCGAGACTCTTCATAGTCTGATGCGGTGACTAACCTAGCGCGAAGGGCAAAAAAACTGACACATGATACGCTCCTTGTACGCTGAGTCACTGTGTAACCTCTAACGCCGCTCTATTGGTAAATTACCCTTTTTCTAGAAAGCCTATGTCAAATGCTTTATAAGGTATACAAATAACTAAAAAGCCCTTATGAAGTAGAAAACATACCCTTTTTATCTTTCTTATTATATCTGGCTTACAAAGGCACTGATATATTCACCTTAATTTAATCAAAACATCGAAAAGGTTATCTTGCCTACCTGAGAACTTCTTGGAATGTAATTTCAGAACCAGTTGACACTATCAGATTCTCAACACATCTGAATCTCGCGTGTCAGATAAACGAAGTTATGGTAATAGGCCCCTATCGATAGAATAAGTAAACTAGAGTGCGAATAAAACCTTTGTGTTGTCTAAACGTTACCTTTTCGCATTATGCGGTGCGCGTACTAACTGGGTTTAGTTGGCTTCAGCTAGCTTCAGCAAATTATGCTAAACTATTTTGAACCTTAACTCGTTTGAATAGTGACGTAATTTTGTGCTGGGAAATCAGGTTCGTCCCTCGCCTGTCACATCGTTCGCCATTCAAATTTGCGAATCCAATGACTGGGGAAGTTTTCGTTGGTAATCAGTTATACTGTGTTGTCGAAGTACGTTTTATTGTTGTTAGATAACGTCATAGTTGCGCGTTCGCAATAAATACTGCGATATAAACGTAGATACGATCCGAGTCGTATCTCGATGTGTGTGGATGAATGCTGTTCTACATGGCTTGCGTTTATATTGGGGTGTTGTTAAATACTCTATCGACTGAAATTTGTCGTTATATTGACCAAGTTCCTAGTATGAAAAAACAGTTAGGATTTGCTTACGTATGCAATTTATTAAAATAGTGTTTCTGACTAGCAATACCAATCTTCTTCTCGTCATATTTTGTTATTTAAAAACCTATTTCAACCTTTCTACAACAACATTCAAATATTTTAGACATCGTCAAATCAATATAATGATAATAATATTAAAAATCTATTTGATAAAAATACTTTGACCTGCCATCCGAAAGTATTTATTTAAATTGCTCAGTTAAACGTTACAAATTCTATGAGTTCAAATCCGGATTTCGTAAAAATATTTACAACTCTCCGAATCATTTTCGTATATTTTTTTGTAACGATACCTTTTATAAAATAGGTTTTATGTTAAATAACGTAGTTGAGAATCGATATTACGATTTTATAAATAACCGAAGATGGTAGGTATATTGGTATTCGTTTATGATTCATTTTTAAAGTAGTAGCATCAAGTAAGCTTATTTTTATTACTCGTTTACACTAAAGGTAATGGATGGAAAATAAAGTCATTTTAAAAATACATTGAACCTCGGTATATAAAATTTATTGATAAGCTATTAAGGTGAAATCAATTCAAACGTACTATCATTTTCGGAATGAGATAAAATATATTTCAAGGGTTTATATTTTATTTTAATGGCTTTAATTTTAATCATACCTCTGAACCGCAATGAGCACGTGTAAGTAAAAAGGGAAATAATCCAATAATCAAATGCAGGAACGAACAAAATTCTGCGAAACGGCTTTAGTACGAAGGCAGATGAAAAACAACCGGCCGGCCGCACCAGTCTGCGGTCAACGAATTCATTTTACAAAATTTATTACATTTCGATAATCTGTTATTTCCATCGTAGCGAGTTGAATTTCAATGACGGCTATTTTGTCAGGAGATACGCAGTTATTCATAGATAAAAACCAATCACTTTTATTGTTGATTGAAAGCTGTATCATGTATGCTACCGCTTAAAGTAATATTATTACAGTTGTGGAAGAGAGAGGCTTCTCTACGTCGTGTAATGCGCTGTCACGCTTTCACACCCTCAATATTTTTTCGCTAAGAGGTGATAGGTGGTGATGGTAGACCCCCTGACCCTTTGAATAAGGTTTCAGTAAAAATGAATTCACGAACAGATATATTTGCCGACATAATGAAAATGATGTGTGTTGAATTGTTAACGGCTGTTGTAATGTGTATCTGTCATGCGTTTCATGTATCGCTTTGATTTGCCACTTGTGTAAAAATGAATTGTCGTTGCACGGCTGCGTTTAAATTATATGAAAGGAAATTACTTATTACATTATAAAATGTGTTATTGTTGTAACCAGAATCGTAGAGATTTAAATGTCGTTCCAGATGTGTCTTTGGACGATTTAGCTTCTGTTACTTAAAAGTGTGTAGGTACTAATGCGACATAGTATTTTCAGTGAACTAAATTTATCGTTAGGTCTATTAAACGTTTCTAAGCCAAAATTTCAACTCCAGATATTAATTCTCAGGAAAAAATATGACATGTTAGACGTAATATTGATTTTCACATTAAGCCTCATACAGAAATCCACTGCCGGTTCCGTAACGTGCGAGACTTACTGTATATAATAGAGGAGAGAAATCCTCCGAAACCCTTATGATCACAGCTGCTCGTTACTATAAAGTCTGGAACACGTATCTCCATAATGTCATTGCATATACACACATACAATGTGTACTTAAACTAGTTGGCACTATTAATTTACATTGTAATCAACATGTCAAAGGAACTAGCTGACTAGAACCAGAAACAAATGAACTAAATGCAAATGGCATTGTCAAGTATGTACCAGAAGGGGATAAGTGGGCTTAAACCAACAATCGTGGAGCCAAACTGGTGGCCGACATTCCAATGTTTTCCTATGGTAATGGTCGGAAAATAGAGTCCGAATTAGATGCCATGATTATTGATGACGACTTCAAAGTTCTACTGTAGCATCCAAGATGGTTGAAAGTCAAAGGGTGTTTTAAATTGGGACGTAATTTGTGTAGCCTGTATAGTCAGCGAACAATGGATAGACGTAATAGAATGGGAAATGATTTTCTTCCTTAAATTCTAATACATGACAGTTCAAACACAGGTCGTTTATCCACTTCACTTTCTCTGAACCTATAATAATATGTTGAGAAGTTTGACGATCAGAAATCTATTAGATATTGTATCTTAGCCAACTTGGTTTTCTATTGCAGTTGATACGGAAAAATATACATCAAATTCTCGCTGTAAAGGTATGAACTTTAGCAGCTTTCCATTTGTGTAAAATTATTTCTACTCCCATTCGCTTTTCCGAGAATCGAAGAGAAATCAGCATTGACAATTAAATGCTACTCTGGAATCAATGAAGAGGTGTTCAAAACATTTAAGTACAGAATATCGGCAATATTCTCTCTGCAAGAGGCAATACATCAAATAGGCGACAATTCTAGCTGAAACAACGATTGGACTTGCAAATAAAGCGACAAAACTCAATACAAGAAGCGGAGACACCGTTCCAGTTTACTGAGCGAGTAACTTTACACGGGGAACGAAATACATCGAGCAACGTCCACCGAGTCTACATGTAAACAATTTCTCATGTCGATAAGATAATATTGTTCGGAGAAAATCATGAATTATTCCGCTGAAGTGTAGAAATATTTTCTGCTGTTAATCTATGGCGGTAAGCGGATCACGTCAGCTTATTTGTGTTTGTTATGAGATCTGAGCCCCCGGCGCCTTCGGTGCAGTCTTGTCTTGGCTACCCGCCCTTTCTATTGTGCAAATTGAACCAGTTTGTTAGGGCGAATGTTCATTGATTGTAGCACAAGACAACTGCCGATTAAGCAAATTGCGTACCGAAGCTTTCAATTCCTAAGTCAATAAATGCCAGTGTGGTCCTGATTTAGCTTGTCGTATAAATATCGATAATTGATTTACGTTAGGATTCTGGTTCAACTGTGTTCCGCAAAGGAGTATGCAAAAAATTGTATGGGCTCTGTCCCAAGCACCAACAGACTTGGGACTAATTTTATTATAATAATTATTTATTATAATTATGAAGTCCCATAAAAAGACAAATATCGATTTTTTGTCCGTAAATATATGGGGTTATTAAATAAAAAATAAAAACATTTTATTTGAAAAAGGGTGTTTATTTTTTTAAATAACTATGTTTAGTTATTACTTACGACACACAATGGTTCAGCTGAACGTTTTAGGTATTAAAAGCAAAAATGTTCAAGTGTATTATGTAAGTATGTATATTTTTGATAAAAAAACAACATTTTAGGTTAGTATTTTTAAACATTACTTTGTCGTTGTTAATTTACTATCTAAGGGCCCAATAAACAAGCAGAGGTCAGCAATAGCTGCAAACAAGCCGATATTGCACAGATAAACAACGTGAACACAGCGGAACGTACAGGACACGACTGAGGTGCGCGCGCGCATGTTAGCATGGCAAGGGGCGAGGGTACAGTGAGATTAGACCGTTATTTTACCTATGCGTCTCACGGCTGTTCTCTATCAATAGCTTTTTTTATAGTTAAATAGTGTGCCTAAAAATTTTTGTACTGAAAAAAATGAACAAGAATTGTTTTTTTGCACGTTAACCCCATGACTTACGATGATGTCGTCATAATAAAAAATGATCATGATACCATGATGTATTAAATGAGATACGTTTGAAATCTGTTGGTGGGTTGGGACGATTTTTTGCGTGGTCATTTAACAAATTGTTATTTAGATTGTTTAGAGGAATGGTTGGAAAGAAATAAATGGATCGTAGACTAATTTCTAGAAATAAAGTTTTATTTCTTTGCATTATATAGCTATACCTGAGGATCATTTAAGAAAATACTCTAAAGAATCGCGTTACGTGTTTATGGGGTCAGTTTAGTCTGTTTAAAAAAGCATGGGTATAAATCACAACTATGAGCAAGTGATATTTTTATCTGAATTTTCTTTGCTTTCGTATCTTACAGATGTGGTCCCAGCCTAACATCTACCAGGTACTGGTTGGCGGAACAATACAATAATTTATGTTCTAGTCTCTGGAGTAATGATAAATCTAACAAGTTGTTGAATAGTAATGCACTGCGTCAATTTGAAAGTGGGTGACCGATGGATTCTATGTTATTATTGGCAAACAGCCCCTGCTTTGCACGGGTGCAATTATGATGAATATATATACACCGTGTAACATAATTAACGCACATCCTGAAACTACTTTGTTCAGAATCGATAACAGAATCCATTTCATTAATAAAAATAAATATTTTTTTTTAACAAAAAATTATTATAAATAATTAAATTGTAGACACTATTTTCATAAAGCACTCGAAGTAAACGAAAATGAGATTTAAGTCGATGCAATAAGGCTTTAGCAATTCACAGCGGTTCACACTTTCAAACACACACACAAGTTCACACTTTCAAACACTAACAAAGATACATAAAAAGGACCGCCGAAATACGTAATACAATAGGAAAGAGCGAGACAGCGCGCGGCGCTCGCGTGGCTTATGATTTTATGAACTTATGATAGTAGGTATTGGAGAAGCCGCGCGGGCTGCGAGACCTCCACTTTTGTGCGTCTGTGTGCGCGCGTAACGTATTGAGCAATAGGGCGCCCACGCGTTCTGCCAATTATTTGTACAAATTATTCTGACAATATGTAATAAAAACAAATATCTAAGAAAATTATAAAAATGTTTCAATACATTAATTGTGGATAAAAAAGGATATTCTTTTTGGGGTGTCTGTGGATGTGCGTTATTTCCGTTACACGTTGTATATTTTTAATATATATACATATGTATTATAAACGTGCCCCTTCAAACATTGTATCTTTTAATTATGACTCATTTGTTTTCTATCAAACACACCCGTGTGAAGAATCTATCGGTCACCCAGTTCTAAGTATGGGTCTTGCTAGAGAGTCTAGTCGCGCAGAGCGATCCCGTGACTCTAGCTTAGGCTAAAGAAGGGTGTTTTTACTTACCAAGTTTCAACAGTATAGTTCGTAAGTAGTAGTAATAGTTTCGGAAAAAAGTTGCTGTGACATACTGACGGACAGACAGACATGACGAATCCAAAAGTTTTTTTGCCAATTGCCTATGGAAACCTAAAACGCTGCATCAAAATCCATTGCGTAGTTTCGAAGATCTAAGCATATATACGGAGAAACAGACGCAGGAAGCAACATCAGCTGTTTTATACTGTGTGTTGGTGTATACCACTAATATTACCTACTTACTTTGTGTGCGTTTATTTTAAGTTTTATTACTACTGTATAAAGTTTCTTAGCTCTCCACTGTTATTCGTAGTATTCAAGACGAATAGTCTAATGAACGTCAGGCGTTATTATTATGAGTCGTAATTCAGACGTTAATGTTGTCTCTTCACAAACGAACTATACTGGATAATTTGCAAGCATATGAAATACATTGCAATTATGTTGTAACTGTAATTGTAGTGCCTAAAGTTATCTTCGTGCTCATAAATAAACGACCTATTTTCATCAAGATTTTTCATGATAGTCCTTTTTCATGACACACTATTGGGAGTTTGAGAAGATTTCAAGTGAGTACATTTATATTACATTTTTTTTCTTGATAGACCTTATTCAAGGCCCGCTATTGAGAATTTGAGATGATTTCAAGTAAGTACAAAAAGACATTTTCACTAAATTTTATATGCGTATTCAGTAGGTCCTGAGAATTGGCTGCTATCTATTTCTCATCCATATTTTATTTTCGCGTACGTCTACAGGTAGTTAAATACATGTGTATTATAAGCATAAGAAATTATATGTATAAATAAGTCACCTATGTCTAAAAACCCAACTCGGAGTCACCATCTTTATATTTACAGCTAACTTTTACGTCGCAGCACTCGCAGCTCATATTTATTAATAAGGCAGTTGCAAATTCAAATAGAACTAAAGCAACAATGTAACAAAATAGGCTTCCATGGCAACAGTTTATCGTAAAACCTCAAAGCTATAAACAAGAAAACTGTTGGCGAACAATAAGTTCGGTATCACTATCATGTGGGCAGTACAGAGCAGTTCGTATAGACCACAGAATAGTGAACGAATGGAGTTTTAGTTAGTAGCAGAACGACCAATGTCTGTCTATAAGACTAACAATACTTTTAATGAATGAATATTCGCATATCGTTTTCAAAAATACTTCTTAAATATAAATTTTATATTTGTCGCGTTTGGATGTGATTTCGAAAATAATTTGTTTATGACTCCACTCCGAGACAATGCAGTCAAAATACCATACCTAGTTAAAAAGTATTTTTGTTTAATTAGGCTATAAATTAAAAGGTCCGTGCTAATTAGTTTGCTATTGGTTGGTGTTAAGACAATTAATTCATAAGTTTTTGGACTGAAGCTAATGATATTAGTAACTTTGTACATGCTTGTAAGTCTAAGTCAACCGAAAATGTTTTTTTTGTAATGTATGTGTTTATATCGTTGACGCGCTTAAATCAATTAACTTTAAAAACAAGTCCGAACATTTACAGGAATTCATCTCACCCCTCCATTAGCTCAATAATCCTTGCCAACAAAACAGTCTGTATAAACGCATTCGAGTCACACATGCAGTGTTAAATTTATTCAACGTAAGTGTAGACCGTTCGCTTTGTGTCAAAGTTAGGACTGGTCTAGCGAAAGTTAGTGTAGACACAACTGACTGGCATTTTCAATTGCTTAGATCAACGATAGAAGTGAAATTAGGGTTGAACTTTAGGAACTCTAGGAACTTTGTGGCTCCTAGACTAAGATAATAACGTACTTTAAACACATTTACTTTTACTAACCTATATTTAATACCACTGCCGGATAAAAGCCTTCCAAACCTTACCTCCTTTAAAATGAAATAATTATGCTCGGTGAAAGAAGGTGCAATAAAGAAACTCGATCCCCTTTTGTTTAAGTCAATATTGAAAAGTGCTAAACACTATTTAATATTAGTCGTACAGGGTCAAGAGTATAGCGCAATTTGTGATATAGAACAATATTATTGATCGCCTATAACGTATACAATATAATAATATAACGTAAATAGACAATTAGTTTTATAGTTAAAGTTGAAAGAAATGTAATCAAATACTGGGATATAAAAAAGTTTTTACTGCTGCTAGGGGTTGAAAACTAAAGTAAAATGTTTGTAATAATATATTTTTTTAGGGTTCTAACTCGAAAGGAAAAAATCGGATTCATTATAAGATCATTTTGCTGTCTGTCTGTCCGTCACTCAAAGGTAAGAAAGTAGAATTAATATAGTAAAGTTTATGCCGCAATTTTTTGACTCTCTATAGGAAATCTATAAGAAACCTATAGAGTAGGTATTTCTCGTTACTTAGAATCTTGAATTGGTACATTATAACATCTAATAGCACTGATAAAGGAAAAATAGAGAGAACCATAAATTTTTAATCACATTATTTATAAACCAAACGCAGGTTTGTTTAAATTGCTTCAACTTTTTTGTATGGAACCCACAGTGTTGCGAGTAAGACTCGCACTTGAACAGCTTTTTATCTCCAGTTTGGCTTTTATTGTTTTATGTAAGTTTGTTGAAGATATTTAGTAATGCGATTTTTATTAAACATAAAACTATTTGCTAAATATATTTTGCAAATATTCTATGAAACTCTTCTTTTACCTTCTTTTCAATAATTTTATTTTGGGCAAAGCGCAAAATTTCAAAATCTCGTTTGGCTGCATGGATATAAAACAATTTTCTTCATGATACTCGTAGCCTTGGTTGGTCTTCTAAAAGAGTAGCTTATGAAGTTTCTTGTCGGTTCCTTTCCATAAGAATGACATTTCGGAACCGCGCAACTAGAGTCAGTAACGTTTTCAAAGTGCCTGAGAAGGACTAATCGAAATACAAACCTTTTAATTAGCTTATATGGAAGTGTTCTGTATATTATTATGTGATATTAGTGCACAGAAATAGAATTTATTGAAAATATGAACATAATAATTTAAACGGATTGTGTAAACCAAACTAAATATCGATAATACAATGTACAAATTATCTCTTACAAAATTAGTTGAAATCAAATCAGTTTGCTGTAATTACGTTGGTGCTATCCGAATCTATTGTTATAATACTGATTAATATGCTCATAGACAATTAATTACGGTAATAACAGATTGTTACCCAATTACTATTGAGCTGTTAGATTGTTATCCCGTCTTAGTACGGTTGTTTAGCTTCGAATTGATAACTTTTATGTCTTTTCTTTTAGTGTGATTTGTTTTCAGCACTATTCTGTTCTCTTATTTTAAAATATTCGAATCCTACCTGCCTAACCCTAAATCACGCCCGGAGGGGGGTTTGTTTACTTCGACTTCAATCAATTATTTCAAAGTCATCGTAATTGGTATCATGATCGTAAGTTATACCTACTCGTCCATTTTAGTCATTTAATTTGACAAGTAGGTAGGTACCTAAGGTTTGTCGCATAATTCTTGATCCCGAATAAGAAACACTATTTAAAGTCACATTTTCGGAAATAAAACTCATTTAGATTTGTGCTAAATTCAGATCTATTCAATCGTTTGTTCTGGAGCTATAAGTAAAAACCTTTGAATTTAATAATATAGATTAGTAAGATCTTGCATAATATATTCTGCATCCTACATTGTTCGCATTATTTTTGCAACAAAACAATATTTTCCGTTCACTGTTGCATGCGCTACAATAATGGCGTTGGTGTTCTTTACACATCAGTAAGTCAACATTTATTACTGAACGTCGCCTTATAACTTTGTTATTTTATTTTGTATAAAATATAGCTTTAATATTAAAATAAAGTTTCTGTACTGCATTGAACCACAATATTTAAAAACCTTCTCTAAAATAATAGAAAGAGGATTTGTACAACAGTTTATTTCTAGACTGTTATTATAGATTAGATAAATACGTTTATTTTATCAGTATTTAGATTTATTTTGTACATTTTTTAAATAAAATACAATATTCATTTTAAGCTGCAATTTGGTTTGACACGATTGCGTGCGATCAAAAAACTGATTTCAAATAACACTGCGCGCGGTTTCTATAGATTCCAAATACATTTGTCATTTGTTTTTATCTATTCAAACTATGCGAAATAAATCTTACTTTTTTATTCAAATGTTTTCTTTTTTCAAATCATCAGTTTGAAAAGCAGCCAACATTAGTAAAGGTACGTGAAAAAATCAAAGAATTTGAAATGGGCACGTGATTACTCTTATTTCAATTTTTATACCTTTTTTGCATTTTATTTTTTCTTTTCTAGCTTTATATTATTTTCTCTAGACTTTGTTCAGGTCAATTTATTTTTACGATATCTTAATACATAAACTCGATGTGTAACTTTAAAATCAGTAAATTTATTTATTATTTATTTATCCAAAGACACATATAATTTATTATACTCACTTAAAACTGTAAAAATTGTTTGTTTAATATAAGTAATAACAATTTCTGAGAAAATTAGCCTGCAATGTATGTTTCAATATAGATTAAAAAGAGAGAAAAGACTTGTTATTCTACTTAAACATAAATATAATAGATTACAAAGTATTTAATGCTAGACTGGGTTGGACAGCGTACAAGCAGTTCACTGTGTTCTGTGTTGCCAACTTCATGCTGTGTCTGCTTGCTTTTATTTCTTCGTTTTATTATCAGTTTATCATGTCTTACTTGTTAATGTTCATGAGTTAGGTACATTTAATTTTGTTTTAAAACTGATTAAAAATGGTAGTGTTTTTTGTAGATAATGATACTGTTGTCCACTTTTTCACAGTACCTACCAGATAGGGCAGAAATGGAAATAGTATCTTCTATCATTGCAGGTTAACAAAAAACTCTTCAGCACTTCCCACATAATAATATTTCTACAGAGTCCATCTAGGTATCTTTTTAAATAATTTTAATATCTGCAGTAACCTGATCATTAATTTCTGTTCTGTCAAAACCCTAACATTACAACATTGTTCCTTTTACATTACAACTAATATCAAACCTCATTTTGAATTCATCAACTCCTTGCACACTTCATAAATTCGAAATTAAAACGACTAATTCGAATCTGAATTGAAAACAGATTGGAACAGACCTGCTTCACAACATTGTAGGTAGGTAGACTCGGGAAATATGTAATTATAAAAGTTTTATGCAAATTGGCAGTCGACGGGCATACGGCACAAATGGTGGCTAACACAGGTAATGGATTGGTGCACAAATATGCAAATTGTACAATTTCGCCATTATTAAAACGTTCCGCAAAAGAAAGATCATTATTTCATAACGTTTTTATGTAGGGTTGAAAACAATGTTGTATGGTTAGTGTGGTAACTACATTATTATTTTAAATGGACGTTGTAAAGTATGGCTGTGAAGTTTAGTGTTGAAGTTTTATAGAGAAAATCAAATTAATACTATTTCTAAGCATTCGGAATGAGTTATATCTATTTAAAACATTTTTGTTCAAAAAAATCTAAAATCTCGGAATTATTACTTTATACCAAAATAAAAATAACAGCAATTTATATTATAATTTTGTCAACCACTAATTTACATTCAAATGAAATCCTATATTACAACTTTAGCAAACAGATTACTGGGCAGATAAAGCTCCCCGCACATCAACATCAAACACAGCCATTCAGCCGTGAATCTATATTAAATCCTGAAACTAGAACCCGCGGAAGCGTTAAATTAAATCGAATACATTACACACAGTTTATTAAATCAAACTAAATGCAAACTTGGACCAATTAGCGGCGGGCAACCCTAGTTGTTGGGCGCGCGTAAACACAAGTCGCTAACGAACCGTACGGGCCCCCTGCACAAATTTGCAATTTCGATTGCTAGTGTTTGCATGTACCTGCAACCCTACGTGTGTTGCGGAAAAATTTGAAGGAAAACCTGCCTGGGGGACTAGACAGTGTTACGTCGTATTACAAAAGAAAACAAACAGAATAACTGTAAAAAGTCAGCTGTATCAGTTTTGTTCTGTACGTACCTGCGATTGAATAGCGTTAACATTTTTTGCGATTAACAATTAACATTTATTTTTTAGCATTTCCATTGCATAAACACTCGTAGAAATTTGCCTTACCCACTAAAGTTTAGAGCAATGTTACTTCATATTAGAATAGAAAACTTAAAACGTCAAGAAATGACATTTCTTTTCGACAAGTGACGTCAGTTTGACTTAATTGAGAGATTTTAATACTGAAAATACTAATGTTGTACCTACTGAACATTCGATCGATTCGTCAGTGTCAGCCATCGTAAAAATGTTTCACTGCAGGCACCAATAATTACGTTTAAGTGAGAGAGTTCCAAAACTCTAGAGAAACGGCTAGGTCTTTCCTGGTAATGTTACTCTGAAATATTGTATTAAGCTGTAGTACAAAATGCAGGAGACATTTCACGAACCTTATACATAAGGCGAGAAAAAGTTAACACCAACTTGCTAGATAGTCTTAGAATAATATGTTCAAGAAAACTGGAGCTGAATATTCCCAAAATTAAAAAATATATACAGTGTACTTCTATAAGACTATAAAACCAACAGCATTCCAATCACAAAAAACTTATTTAAACTATTCCAACTATTATAAAGTTAATTATTGAAGAATTGAATGTAGGTAAACACGTCACGAGTAATTATAATTTAAAATTACTTTCCTAGTTACGTGTATAATATAATAAAACAAAAACCGGCCAAGTGCGAGTCGGACTCGCGCACGATGGGTTCCGTACTTTCATCTTTTTTTTTTTTTTCCTAGCCTATAGTGTCCCACTGCTGGGCAAAGGCCTCCCCCAAGTCCTTCCACGAATCTCTGTCCTGCGCCGCTTTGAACTAGTCCTGGCGGTGTACGTTTTCATCTTTACCTTATGGAAAATCACGTTTCTTGTAGGTGTAATAATTTTCTACCTGTTTATTAAAATCGAAATAAAAATTTCTTAAAAATTACGTTTATTGTATTGGGCCCCTTATTTTATTTTTAGTATTTGTTGTTATAGCGCCAACAGAAATACATAATTTCTGAAAATTTCAGCTTTCCAGCTATCACGGTTTATAAGATACAGCTTGGAGACAGACAGACAGACAGCGGAGGCTTAGTAATAGGGTTCTGTTTTACCCTTTAGGTACGGAATCCTAAAAACATTAAGTGCAGGTAAAGTAAAAAACTTAACAAATATGTTTTTAGTTCCAGTGTTCGCGTGTTTAAACCGTGTGAGCCTAGTAAGCAAATACAATGACCGCAGTAATTTTTTAAACCATTTTAAATTATGTAATTGGATAAAAGCGTCGATTTGCATGTGTTGTGAATTTTATATTATATTTTTAAGTTAATTCGGTGACATTAAATTTGAAGTTTTAGTGTGTGGAACTAGTTTTGATGTAGGTATGGAACACAGAGCATAAAAATAGTTTGTTTTTTGTGTGTGACTATTCCTAGAATATTCATTAATTTAACGTTATAATTAATTTAAAAGTATAAAGTGTTGGATACTTTCAATCTTGTTACTTGCTTTATAAAGTATTTTTATTTTTGTATCTAACAATAGCTTAATAATAGTGATTCCTGAAAGGTTAAACGACCAACCTCTAAGAAAAAAAAAAGAAAAACAGCAGCAGCAAGCATTCTGAGAAATTATATTATGAAGAAGAATATAATAGTTCTAACCTTTCTTTGTATGATTTAGCAAGAAAATTGCAACAAAATCTCGCTTTCAATAGCAAAATCAATACATTTTAAAAATATTTAATACTTAAATATTTGCACAGTAATGATTAAATTTGACTTGTGATGGATATGTTAAAGAGATAAGCTTTGCTAAAAGTATTTTGCATATCACGAACTATCACGTCACTTAGCCGGTAGAAAGTTTACATCCATACAATACAAATAGTTGTTTAAAACACATCTTTATCTATCAAGTATCGTTACAATTCCAATTTTATTCCTGAATCTACTTAGACATCTGTAATCTGCATTTAAGTATTACACAGCAAAGTTGCTAAACCGCTGTGAAAGAACGGAGCCTAAATGAAAAAAAAACTACAAAACAACGAAAATTGATGATACACCATACACAACAAATCGAATTACGAATAAAGTGCAATATGCAAACATGAGCCTCCTACCTATATTTTAAACCATCCACCGTACGCGGAGCACTTTACAAACTGTTTTTATGTACATTTTATTCATAAAGCGGAGAACGGAGAGGGCTGCTTTGATAGAATCGTAAAATCATTTTTATGTGATCTGAAACATGTCTGCTCCCATAGGATTTTTGTCACAATGTTGTCTTAACGATTTGAATTTTAAATCACACGAGGTGTGTTGAGTTATTCTTAGAATTGGGTCGAATATGTAAAATGGTGATTCGATTCATTTAAATACAGTAACTAGCTGATTTTGTTGCATTTTACGATAAGACCACATAATTTACACATTATCTTTTGTAATAAATTTGAAATATTCTACTTATTGATAAGAAAAAACAGGTGTGGCTTTGCAAGGAGTGTTCCTACGTTCCAAGATCTGGTCTCAAAATTAACTCGAACACCAACTTATTCACATGGGAATCTGCACAAGGCTTGCAATCGTACTCCCATAGGACAGAATACAAACGCCTACTATATTTTAAAACCTGTTAAACCTCCACAAAGTAAAACCCTGATTTATCCTCAGTATTTCATACTACATATATTATTTGTACAGTCACAACACAGACAAAACAGTTGCAGTAAATTTCTTATGCAAAATTTCTGAAGCTGTTATGGAATATTCCTAATATCTTGTTTGTTCTACGTGTCATAAAAATGTACCTACCTGAAAAAAATATTCTAAAAAGTTTTATAGCAATAGGAAGCTGTTAAACGCTGCAAGCTCCTAGACTAATACCACGTAAATCGTCTAGACATTAATTCAGCCTAGCAACAGATGGGAATACCAGACCATACAATAATTTGTCTTAGTGCGGACATCGAACCTGGCAGAATGTGGAAGCTAGACACCCCGCAGCTGCTCCACCCTATGTATAGTCATTTTTCAATTTAAGGGCTCGGTTAAAACGACCCCAAGCTTGGCCTTCGTTCGTAAGGGTTGAAGGCTATTTTCAGCGGACTAATTTTGTATGCTAATCTGGGTTATCAAGGTTATCTCTAAAGTATGCTATTTAATTTAGATGGTTAGCCCAAAATGTCTTGTTTTTTGGTTTATAGGTGAACTTGGCAATTTATAGTTGTCTTGTTTTACTTTTACTCACATTGGACAAAATGGTAATAGGTACTGTATCTGTGTTGTAAGGCGTATTTTATTTGAAATAATATATATATTTGTAATAGACGCAATATTTTTTTAATTGAAATAAATATGTGGAGATGGCATTTTTTCTATAAACCAAGTGACTTAGATTTGTTACTTCCATATTTAGACAATTCGATTGGCGTTAGTCGTTGACAAAAGGTGCGTTTTATGTTAAAATGAAATACCTCCCTCAAGAATGAAATTTCGTTATGAAATTAAAAAAATAATCAGTTTTTTTAATTCATAGCATAAATACAGCAGCAACGGACACTTCTATTCAATTCTAGAACAACGGACTATGCTAACCACTCGTCGTTTCACAAGTTTAACAATATTTCACCAGGCCGTCATATGAACAAGCCCGTTTTATTTTATTGCCAATGCACGATCGACTGCCATCGTTTTGTTTCCCATAACGCTATTTCGCTACGCGTACCAATATTTCGTGCGGAAGCGATTTTTTTTGGTTATAGAATCAGTGTGTATCTTTTGTTTTAGTTAGATTGTCAGTGTCATTGTGTTAAGTTGAAATTGATGTAGAAGTAATTAAGGGTGATGAAGCAGTCAAACTCTATGCTTAGGTTGACTGCAAAGAGTTCTGAACGCGCAGTACATACGTCATAAATTGTTAGTGTTAGTTATGTTTCCTTAAACATTACTTCTGTAATTTTAGTTAAATAAATATTTCACGATTGTCACAGAACGCCATCTAGCCTCAAACTAAGCAGGGATTGTTTTATGAGTATTAAACAGCTGATAAGCATACTTATAACCTTCTAAATAAATACATACTATAGATAAATTACACCCAGACACAGGACAAATGATCGTGCTCATCACACAAACATTTGTTCTAGGTGGAGATCGAATTCACGACCTCTGGTATAGCAGTCAGGGCCACTAACCACCAGACCAACAGGCCTGTCGAAATTTTAAGATCAATGGACCTCTGTTCATTGGTCTATTGCTACATGGTATTGATTTCTAGTCTTTGGTACTTGATATTGCTGCACGATACGCACCAGGGATTTATGTAAAGGCTCACTTTTCGTCTAGGAACTAGTTGAATTTTGTTCAAGTAAAGCTTCTTGTATTTTCGAATTTGTTATATTTCTTATCACTGATATGGTAACTTATGTATATTATTATACCAGATACCATAATTAACCTTAGATATCAAATAGACTCATTGATCCCACAGTCAACCATTGCTGCGGTTTGTAGAGCTAAACTAAAAAAAAATCTTTATGAAGTAAGGATAAACAAATATATAAAAAAGTATACGCTATTTCTTTTTCTAAACTCGTCAAATACAAATTTTCCCAAAGACAACTTGTTTCTAAAGTCATAGTACCAAGCATTGTAACGGCGGTGTAAGCTTAATAAGGAATCCGATTAAAAAGCTCTACCAAAACCAATACCATAATTAAGTGTGATAGCAAGGACACGATAATGATAAATCTAATGGCGGTTACCACAATAACCATTGACAAGTACGGCATAGTTCATCGATTAGTCGGACCGGCTGCGACCGGTGATACTGTTAATTAAAATCCAATATTGTCTAACCAAAATTGATTGCCAGAAACCACGGCGCAGTAGACCAGCTTAATCTACGTTTATTGTAAAGTAACAAGGAGAAACGAAATTATGAACTGCAAATATTTGGTGTATGTCCCAATTTTATGGAGATTTTATGGCCGTACCGTTAAATGGACGGTTTATCTTCTTGCTTTAGAATATTTTGTGAGTTTTACGTAGATGTTACTTTGTAGGTTTAGAGATATTTTGGTTTAAATAGTATTAGGGGTACTAAACTACGAGTATAATAATATGGTCGATAGAAGTTGGTTTTGGTAGCGATCGTCAGATAAGATTGTAGTCTTTTTAAATTATCTTCTGTACAATGTTAACTTTCGTTCTTAGTTCGTACCTTGAACTTTTTTTATTCGTCATAAAGTAAAAATATTCATGACACAATTTTGCTAGACTAAATAACATTTCCTATAGCAACAGCGGTTATTTGATGATTTTGGCATCAAAATATTTTACTAAAGTGACAGAAGAGAATGGCATAAACAATAGTAGGCCTATGTCCAGCAGTGAGTTATTCAGGGCGGATGATGATGATGGTGGTGAAGTTTTACTTAGTATAAAATTAAGTTTAGCATGAAGTAACTATTACTACCTATAAGTACAGGTAGCAATTATTGCGTTTCCAGTACAATTTACTACCGCTAATAACCTAGCTGGAGTATATTTTGTCAATAATCAGGTCTAGGTAGGATGTCATCAAAATATACGAGGTTGCAACAAACATGTTTTTCTTTATATATGTCACTTTAACAAAAAATACGTTTTTAATATTTTTTGAAATTTAGTCTATCTTACTGGCGATTCAGTTTTTTTTTAATTTAATACCTTATTCTTCCCGTCAAGAAAGTCCGACCTACCTATTCATGAAACTCTGAAAATCATCAATCATCTCATGAAAATCTTCTTCGATTACATAATAATATGAACAGTTAACACAGATTTTATAAAACTTTTAATACAGAAGTTGTGTAATAGCATGAACTAGTGAATTATAAAAATCCAGTGAAAATGAACGTGGGTGTACATGCGCTGCCTATTACGCCCACATCGCCGTGTGATGAAGCCTGTAACCTAATAGCGTATCGGAAACTAACCTGCAATATTACTAATGTCTGTGTAAGTTCAGGCAAATCTAAATGCAGCAAGAAAACGTACTCGTGCGACAAACTCTTTGCTTCCTACGTTATTTTCTTCGTATTGATTTCTTTTTCGGTATATTTTTTCTTTTGTGTGAAAGATATGGCTGCAAGTTGCTTACGAGATGACGTCAGAAGAACGTGTGGAAGAAAAAGACATGCTGCGCCGACTCAAAAAAATAATTGGGATAAGTACAGAGGAATGATGATGATGATTTTTCCGAAGCAGTGTTAAAGTCGGTTTTCAGTGTAAGCGGTTTCATCAGGCCCTATTTTATATGAAGTACCTGTGCGGGGAGACAAATTATTATGAGAATTCTCAATCCATATTTAGGTGACTATTATACAAAGTTACCAAAGCACTCTTCTAATTTTGGAAAATGCGATTGCATGCCAAATTGCACGCTTGCGCTCTTCCCATAAAGGTCAACAGCGATTTGATCACCACTAAAACTTTACATCCAACCAACATAAAACAAGAGTATCGGCCATAAATCACGCGATTTACATACAATAAAAGTTGACCAACTTCCATTCGTCGATAGGTTGGCAATTTGCAAGCGCTCGGACACGATACGGGCACCTTGCGAGATTTACGGCGTAACATAGTTTACCGGCGAGCCCTCAAGGCTTACTTACAATGTGAACCAAGCTCAGCATGCGAGGAACTTAAACATGTATTGAACGGGATTTATTCAAAGTGCACGGTACGGTACTGAATTCGACAAGGGCCTGTTTTATTGTTGGGAAAGTTGTTGGAATATTTCATAATTATTGTTAGGTTTGCATAATGGTGGGGGTGTTGCAAACTCCTTTTTGCTTGTTACGTCATAGTACTCCGGTAACCATTATTCAGTAGTGAATGCTTTCATAGAGGGTCATACATTATTGTTTGGATTGTGATTACTTTCTAACCGAATTAAGAAATATGTGATTTATTTTTCTCTGTCGTATCACTATCTATGCCTAATATGGTTAATTGGACAGTCGTCATATAAAAAATACGAGCGATAAAAAATACCGTAGAAATCTTTCAACTGTACGGCAATTACATAACTCCCATATAGGGAAGTGCGATTACACAATCGTAGGTATCCATTTGCCAATAGTAAATGTGTGTTTTCACACTTATAAATAATACCAAGCGAGTCTATTTCCCGGAATGTTGTACACAGATCGTTATCTTAGCACAACATCTTCGTTAGATCTTATCTACAAATGTCTCTAATTGGAACGACATTAAGTTTCTGTTTTATTGATATAAAACGTCTTGTTGTTTTCTTATTAACATATTAAAATCCATCCATACATATAATTAACTTAAACAGACGCCACGTTAAAGAATAAATTTCATTTATTTCATTTAAAGCAGGAAAGCTTTTATCTTAACAGCATAGGTATAAAATATAATCCAACTCTACATTTTCAACAAAAATAACCCTCGAAAAGTTTCCGCGCATTCAGATAATAAAATCCAATTTTCGATTTCTATTAATCGGCTACAATCGCAGTGGGCCGGCCGATTGTTCTTTGATATCGTTGGCATTGAATCGGCAGCTCGATTGCGCCGAGACTGGACAGCAAATTAATCCAGTAGACAATAGCAGTCGTGACGCGGCGCGCGCCATGTTTGCGCAGACAATAACAAATTATTCATACTCGGTGATGGAATGTAAACAGAAAATGATTGGCTATTAGCATGCGGGGTGTTGAGGCCCTACTGACACTCCGGGGACAGGGCGGCCGGACCCCGCCGAGGGATCAGCTCCCTCACCTATTAACAAGTCGCCAGTAGCCACATCTAACTTTGTTCCTAACGTATTCCGAACTTAATTTAATTAATTACCAACCCTCACATATCTCCTCCTACTCCATTTCGCTAAATATTATTTTCAAGTTAAGGGGTCTTGATAAGTAAGATCAAACGGATCTGCGGACGTAATTTATATTCTGATGTTTTAACGAAGAAAGCGAAATTATATTATATCATATGTTTTCGAGGCTGTTATTAAAGCTTGTTGGGATTAAACGCGGTCGCGTTTGGTTGTATTTTATTGATCATTATTCATTATAAACGCCGACGTTACTGGCCGCTGCATGTTGTATTAAGTTGTTAAAAGGGTTTATGGCTTGAAAAATAGAATAAACTTTTTTGTTTTACGCCCGTTACTTACGAGTAATGTGAAACACAGGTCGTGAGATATCAAAATAAGTATTCAGAGCATAATTTTTCATAAAAATATTTATAGAATATAACCACAGTAAAAATAAATGCAGTAGTTTAACTCAGCCGTATCTAAAAAATAAATGCCTATAGACGCGTGGTACGTAACAGCAATAGGCCTACCCACCTGCATTTTAATTACATCAACAACACGCCATTCGTTCAATACTGTGATACACATGCGTTTGTTTGCTGCCACGGTCATGCCACGTTCCACTAGCGTAGGCATAACTCGCGTTGCGCTCGTTTATATAAAGACATCATACTGTATATATGATTATACTGTCGTATCACTAAAAAGTTATGAACAATTTGCTGTAAACTTTACATTAATAACAAACATTGAATCAATTGAAATTATATTATGTTTCGATGCAAAATAAATGCGTTTAAGTATATTTGTGATGTAAATATTTTTTTTATTGAAGCTATTGGCTATAAAGCTTTTAAAGCCAGGTTTACGTAGACTTGGAAATATTAAATCTTTAATGTCCATGAAACTCAGACCTTGAAGTTCATCCTTTAATATTTTCTGAGGCCAAAACCATCTGATTTTGTTTAAGTGTATGATAAGATTAAGGTTGTTTTAATGAAGGACAGTTCACCTACACTGTGATTCATTATTTTTTTATAACACAACAGGTAGATGGTTATTTTGATATTTCATGCGTGAGAATTTGAAAAGCAGAAACTGACTATGCTCAATGAACAAAATCTAACCTATTAATCAAAATATATTATGTTATTGCCAAATACAAACATAAGCGAGGTATATTCAATTTTGAGCTATGCTCTATATTTTGTTTTTTTTTCGTTTACTAGCAACCCATCCCAGTTCCGCACGGGTGCAATACTGATGTTTTATACATATAAACCATCCACTTAAAACATTATATTTAATAAAATCTATTAAAACAAACTCGCATCAAAATCCATTGCCTAGAAATAAGCATACATCGAATAAACAGACTGTGGATGGATAGCGACTTTGTTTTATAAAATGTAGTGATAAACCTCTATACTCCACCAATTCATCCCTTCATTTTCCTTAAATAAAGCCCCGAATTAAACGTCAACAGAGAATATCGGACGAACCGTTTACATTTTTACGAATGCAATGCAAAGACAATCTTGTTAATACCAGTTCGCATAGTTAACGAACCAATGTTACTCAAATTTGCAATTTTGATTGGCGCTCAGCGCTATCCGTATTTTGCTCAACTATTAGAGCTGATTGGGAAATTATAATTTAATCGACGTACATTTCAATGAAAACACTGCATTTTATTGACACGGTTTGTCTGGTAAAGTAATTAGATGCAGGACTATTCTATAGCGTCATCTATATTGATTTACTCGTAATATAGATAGATAGGAAAATAATAATATAATATAAGTATGGTAAGTTGTCTCACTTTGAACCAGGTAAATTTCAAAGTCCCATATTGGGCTGGATTTTCAATCAATGCCTTCAATTTTTTGTGTATAGTTAGCATATTTATTTAGCTTCAATTTTGTAAAACATTAATTTCTCATATTCTTTTTAGTTTCGGCGTAAAACAGGCTTTTCTGAAAAAATATTTTTGGTTCAATGAGTACTACCGGTGGTACACATTTAACCAGGGGGTGGTCCACATTGAGCCACCTTATTAATTATGTCTTATAGATCAATTTATAAGGCAAATACTTTGTAATAATAAAAATCAGTCTTATATTTATTAAAATCACTTAAAATCTTATGATCCTTTAATTGGATAATTAGCCAAATCGGGTTCCAAAGGCATCCGGAGTTTCATGGCACCTGATCTGTGCAGCTTAACACTTAGGCTTGGCCTCAAGCATGTTGGCAGTTGAATGCACCATTTTATAACAAATTAAAACAATTGTAGAAAAAAAACTCATTTAACGACTTGGATGTACACAATAAACCATGGTTCAATGTGTAACACCCCCAGGTGGTTCACTGTGAGACACACCAGGTTTTGATAACTAATCTAAAAAATTTACCGACATACCAATCACTTAAAAACTCGAATTGTAGCGCTTTTAATTGCTAAATAACCGTAGAATACAGTGTACATATAAAAAAATAATATTATTTAAATGAAAAAAGCTAAAAAAGAATGAAGTTGGAAAAAAATATTTACTTTTTGAGTCAATTTGCTTTCAAATGCTCCTCACACAGCCACTTGGCACGAGATCGCCACGCAAATTAGTGGGCAGTAAGGGATCGTAAATACCTCTCTTTCACTCATATTAGCGCGGTTTAACATCGTGGCGTTTTCGAGATTCGGCGGTGGTTCAATGTAGCTGCCTGGTTCACTGTGAGACACCCGACCCTATGTGTAATAAACCAGCCTATGTATGTTCCACTGCTGGGAACGAGCCACAGCACAGCATTTGATCACCACTCTAGCCCACTGCGGATTGGCGATTTCAGACTACAATAATTTCCTCCAGGTTTCCTCACGATGTTTTCCTTCATCAGTAGCAAGCTTACATTGGTACTTGCCTGCGCTGAGACTTAAACCTGCACCTCGTGCGTACATATCCATACATGAAACCGCTAAGCCACCACGACACATGTATGTAAGAACTTATTGATTCGTATGTAACTTAAACCCAGTTTTTTGTCTGTCCGTTTGACACGATACATACACGATGCGTAAACCCGATTTTGAAAAACAAAATTTTGCGATACGTTTGAATCCTGAAAACGGATATAGGCTACTTTTTGCTATAAAATTGATCTTAACGCAAGTAAAGCCGCGTTAATGCTAGTACTTAACATATATACCTATGTTCGTGTTCGTACAAACTTAGTGTTCCCGTTACACTGCCTCAGGGGTTTTATAAAAATATTTTACATTCATTTCGTATTACGCCTCGGTATGTTCGTTACAAGTATTATTAGTTCCATCACGCCACCGATCCCCTAGGAACACAATTAATGTCTACATTTAATTATGTTGAACAAAACAAACGAAAGCATAATTTATTTTGTTAGTACTTCATTTGAGCTTGTTGGTTTAAAAATTGTATGTAAAATTATAGAGGAAACATAAATTAAATTGTGAACGCATTTTTTTTTTGTAAACAATGCCTGTTCAAACCTACCTTAGTCATTTGATATACCGTTGCGGTGCATGAAAATAAACTAAAAAATAGCTACCTATAGTTAAAAATAAAAACATGGTTAATTGTTGGCATAGCTTAGAAAAAATTACATCAGCTAATCTAAACTTTTTCTAAAGCTTTTTTTTAATCGAATTAAGTTTTTTATTTCTGGAGAAAGTTGTTTATTTCCATGTTAATATTATGTATATTACCTAAAGGACGTTGTATAATACTTCCAACAAAGTAATTTCTGATTTGGTGTACATTTACAAAGACCACCTCTTATAATAAGCGCTTTTAAAGTAAGCGGAGTGTAGAGCGGCGTCTGTTTTTCACAACTGCAACAACTTTAAACAGTGCTAGTAGTCTTCTAGTTTTATTAACACCTTCCATCTTACAAGATACGAGTACACATTACTATACATACGCCTACATAGTAGACAATAGTGTTGCAATAGTAATACCCTGACGCATATGTCGTATCAACCCACTCTCAGCTTCAGGAGTCAATAGTGCAACGATTTGAGATAACATCTTACTATTTACATCACGTATGTTCTGTGGTTGTATACTTGAAAGATAGGTGGCTTGTCTTATTACTGACTGGCCTGTTGGTTTAGCGGAGAGTGGCCTTGACTGTTTTAGCAGAGGTCGTGGGTTCTAATCCCACCCAGGACAAATGAGTGAACAATATTTATAAGCAATTTATAGCTACTTAAAGTATGTATTTGTAAACAACTTGACTCGTAAATTACGTTAGTCCCATATCATAAAACAATGTTACAAGTTATTATCTACGCAGATAAGTATGTCTTACAAGACAGCACAAGCAGCGTTTAATAAGGTATAAACAGTTTATTTTTCCATAACGAGTACTAAAGCGATTACATCTATAAATTATAAACAATAGAGAGAGCAGTAAGCGAGCACGTACGAGTATTTAAGTACGCGGCCGGCTCGCTCTGCCACCGTAGTCACAGTTTCATTCAATTTATTTTATAGCTCGTAAACAAAGCTGCCAACTTCTGCCACTCTCGTTTGACACTTTATGGTAAATAAGATTTTACGGTAACGCGAGTTTCCAATACCTCCTTTTCTATAGCATTTTCTCTTTACATGCAAATGACAGTAACCATAAAGAGTATTGTACTTGAACTACAATTGCAATACAGACAATATAAATGTTGATTTCTGCGAATCCTGCCATTTCATACCGTAGCAATCGCCGACGATGTAATCTTTTTGTGGCCGTGTGTTTGTGCAGCAATAACACAGTCGTCGTTCAATTCGCTACGGGCTGCCTTGTTTTCGCTAATAATTAGATTTTGTAAAGTTTTGTTACATAAAAAATAAACGACTGCAGCAGAAGTTTTACTGCGGTTCCGTGAAATCGAAGTCCTCGACGCGGTACCACGACACCGTTTTTAATAACCGCGTCGTTCAATGTTCGAATTCTAATCGAGTTTTAAATTGCAGCTATTCTTGTCTGGCGCTGCGGGTCTCCCTTCCAGCTCCGCTGAACTTTCCTCTCTCGTCCGCGGTCCTATTCCTCGTTAGGTTCTCCTTAAAACTTCGACGGCGGCTTGGATAAGTTTTTTAACTTCTGTGGAGCTCGCTTCTCATGATTAATTAATTCGATTGTGCGTGAGCTATTTGCGACGTGATCGCTTGCTGTGGTGTCCATTATTTCACGATTTGGGTCGAGGGGAGCCTCTGCAGTAGGGGTCGATTCTGCTCGGTCACCGCACTAAACGGTCTTGTTACATTCCGTCTTTACAGTTTCGTCTTTTTATACGAAAAGTTCAAAGGGGAGGCGTGTTACTTATGGAACAGGGACAGCTCAATTTAGACTATAATTTTAAAAGGGTAGCGTTTAACCACGAATTTTATATTTAGGACAAGTTCACAGTTTATAATTTTTTGGTTATAGATGTAATGAAATAAGTTTCGCAAAACAGAGCGGAAAATTTCGATCCCGTTTTAAAATAAAGTGAAAATTGTATTTCCGGTCCTGAATATAATTCAATAGGAACGGTAAAACGCTTTTCCACGTTTAAAGGTGTTGAAAACAAAAAATCCAGTAAAATAAAAAGTACAAATAAATCATTTTGACATCCGCACGGCATTAAAGACATAATCTGCTATATTTTCATAAATTTAACTACTCATAAAAACATGAACAGCGCACGTTACACGTTTCGTCGGCGTTTGCGGCTTTCGAAGCACGCAATGTAATTTAATTAAAAGCCTCGTATAAAACATCGGTGTGCGTTCGTACTTAAGACGGTGTTAATTCACGAAGGACTTGATGAACTCCACACGTGTAGAACCTCGCTAATGGCCGCATTATTCAGGCGACGACGGGTTGATTGTTTATATGCGGAATCGCGGTTCTACTGTTATTGGCCGTACGTTTACATTACAACCTCTGTAGATAAAATAAACAGGCAAAGGCCCTGTCAATATTTTACGTAAGTATTTGCGGATGATATTGGTGACCTCTATCGCTGGTTAAAGTTTGTGTTCCTTGGGTCAACACGGCGGTTAACGAACAGCAGTGTTATGTTGACCTAAGATTGAAAGAAAACTTCGAATGTATCAGTTTCTTGTTGATTCGCAAGGATACTGACTTTATTAGATCTGGTCGCCATTTTAAATTGTACGATGTTTTTGTAACTAGTATTATTCCAAGACTATATCAACAAAACATTTCAAATTATTATTATTACTAGCCTGAGATGTCCCACTGCTGGGCGAAAATCTCCCTACTCTTCTTCTACTTGCCTCTCTCAAAAGCCAAGAAAAAAATTTAAAAATCTTAATCCTCACGTGAATACGAGTCCAGAATAGCATCCATCTTTATTTAAATTCGCTCGGAAGGTTTACTTCGAATTCAAATTTTTCAATATAAAATATTTCACTTAGTCAGGAAGGGTAACGAATAATATCGACGTAAAAGGTTTCCTGAATATAAACCGATTATGTAAAGGTTTCTGAGGAAATCATAATTATGTATGCAGGTACACAAACAGGTGATATTTTTACCCCGTAAAGCGTTCACCCTGATTTTACAGTGCTTATTCAATAAAAGCTTTTCAATCTCGCCAACCTTACAAAAATTATAAAACTGAAGGGTTCCATTTATCAATAGTCACTAAGAAATAAATTACTTTCATACCTCAATAACAGCGTGATTTAAAAAAATTAGAAGCTGTAGTAATGTTCGCACCTGTTATTTCACAAAGCGTAATAGATTTAAAAATCGGTCGACAAGCTGAACAAAAGTATTTAACAAGCATCAAGTACCTAAAATAATAAACTCTTCAAATGATAAACTTTGTCAATTTCCCTTTTCAAAGGGCTTTCCGTTTTTAAATATAAGTTCGTTTTGAATACGACCATTTCGCTGTTAACAGGTAAACGAACCTCTTTTCAACAACCTGCTTTTCGAGGAACGAAAATCCCTGGTTATATGGGATTAAAACGCAGCACATAAAACATTAAAAACAAAATCCGTGCGCAAAGATTCGAAATCCAAACGCATATAGTGCAATCCGAATGTATAATTAAGCAGGCAAAGAGCAGGCAAGCACACAGCCAGCGGGTACATAAATAAAAGATATCCGTCGATAGATACAGGAAAGGAAGGAGGGGGACAATTAATTAAATTAAGACTGAATGAAGTTTGCTATCTTTTCTTTTATCTTAACGCCACGGGGATAACGCAAACCTCCTTGGAACATTAAACTTTTAATTTGATTATTTGAAAGTTTGATATTGTTAAAAAATCAATTCAAAGGAATTGTGTTTGAAATATTGAAAGCAGTAACAATATTAAAGATTGTTTCAAACAATTGTTCTTGTTTTTATTTTATTCTGTTCATTCTGTGTAACTGTACTGTTATTGGAAAAAGATTTGAAGTAAAACGGTAACGAGGTTACAGTCATAAGAAGAATAAATATATTTCTCAAGTTTTCTATTAAATTTTCTAAGTTTAGACAAGTACCTAGAAATAAAGAACTTAATTGTGGTTTTAATAATGAATAAAAAGAAAAACTATTCAGGTGTCATTGCCTATATTAAAAAAAATGTATTTTTTTAAATAGATAAAAATAACATCAACTCGTGAACTCAACTTATATCTTTCCTTATATTAGATAGTGCAGTGAAGAATTTATTCAGAGAAGTAGTGTCGTTACCGTGTCGGCGACCTACAAAGATGTATTGTGACAAAGTATAGAGATTTCCACTAGTTCTAGTTGCTAGCGCTAGTCTTGGTTCAAATGGAGTGGTGTATAAATCTGCAATCACGCTTTGTTCCCGTCAATTGAAGTCAGGAATAATGGGACGGAAGGTTATTTAAAGTGGTTTACTAATAGGTTTTAAGGAATTATAAACTTACATTACTTGAAGTAGTGTAATTAAGTTCTTATGTAAATAGGTACGATTTTTTTAGTAAAAAAGTCGAAATTATTATTATAATGATACTTGATTTAAGTAAACCCTATATAAAGTATTTAGTACTCAATTAAAAAAATAATATATGTAGTTAATGATCTATTCTGTATATGCGTAATATTACTACATTACATTTTTTGATTCTATGCTATGAGTCGCAGCCAGATCTAAGCTATATCTCAAGTACGTACGTACACTCATTACGCTTAATACTCAAGATGTATTTAGAAGACGTATTTACTAATCCAATGCACATAAAAACATCAAAACAGAAAAGTCCAGACATCCATCCAACACAAAACTATAGATTTGACAGCGTAAAATGATAGGTTTAACTTTACGCGTCCGTGCGGTATGGGGCGAAGCGCGCTCCCTGGGGAACACCGCACCCCTTAGCGAGATCCATCAGAACGCGTATAGATTTACATGATATTACACATTACACTCCATTTACATAGTGCACTTTACGCATATCTGACTTTCATGTTTCAACAATACCGCGATACACATTAGTAGAGGTTATTCGTGTACTTGTGTGGTTTGGATTTAGGTGTTAGTACAAGATCGCACTGAGGTAGGCTTTTTGAAGTAGGTTACTTTATAGCTACGGATTAAAAGTTGCGTTTGTGATTGTTTCTACGGTTTATAAGTGGGTTTTTGATATCGTGTAAGTCTAGAATTGCCTTAGAGGTGTTTTTTGTCTCTCGATAATTTATTTGTTTTAGTAAAAATAAAATCTTCAAGAGTCTAAATAAACCGTTGCCCAATTATTTGAACACCAAATCTACCAAAATGCTTTTACCGTTTTTCTCTTTACCGATTCTCTGGGTACATACAATACACATAAATCGTCAGAAAAAAACATTCCGTATCGTTAATAGTGTCCTGAAGCCAATTTTCAAAAGCCATTATTACTACTGCAATACAGTGTGCAAAATTTCACACCGATACAGCCCAAAACACCTTAGCCAAAGGTCGTATATCTAAAATTGTATCCGTACTACACAAATAACAAATGACTAAAGTTCTCCCGAAAGACCATGTTCCCAGCAATAATATCGTAAACAAGATAAGCTCTTGTATTTATGGAATAGGACCTACCTAAACTGATGTCAAAAACCCGAGTTGGGTCAAATGCCTGAGGCACGGTCACAGTTGCTATATGTTCCATCATGAACATTATGTATGATAAGTGTGTGACGCAGATATATGTAGTCCAACCTTGTTTATCGTTATTGTTAAGTATTTAAATTACAAAAGGATTGAAGTCATAAACATTTTAAGGCAAAAAAAAACGCTCATTAAAATTTAATGAGCGTTCTTTCTCTCTAAAATCTTATTACTGAGATGATGGTAAAACGTTTTGATGATTTACAATGTACCCTTTCTATATTCTATTAATACATTATTTCCTTTGAGTATCGAAAGAGTATCATACATTGTACTCGACTTGGACGTAAGTAAGTATTGCGGTAGATTTCAGTTGACCCCTCTCACATCTAATAAGTTTAACTCGAGCGTGAAGTGTCGCCTGGCACAATGCCAGTATTACTGCCAAATAGATATCTTTTATTCAGTAAAGCTCAAACTTTTCTCAGCATAAATTTCACAACTAGTGGGTGCCTTCATGAAAATGTAATGAGGAAGAACTATTTATGGCTAATCCTTTCGAAATAAACTACAGCCAGTCTGAAACATTTTACGCATGGGCGTAAAGAAAGTGTCTGGTGGCATTGTAGTATGATGGCTAAAAACCGGTGGTGCGAGACAAGGATCGATGTTTTTCGCCGTCGGTGTGAAAGAGAGGTCGGCTAAAGACTGACGAATGAGCTAGAAGGCAGAGTGAATTTTTGAATTGCAAATAGGGGAAATGAATCCGCCGCCGCCGTGGTCGACTTTGCCGCCACCCTCAGACCTCTTCCGCCGTTATAATCATCGTTAATAACACTGGAGTACTTTAATGAATTTATGTAGTGATCAAAGCAAGGAGCTAATTCGAGAAAAGTTGAAGCACACACGTACCTTAGGGTTTTAGGATTATTGTTTAATCCTCGCTTCGTGTTGTGTTGGTATTACGCATTTGTTAACCAAAATAGACCAGAATTTGTAGTGGGCTAAATATACTGGTATTTTTCAAACAGGATTTGAACACGTGTGTAATTTTTTTGTTAGGCTTTTCTGGATTTAGAGCCCTAATCTTAGTAAATCTTAATAAGTTGCGTGGGTGTTAAGTTAGTTTTAGCAGTTTAAAGAAACGAAAATACTTTTAGACGCTATAAAGGTTTTCAAAGTCAATTTAACATAAACTAGCTTACAAGGGACGGAGATTACAAATAGGCGGATTTAATTATAAACATGACTCGCTGCTTATTTAATCTTACCAAAATTATCTAGTGAGCGCCAAGTTCAATATTCATATTCACATATTTTTCAATCTGTAAGCAGATTACAGCAAAGTATTATCACAATTATATTTATCACCAAAAATATTTGGCAATATGTGCATATACAAGTAGTCGATATTCTTTGTCTATTTGTGATTTTTCCATTGGTATTTAAGAAAAATAACATGCATTTTGTGGATTTCTTTTCCCCTGTTGAACCATGTTTATAAGTAGTTATTTATTTAGTCTCAAAAATTCACAAACCAGTTTTATTGAAGTAAATACTTAAAATTAAACTTAGATGAAAACTCATGTCTAAAGACACCATGATTATATTGAAAGACTCATTACCAAACAAAACTTTTCAATAAAGACGTTTTGTATCGGCAAATGATGACTAAACACAAAATGAAGCTACGAACACCGCAACTGAACTTGGCTGCCACGCTGCCGTGCTCGGGTAGCTAAAATTTAATTCTCGTAGGGAGCATTCCGCCGCAGATTGCATTCCTTTCCCGGCTGCCACCGCCACCACTTGTCGCTCCCTGATGGAAGTTTAAGTGTTCATACATACACATAGATACAGCTAATTTAATTTTTGCATACAACAAATTTTGGTCCAACCTTATTGCTTGATCGTTTGTTGTAATTCGATTTGTAGTATTTTATTGGCTTTTAGTAACACGCGTTCTTTGTGTGTTGTGGTGTAGTTTAAGTTAATTCTAAGTTCGATTCATAATTGTTAAATATGGTAAGCTTGAACCAACAATGGTTCGAACCATTGTTGGTTCAAGCTTACCATTTTGTGATATATTAATATAAATTGTATTCATTAATTTCGTTGGTTTCCCCAGACCTACTATGACAACGTTATTTTAAACTTCACCAGTATGTTTATGCCTCTTTCTGTCATTTATATTCTCTTTCCATTCACTGATACTATTTTTTTTCTATTCAGTAATAGCGTCGTAGTAAGACCGTAGGACTGCCAAGTCAAAGGTCTTATCCTAACGGCCGCACCGACTTTTACTTAGCTGGTGTCATAGTAACACTAGCTGCCGTGGCCATAATCGGTCTGAACATTATTAATTATCATAGGGTTAAATATAACTACATGTAGAGTTTCAAAACTATTCTCACATTGAAATACAAAACTAACATCGTATCCAAAAAACTTTCAGCTCTATCAATAGAATGGATAAAAGCAATAAGAATAAAAACTTTCCGAACACCTCAAAACTAAAGAGAACGATACACGTTGTCATGATACAGAGAATATAGGCCGGTTTTATTTCAACAAGATGGATGCGCCCCTTGGGATACAGAATGAACACGCACGGATATCGAGTTTGTCAAACTTGAAACCCATATGAAACTATCGGAATGTCCAAAAGAATGTACTAGGTAGTTTATATTTGTTGAAACAATTTTGGAACTTACAGATTCTTGAATGCTGAAATCGCAAAATTCGTCAATTGTCAGTGGTAAGTGCGATTGCCTTGTATGTCTTGTGGTGAACTATACACATTCGTGATCAGTTAATTTGAAAACCGATTATGTTGATAAGTCTTCTAGAATGGATCGATGATGATAATAATACAAGCACCACAAAAATAAAACAATATTTGAAAGAAGAGTCGTTAGTAGGGATAATACGATGGTTTTAATAAATTCAACTAGCTTTAAAAGGTTTTACCCTTTACATAATATAATATGTAAGTGACTTTAACTTCCACTTTTCATTCCGTATAAAATTATTTTCACTCTTTCCATTGTCTTCCAACTTTGCATACAAATATACACATCATTAGCCTTTGACATTACCAAAATTTTCTCTCTAAAACCTTTGTAATTAAAATGTAAATTTTTGAACTAAAGTAATAGAGTTGGGGAATTTCTGTATTACATGGAGGGTTGACCCTGTAAAGTCAGGTATTTGACTCCATACGTAGATTTGATTAAAATAATTATTGCGCGTGCTGACTCTACTCGCTGTCATTACAGCACTGCCCGAAATATTTTGACGCCGGCAGTTATTTGGACGGAAATGGTATGGTACGGTCGGCAACACAGTACACGTGAATGAAATTAGTACATTCCTTGGATTAGCACGAGAGCTCTGTTAAGTGTAGGTTATAGACATTAGGGATTTTCATATCATTAAAAATTTTGCTAATGTGCCATCGAATGTTACAGTTTTTGTTACCAAAAACTTCAGCTTAGTATAATGCATGTTTTTTGATATAGCCCTATTTAATTTAGTAAGGTAGTTCAACTGGTTATACAGCCATCCTCTATTTATGACCAAAGATTTCTATGGCATTATAATGTATAAAACCACCCATTCCTACAAAGTTTTGAACAGAAATAACCGCCAAAACTGTTTTTCATCGTCCACCTGTCATTAAAAAAACAAGCGAAATAAAACACGCATGAGTAAACCATTACATTTAAAAAAAAAAACAGTTTTTCTGTACCAACATACGTAGTATGAAAGTATAATTATTATAAAAATATACCAATAATAGACCAGACAAGGGACAAAATTAAATATTTATACGAACGGAAAAATATTTGGCCCGTAACGGGAGAGGGGCCGTCAACCCTTGCTGCAAAGAACCGTACATTATGGCACCACCCCCATGATTACAATGGGCATATTATTATATGCTTTGTAATGTTTTTATAGTAAAATGTCTCAAACTCAAAACTTATATTAGCGAAAAAGAGACAGTTAATAAATGGGTTTAATAGCCAATTAAATAAACTTTTTTATTAATTGTAAATACAAAAAAAATTAACCGTAGCGAAATACATAATCTTAAAATTCGAATATGGTATGTTTTTATTTGCATTGATACAATATATAAAAAGTAGGTATTCAATTAAATATTAAATTTAAAAAAAAAATAACGAAATAAATAATTCCTTTCTATCAAGACGTCTGAAAACATAACTCAAACTACACCGTCGGTCAGCATTAAATCTTACAAATACACAATATGAAGGCAAGAGGCAAAAACGATTGTTTCAAAGGGACAATACTTGAAACGCCCTCCATTTGAGTGCATGCAAATTGATATCTCTGGCATCGCGACAAACTCGAGGGCTAAAACCTCTGTAGTAACTTACCCACTAGAAAACACCTACCACCATCTGTTATACTAATATTATAGCAATTGTGGAAAAGAGAGGTGACTCTACATTGCTCTACATCGCTCTATGCCTTGTGTGCTTTGTCTCGCTTCCACAACTGTAATAGTTGGGCTTTAAGTGGTGGTGGTGGGCCCTTGGAGTATTTGTTAAGGAAATTATAAAGCACAACGGTTCGCCAAGCTATGTTAATGGACAAATTGTTTGCGAGTACGGGTGAACGTAAAGATAGGTAGATGTTACATTGGTCACGATTTTGTTGGCAAACTGCAAGTTCTAGCAAATACTACATTATCTTTGGAATGGAAATAAAATAATAGGTAATGGTATCGTTAGTGTTTAGGGCGATAAATTCGACATACATTCTATATAATTGTCGAATTTATCGAAAACAAATTCAGACAGTATTTGTTGAGGCTCAATTCATATTTCAAATATTTATAATCAAATATTCAAATTACCTCTCAATTTATACTAGGTACTACTTAATTTTTAAGATCTGTAAAAAACAATGAACTCATCCTTCGTCTACCACAGTACAATTAGACGCATGGCTGAACTAAAAAGGTTTTAATCAACTGGTAATAAGGTCGTTGAACTCAGCTTTTTGCGACGCTGACATTACACACTTGGCAGATTTTATAACAAAAACTTACTCAAGTCTACAGTTTAAGTTTCGCTGGATCTTAAAACTTTAACATGATGATAATTGAATTCGCGAGAAACATAGACATGACTGTTAAAACCTTTTGTTCATAAGTTGGAGTAAGGTTTTGTACCAAACACGTTTTAATTTGAAGTTTAGTACTTACGAATACACGAAGTACTCGTCTTCGAATTAAAGGAAAATAAAGGCTTCACTACTATATTGTAAAACAAAGTCCTCCGCCGTGTCTGTCTGTCTGTATATTCGCGCTAAACTCAAAAACTACTGTTTGCTGCAGTCTTTAATTTAGTAGTTTTCAATGTATAATTTGTTAAATTTTTATTAACTAAAATTTAGCAAAAGTTGTTGGAAAGTTATGATAATTATTATTGCGTTATTAGGTCAGAAATGGGTAATGTTTTTACGGCTAAAACTGGCATTTACACGGGCAAAGTCGCGGGCAACAGCCCGTTATTTATAAAACAATCCTCGAAGCAAAACGATATACAAAATTAACTAAGTCAGTCCTATTTATATCCATCGTAAACGCGGATAATATTTCAATTATGTGTACGCTACAGAAATAGTTAAGTTGGAGTAAACAGTCTTGAAATTATTTCCATGAAATTACGCAACAATCTTGGTAATCTACCTTCATCTACAAAGTTACGATGAACTGCTAGGACTAGGAAATATTATGATGCCTGCTATTTAAGTAAGACCCGTATTAAGACCTCCTTACTTCCTTTTATTATATTTGGACAGCATAATAAAAAGTGCTATAGTTAAAATAATAGCTTCTTCACGGACCGAGACTTACATTTCTTCAGCCTTTTTCCAAACTTATTTGTAAATAACTACAACTAGAACTTACTTGAACTAATTTTCGTTCGTAAATTTGTATCAAATGAAATACAGATAAAAATTACCCGCGTATCATTGGTTGATGAGGATATTGACTGGATGCGATAAGTAAAAATCCATTTAAAACCATCAGATAAGCAATATAAAAAAATGTGAATGTATTTTTTCTAAAAAACTAAACGAAAGATGTAGCGAGTTTAAAGTTAAAGACGGTCCTCTTTAACTTTACACATTTACCAGGTTTTTGTCAGGTTATATTAAAATAAAGCTTTTTTTAACATTTGTGTTGTTATTCTGTATTCTGGGGTTAAAGGTTTATGATTTTGTATTTCTCCCTCCTCAATATAAAAAGTTTAGAATACAATGTTTCCTAACGCTTAAGTATACATTGTCGAGCACTTGTTCAGAGCTAAGCTTTATCTACTCGTATATCAAATTACGTTTAAACCGGCTTAGCGATTTAGCCTTCAGAACGTCACGAACAGACAAATAGTACGTACTGGTACCGACTTATTCATTTCTAGTCTAATGAAACTAACTGCATGTAGATCTTGTTCCAAAGAACCACTAAGGTCAAGACTTTCCTTTTCTTAGAAGATGTTGATGAGTTTCCACAGCTGGGAAATTACTTTGTATACATCATCAATGTACTGGAACCTAATCTTCGCAGTAGAATAATATGTCCACTGTCCAGACATGGCTTCTAAATCTTTCTAGGTATAATTCAGCAGCGCTACCATCTTAAATATTGCTTAGAAAAAGAAAATTCACGTTAAAAAATGGCTGCTCATTTAATTATCTTTTTAAAAGTCGTTTAAGAGGTAATTTGAAGGAGATGGGCAGCGGTATCCTTCTGTTTGTTAAAACAACGTACATTACTAATTTGTTTGCCGAGCGCGCCAATTAAGGCAATCTGCCCTGGCGCTGGCTGGCAAAATGTGAGGATTCCTGTTAATAAAACAAGTTTTTGGTAAAATAGTTGGTATCTAAGCAGAAAACTACGTCGTTTGTAGACTATGATCATGATTTTGGGAATTTTGAGATGGAGTAGTGGTCAGTGAAATGAGACATCGAATTTATGAACTTTGAACCCCAGAACCAAATATAAAAAAAACAATAGATTCAAGAGTTAATATAAGTGCTCAGAATGTTTTAAGTTTTTCTTAAAATTCCCTACCTTTCGAGATAGAAGTATCAGTGTAGGACACTAAACAAAAGGCTATTAAGAGTTGTCTTTTTCACAGAGATGAAAACAGCAATGTGATTACCCGTTACAGAGTCGACAATGGAACTATGAACTTTTACAAAAGCCAGGTTTTATACTAGCCACTATTACGCGCTGCCAGTTTGTTCTCACCTAATGAAATAACCGCTGAAGGCTACGCGGCGAATTTTAGCGTTGGCTTATTAAAGCATAATGCTGATGGAATTTTGCTGTCGCGGACCTCAGTCCGCTTTTAGGAACGTACCTGACGAAATAACTTGCGAGTTTAGGTTATAAATTAATTAAATTTAATGGGTAATGTGCTTGTATTGGATCGGAGTGGGTTGCGCAATTTATCATCAGCGCCCTGTCATGAAAAAGGTTGGTTGATTTTTTGGTTAAGGTCTTGTCTTCCTGCCCTAATTCCGTTTAACTTGGGGTCGGTGCAACACGTTTTTTTCTTCCATTCTCCCCTTTCAAACGGCACAGTATCATTTACTATTTTTTTATTCATATCATTCCTTATACAATCCATCCATCTATTCTTTGGCCTTCTCTTTCCCCCATCCACAAAATACTCATACTCATCACTCTCTTAGTCACATGAGTCTCATGCCTCCTCATTTCTTGGTTAAGGTATTCCAACAAATAGTCCATTAACTGAGATAGTCCAAGAGAAGCCATAGGTAAAACAGAGCAGCATGATGTACATGATTGCAAATACCAAAACTCTCTTGAGTTAAAGCCGTTAAAGAATGATAAGGTAATGGGGGCTCTTTACACAATAAGCAATGAGAAAAATGACGTAAGGAAGAGGCTTCTATTAAAACGTAGTTCTTTACACTACGTAATAAGGAGATCGACATGAGGAGGAGAATTCTAATAAAATCGAAAAATTACATAACGGTATTACACTTCTACTCTAATTTTGTACAATGAGTATATTAAAAAAAATACACTGAAATAGTAACACATTGTCCGTGGTACTTTTGCGCAAGAAATAATAAACTCCAAGCAGCTAACGAAAGGTTCCCTATTCTATTCAGTATAACCAGTCAGTATTGTATTAAGATATTATAGTAATGAAACTCTATAAATGGCTAGCCATTAAAAGTTATGTGCGTAATAATTATAACATTCTGGCTTATTAAAATGGCTTGGGTTGTATAAATATTAAGGTCTTAGTTACGCAGCAGTTAAAACCAGCAATTGTATTGTTATAGTGCAGTTTATTGTATGGAACTAAGACCTGGTTTCAAAAGACCCTAAATTAAACCGCAGTAGGAAAATTAAACGCTGATGATAATGCTGTTAACCTCCTTTAGTTCACGTTATTTGTCCACTTTGAATTGTAAATTCAAAATTTGTTACAACATTTTGTCTACTTTTTTTGTTTCACCTGTAAAAATATCTGTCGATGTTGAAATATCAGCGTCGAACACCACGCTTTTTATTCTGCTATACATTTGACAGCTTATCTGACGTTGCTTTTTTTAATAGCGCCATTTTTAAACGGAGATAAAAGTACGCTTGCACGTGGAAATATCGGACATTTTGTTGCTCGTCATTGTCAACTTTAGAATTCCCGAAAAAGGATTAAAAATAAATCCCGAATGAATAAATCGACTTTGTCTCCGGAGATTTTCGAGAGTCCTCGGTTAAGTAAATTTAATTAATATCGCAATCCCAACGAAAAATACCTTTAGTATCTACCTTAAATTGTCTGTAACTCTGAAAATTAGAGCGAGAGAGACAAATTAAAAACAGCAACTGCAACAAGCAATAAAGTTATTAAGCAGAGCTGTAGTCGACAGAAAAAACGGGTTTATTGCGCAGAAGTTTGTAAACACAAGCCAAAAAACATTAGCGGGATATATTGTCGGGAGTGTAGTGTTGCTTTGTAAATATCGCTTGGTTGCGGAGAAGTTAAATTGTATCTCATTGTTGGGGGACATTAAGTACAGATTGTAAATCTCCCGTTGTCCTGCCGGCGCGGTTTCGACGCGACACGACGCGCTCTCGGTGAATGGCGGTGTATCTGTGCGATGCGTTCACGAATTTGCACTCGTCTATTTAAGCTTTTGCGGGCGTGTTTGGAGTTTTTACACGTTTAACGTTATTGGCTGTTTGAAAATTGAATGTGAAACCGAATATTATTGTCATTTTCTGAATAACTAAATTGGAATTGTATGTAACTATTTGAAATTTATTCAGGGCATGTTATTTAGAATTGGCACCTATAAAAGTTGAATTGATGAGTGCCTTTGATTTATTTATAATAGTGAAAGACACAACTCGGTCACTAACATTAACCATCTATCTACTAAATAATAAACATAGTAGAAATAATTAAATTCAAATAATGTTACACAAACAATATTATGCAACATAAAATTGTACCTTTTCCCAAGGGAGCCATATTCAATAATTACCATCGGACCGTACACAAACGTACTTATATAATAATAAAAGTGACCTTATTTCGAGCATTGTAACCCGTCACAACCCAAAAATATACACAAAAACATTCAATAAAACGCTTCACGACACGCCCCGTTGAATGAACTTGATAAATTTCCCTCTATAATGGAAAATGTAATAAGAAATCGTAATTTATTTCTTATTGAAATGAGGATAATAGACGCCCAGCCGCCCTAAGAAGTACCCAAATTGTTCCCTGTAGAGAGCACCCCGAAATCATGATATTAACATTATAATCCAATTTGCGGTGGCAGCCGAGGTGAAACTCATTAACGAAGTTCTTGCATTATTGCATCTGACGTTATATCTGCGGCACGTCTAATTTGTGTCTCAGAAATGCATTTTATATAACAGCCGTCATTTACCCAGCTTAAATTCTGAATCATTTGGGGACCAGTAATAAGATTTCGTGCTACTGTCATGGCTAAATTGAATCAATGCTATAGAAAATTTTGATAAATATTCGTTGAATATGTATGACTAGTACAATAACAAAACTATGACGGATTTTCTTGTAAAATATTTTAATACTGTATTAAAAGATCTTGGGGTTATATTGGCTCGTAAAACCGAAGTACTTACGGTTAAATTTTCTGAGCTGGAATTTTAAGGTAACTTAAGTTCTAGGTCAGCAGAAATATAAAATTCTAAACGTTGAAGCTGGTATCTATTTGCGCTAAGGGTTTAAAAGGAGTTACCGTCTTTATAACTTGGGAACTTAACGTTAATCGCTGATAATGAAAATACAACTCATTGTTTCTTTTTAACCTTGACATTTTTTTTCTGGGGGTTAAAGTTTGTTTTATTATATCGTTTTGATAACCCAACATTTTCATTGTTTTTTTTTAGTATATATTACATTTTGTTTTTTAGTATGCACGAGGAGTTTTTATTTATTTAGATCCCGGTCAAACAAAGATTTTATTCGTGTTTAAAAATGATTATTTTTCAGCTAAAAATACATGACACCATACAAAATTATCATGAGCTGATTAAAATTAGTAGAGGAAGGCGAATCTATGGCTACCATGCAAATATCCAGCCACCTATTTATTTCGTACACTACGAAAACAACCTTAGTATGTTTTATGCTACTTCTCCACTTAGTTTAAATAAAAATATATTCACACAAAACACAAATATTATTCGAATAATTTATAGTAAGTTTTTCTCATGTAGGTAATATGATAATACATTGAGTGTGGACTTAACGTGACCCCTGACGAAAGAACAAAAATCAAACAAACTCATACAAAGTAACTTTTCAATTCCCAAGTCATCGGCAAGTTTATAATTTCGACGAAAAATTAAAATACCATTGAATCCCATGGCGCTGTACAATTTTACATAAATACTTGAGATTTACATAAATAAGTTCACACATCTTTCATGTTATTTGCATATTTTATACTTGTCTTGTTTAAAGTAGGTAGCTTGTGAGTAATTTAAAGCCTTTATATGCGTTTAAGCTTTGGTGGGCTTATCTTCATATTTATTTAGGTTTCTATTAGTTTTTATTGAAGTTTTTATCTAAGGTATAACACATACACTATGAAATTTAAAGAGTACTTGAAAGACTCTAAACAAAGGCCAGTCTACTGATTTCAATAACATTTTTAAGGCTTATATTTTTTCTTATACATAATCATAACATAGATAATAAGACAAACGATGACTATGTTTTGTTTCAGGTGTTAAATAGCGTACAAATAAACATTAAATCTATAAATTATACAGATATTTTAAATATAAAATTCGGTGGACGTTGACGCACGTAGCAAGCAACTCATATTTCATTATAATATCTATGACAGTCAAAGTATGAATCTTACTTCAGAATAGGTCGTCTGTCATTTGCCTCACAAGCCTTAAACGATTTTCGATAGTACTCTTCAACGGAATAAATCCTCTTTTATTAAATTCCTTGCAGAACTTTATTAACATTAAAACTATTTCACTGCTAACCTACATTTTGAAGTGCAGTTAACCCTAGCTATATATTAGTACTAACAATGTAATACTATGTTTCCGTAATGTCTCGTCAAATTTTAATCTCAGTACATAATTAATATGTTTTCAGAGCTCGAGGCATCGCAGGTGTGTAATAGCTTTCACAATTTACTAAATATAATAAACGTGTAAATAATTAACACAAATGTTTCATTAATTATGTTGTATTGTTTTAGTGTTGTTTGTTTATGTGCGGCATGTGTTGAGTAAGAATGTTAATTATTTGTGTTATTGTTTACTTTATTATTGTATTATTTTAATTATAGGTAACTGTGCGTTAATGGGGTAGTGATTGCGTTTAACTCTCATAATGATCTAGTACTCTAACTTTAGCAATTAGTGTTACCAAGATTCGTTGAGTGGTGTTATGAATTTTTATATTAAGCTAGTGTAAATGCCTGCAAAAAGTAGCTTATTGCATTTGATTACACCACGTAAACTTAACTTAAAATTATTCAAATAATTCCATACGTTGAGAGATAAGATAATTGATCGCGTAAAGCACTATATTCATCGCAAATCATACAATCTTAACTAAGCACTAAATCTCCACCTGATTTTATTTATAAAAATGAATAACTATTCGTATTTTCCTACCTTATTTTCCAACGCCAGACATAAAACGCCTCCATCTAAGTTATATGAATAGGCTACAATAAAGACTGACCCTAGTGTGAAATTCAAGAACGGCTACAATTTGTTATTGCCCCAAAGTATTAGCAGTAATGATTATGTCGAAGGAAAAATCCTCAAAAAATGAAGGAAAGGCATTTACTTGTAATTTTTTTCGTAACTCTAAGTGGATTACAATGTTAATTTTATTGATGCGAAGGCCGAAGGATAGACGACCCCCAATATTAGTATGCCGATGGTGGAAAAAGATAAATTTGTGTTGGCGGAACATTTAATTTATGCGATTTTCCAAGGAGTGCTTTTCTGTAAATATATTTTACCTAAGTTACGCCTGTCTGGTATAGTGGAGACTCTAGGGAGAGTTTTTGTTAGCTTATAGCCGAAGAATAAAATAAGAATGGAATCTTCGTTTTCGTTTTATTTTTATTGGTAGTAGTTTATAAAAAAACAAAAGATTTTATTGAGTAAATAGTTATTTTGTTTAAATTCGTCGGATTAAAATGTGTTGGTATTTTGAAGACTGAAAACTAACCTACATTTTTTTATTGAATTTTGTACCAATTAGTTTGTTATTTACTTGTTTATTGGCTTTATAGATACCATTTTTATGATCATTGTCTGATTAAGATTGGCAAGACAAGAGTAGGTAAGTGCTTTCAGTTAACCGTATTCGTGGAAGCAATGTTTTCTAATGTATTTATTATTTTTATTACATTTCATTTCTAGGAAAGCTTGTTCAATATTATCTACATAATAACATTTACATACAAACAGAGTACTTGCTTCATTTATTACGTGAATTAATGTTGTCAAACCGCTTTAGATTCCTGGAACGTGATATTTCAATTGTGTTAATTTCCCAGAATCCTGGTAGGTTTGACATTATCAGTGGCCTCTAACATCTATGACAGATGATTGAAACAGAAGCCGTTTTAATTTAATTGCTTTTTGCACTTGCGCTGGTGGCTAATAAGGCCTACACGGGAGCGACAACGCCGGTCGCAAAGTCAACAAAAAAATTGTGTTCCCGGTGATGTTAAAGGTTGTGCCATTCGTTGGTGATGTAGAAAGGTTTGAAAATTTTCTTTTTTAATAGTCATCTCTTACCATCGCTTAGAGTAATATTATTGCAAGTGTGCAAATGAAACGCCACTCTACACCGTGTAATGCGCCATCTCGCTTCCACACCCGCAATAATATGACTATAAGGTTTGGGTTGGACTCTCTGGATTCAATTCTGTAAGTATACGTAGATCGTCACCGAAAGTTTAAGAGGGGTACTCTCAAATTTTTAATTAGCCAATTAGCATTCAATAATCAAAAACTGTCGTAAACTTCTCAACGGTTTAACTTGTTTTACGAGCGCCTATCCGTGAGTGGACTTTACCTAGGTATTCGTAAAATAAAATTCGTTTTGCAAACTTCGACAAAAATTTGAATATTTATGGAGACAAAAGGACCTAGATATCTTAGGTAGGTTTTTAGGTAAAAGGAGTAGACATGTTTCATGTTCAACTAATGTAATACACGCGAAAGTGTCTAAATATGAATGGATGTTTGTAACTCTTTCACGCTCAAACGTTTCGATCAATTTTGTTTGCTGACATCCTATATTAACTCATAGAGTTCTTTTTAACCGACTGCGTCTAAAAAGGGGTTAATGTTTTTGCAACTTTAACTGATATTTGTAACTTCATGCTCTACGTTGCTACCCGACAACCGTGAATTCAGAGTTTAAAGTTAAATTTAAAAATAACACATTAGTACATGAAAAAATCATTTACTTAGGGCTCGTAATACTAATATTAATATTTCAACCCTTAAATTTCAGCCCTAAACAAGCAAAAATGATAAGTTAGCCTGATTATCAAAATTTTAATTAGGTACCCAATTTACAGAACTAGGTAATAACATACGTTGGAAGTTTTAATAAGCTTAATTAAATGTTTTTACTAAAAACGATGACATTTTTTCTGCTGTAAAAATTGTATGTACCTTTCAGATTTCATATGTATTTGTACGCTATACTTACATAACAAATATTTAAGCTTCTTAACCCTGAAGCCAATTTTAAAGGATTCGTTTTGTTGTATCGATATTAACTATCTTCTACTTTATAGAAAAATTGAATATACTGTATTTTTATGGTTGACTACATGCAACGTCAACCTCTCTTTTTATCTTTCATTGCTTTGGATCCCATTTCAACTCTTTCAACTCAAAATTTGGGTTTTGGTCGTAGGTCAGCTAAGCTTGATTTTCCTTTTTTTTGTTTACTTGGTTTAATCCTCATGGACACCTACCTGCCTCCTTCTTCAGGAAGATCAGATCAGAATCGTCCATAATACATACATACATAATTTTTCTCTCCCTAATTTTAATTCATATAATACTTTAATACCATTCTTACTTACTATCAGTAAAAGGAAACCTAAAACTTCGCACAAACCCTTTTAAGCTCGCTTTTAAGGCAACTCTAAAAGAAATACGCTTTTTATCTATAAAGTGTAGCGCTTATGGTGAAATCCTATAGCGTAGACCACTCTAGCTATCTGGCTCATTCAGGGGTCTTACCACTACTCGTTAAAGTAATATTATCGTGGTTGTAGAAGCGGGACAGAGCTCTACAAAGTGTAGAGAGGCCTCTCTCTCCCACACTCTTATTAAGTCAAAAGATGGTGGTAGTTCTCAGAGCCAAGGCTGCCTAAACCCTTACTGATCCTACGCTGAAAGTTTAAAACACGCCCGCATTTTTCTTTATGCTTAAAACAACGGCTTGGTAACATCCTTTGTTACGTCCTTTAAAAGAATCATGTTTATATTGTAGGAGAACTTTTAATTTAGTCGTTTTTGTGATATTATTTTTTGCTGTTTTTGACTGATAGATTTTATCTAACTTTTCCAAGTTTGTTGAGTTTAATATTCTGTCTTACTGAATTTAGTTCAATTTATATTGTGGCATTGCATTTTATATTGATAATATGACCACACGATTTTGTCATTGTGTCTGATGAAATAATAAATCACAAACAATTTTCTAAGTCAATCTTTCTACATTAATAGGCTACTATAATAATAATGAAATTCACTCTATCAAAATGAACCGTGAAACTATCATTGACTCGCAGTTGACCCTATTCACAAAACAACAAGTTCTCCCTTTGTGCAAACAATTATATCTACCTAGCGGTGCTAGTCGCACCATATTCGGTGTCCAAATCTCTCAGCAAACAGACAGACTGGCCGTTTAAGTTGTCCGAGTCTCAATTACAGAACGCCCTGGGGAGCAAATTTATTCATAAACCATAAAATTACATAGACTTTCCGGGTCTGTTTATCGTAGCTCGCAAAATACAAATATGGAACCCCCAACTTATAAGACTATGTACTTTGATGTTTATTTGTTTTGTGATCGTGACGTGGTGTAGTTATGAATGTAGAGCAAATATACTGTTAAATAATTATATATGAATAGAATACATAAACTATGCTTAAAATTCTGTTCGTCGGATGGATGTTTCACTGTCAAATACAACTTTTCGAAAATCAGGAATCTAAAAAGTGTTTTAGTCAAGTAGAGTCTACTTCTTCTTGTATATTTGATTTATATCTTGGAGTTATTGGACACCTTGAATTGACACAAGCTACTTTTTAACCGACAGCGTTAGATGAAGGTAATGATTTTGATGCAGCGTTTATAATCAACGTTTGTGCATATTCGGGGGCAACTTTCTTACAAAAATACACTTATAATCTGTCCAATACTAAACTACTCTTCTTTCATACGTCATATTAGTCAAGGGCGTACACGGTTCAATGTTTATCAATGAATAAAAAACAAGTGAAAATATTGAAGGCCATTGTTTGACCCTCATATACGTAATAATGAAACAACCCACAGCCAAACTTCACGTGTATTCATTCAAGATTCTGACCTTTAAAAACTTCATGTCACTTTAACTTGAATAAAAACGTAATTCTTTTACGTACCTAATTGATGTTACTTTGACACCATTTTAGCATAATGGCATTTCATTATGTGGGTGTGTGCCTCTTATAATAGAGTCATAATTAAAATTGAGGACTTATTTAATTATTAAATGTTAAAAGTAAAAACTACAATCAATACTTCATTATTGCACTCCATATGTTTAAAAAATGTTACATAGTCTTATAATATAATACAGTATGGACCCTGTAGGGCACAGCAACGTAGAAGAGAGGAGGATACCTACTAATTTTATTTAAATCAATCCTACTATTAACTGCGGGAGTAGTGTAGAGGAAGTCAGATACGATGTTGTTAATAGCTAAATACGATATCAAGAACAACGGTTAGAAGTCGATTCTAGCGTAGCTCAAAAAAACCCTTTCCTAAAGGAATTAAAAAAAATCGTTCCAAAACGCAAAGCCCACGATGATTTTGACTTTCACAATACTCTTAAAATACATTTATATACAGACATATTTTTAGTTTAGCATGACTCAGGTGCTAAAATCTAGTTTTCAGCTATCTCCTTAAATCGACATTTCTAAATAAAAATAAGTTATGTACGTGACCTCTAACAATTTCGTCTAAATATAAATTCTGACATGGAGTGGGTATTTTAAGCTATGTATGGGTATGACAGGGCCAAAACCCATTTAATTTTGCTATTATTAGATCACATTGCAAAACTCCTTTTGTAAGACGGTATAAAAAGAGGATTTATTCTTCGTTCGGCCCACTGAGTTTTGTCCCACATAAAAAATTCCTGGGTTGTCCCAAACGATATGCTTCCTTCGTCCCATTCAAAATTTTAATTATATTATTCCCGCTTCGTCCTATTTTTGTATTCTTTCTACGGACTATATTTTTTTTGTATAAGCCAAATTTACTTTTTTGTATAATCAGCAAGAAAAGGCTTACGTTATTAAAATAATTCTTCTTCTTAATTAGTCTTTTCTGCGAGAGTAAATTTACTCGTAATATTTTAATAACAGTCTTTAGGTGCTCTTATTGACCAAGTAATCCATATATGGCTGACGTCACTGGACCTGTTTAGAAAAGCAGGTAAAAAAGGTCTAGCCCATTTTTATTACGCCTTTTGTTTGATTGTGATACTAGATAATAAAGATGATTTATACCTAAATGTTTAGAATTGTTTTATTATTGAAAAATTGTTTCAAAAATATTAAATAAACAGTTTTCTTGTTGACTGTAATTTTAAAGTTCTTGTAATTTGGGACAAACTAAGAATTTTACGGAATGTGGGACAAACTAAGAATTTTATGGAATGTGGGACAAAACTTTAGGACGAACGAAGAATAAATCAAAAAGAGGCTTATTCCGATAATGTAGGATTTACGTTTCGAATTTATTGTTATAAATGGAATTCATTCAACTAAAATGTTACCATTTATGAATTACGTAGTAATACAGATGATAACAGGGTACGATAAGTGCGAAATCTAATTAGTCCGTCATATAGATAATTAAAAAATATTTGGCACGTATTTTTACGTTTATCTGAACAATGAAAAATGTTAAAGATAAGCTGCTTTAAACTTTAGAAGCGGCTTGTGACGTAACGCATTCGAAAAATTTCTCCAAAAGGGTGACGTCACTTGTAAGTTTCATATATTGTACTTTGGTGAATTTGTGTTTACGGGGCAAAAGAATAATACGTATCCAATATTATCTACTAAACTATATGACGGGCATAAAAAAGCAATTATTATCAATATTATATTTACAGCATTATTTGTCACGCGTTACGTATAAAGGTTAATATTACTGGCTTATTCCATTAAATTTGTAAATCTGTTTAATAGCTTCTTACGTACGACAAACATTTCTAGAATAACTATAATGAAAATGGGCTGTTAATTAAATTACAGCACACGTCGTAAGCTAAAATTAGAGAAGGTACACACACACGTTTGCTAATGTACTATTATTTTAAACACCATACTCGGCTGTTTATTTTCCATATACAGTACAGACGACCACACAGTGGCACGCGGAGCAACAGTATCAGCATCTTTATTACAACGTGTTAAGATCGATTTTCCAAGTTCGTTGACGTGTGGTTGACTGTACAGTCCCCCAGTAACGCTAGCATCATTAGGGGAGTACCAATCGTAAAGCTCTTCGAATGGGTTTTATCTTGAACTATAAAATTGATATACACATCTACAGCTGTACTGATATTTTTATTTAATTTGGTTTGAACTCGATAATTATGGTTCGGTTCGGTGTGAGCTATTATATCTCCATATTTTTCCTTGTGATAACAGTGCTTGAACTGGTGAATGTATGGTCTATTTTAGAATAATAGAATAAAAACTAAATTGTTTGATGGGATTTTGTAGGTGAATTAGATAGTGTCCTTCATTTCAATATACGTATACATAAAAATTACATTTTTAAATATATGTTAAAACAAAAAACAATATACATTAAAATTGTACAAAAAAGTGTCCAACCGGCATCGGGAACAGGGTCGAAGCTGCCGGTGGTCAGGGCCTCAGAGAGAGGAACCTCCTCACAATACGCGCCGTGACGAGATATTTTATACCGCTTTCTGAAACAAGCTCTTGACCTAGACGCCCAAAGAGAGCCTCCTTAGATACTATTATTATTGTTGTTTTCTATATCATTTTAAACAATGGTTAGACTTCAATTACAACTATTTAATTAACAACATACTAAAGTCTGAAATACAATCTGAGTAAAAGACAATACAACATCAGTCTTACTAATTGGTACCCGTTCTGTATCGAATCAATCAGTTTGTATTTGCAAATCGTGACAATACAAGTACAATTCGATTATGCGTCGAACAACAGTTGCTTTACAACTTTACATCGTCGAATTTAATTAACAAGCAGAGAACGAAACTCGAACGTCCCAATTCCCACATACAATCCACAGAATACGCTCCTGATCTCCCCGATCTGTGGTCATATAATACGGAATGGTACAGTCCCCTTCGCAGAGACGAACTGATGTGGTTGCTAAAAATTTCCAATTTTAAACCCGCCTTTGTGACCCTGGAAAAGGTTAAAGAACTTTATTTTGAAAGACTGGAAACAAAACAAATGAATGATGCTGCATTGTTTATTTATTAAGACAAAAGTCTGGAATAATATATTATACGCTTCAAGTTATTATTATTATTATTATTTTATTTAACCATTGATGTCTACTGCAGTAATGTGTATTAAAAAAAATAATAACAGATTTAATAAGTGGAATTCCAACGAAAAACAAAAACGAAGATACAAAAACATTTGTTTTAAAAGCCTCTAAAATGCGTGCACAAATATCCAGTATTTACTTGTAAATTTAGTTTCAAATAGTGAAAGTAAATATCGAGTAATAATAGAGACGTGACATTTCTCACATTGACGTTTTCCTATTTACGCCAATCGACTACGGAGACCACAATTACTTGGGTTCCGACAGACCAAAATTCACTCACATTGATATTAGCTCACCTCTGACGTCAAAGACGAAATGTACACGTTTGTCAATAATATAAGAGTGACGTATTACTTTGAAAAAGACATGGTCGTTTGACATTTTTACGTGCGTAAGTTACAATGTTTGTAAACCACCATCAGTTTCGACTAATAGAATCATCAATAATCCGACCCGGTTCCCTTTTGGACATAAAGAACAATACTATATCTAATAATGTCCCCGGTAGCTTTCATCTACCATAAAACCCCAGCAGGTAATACCAAAAACCATGAACATACTGACAATATTACTTTCGCATTCTTTGGTAACAGTTTAAAAGACATTGCCAAGAAAGTAAAAGAGATTCGGCCCTGTCCCCTCCGTGTTGCAGGCTGCATTCTCGTACCATCGTCCCTTTGGTGCCATAACGAGTACTGTCGTGAAATAAATCTTGCCACCCCAGCTGTAACGGTGCCGTTTCAGCCGCCTTTCAGGACGAGGATAAAAGGTCTTTATTTTTTCTCATTGATGCCCCTTTATGTTCCATGTTTTGATTGGTTCCATTTTTATGGCGAACGGATTGGCGTTCCAATTTTCCACTTTGATAATACTTCTATCGAATCTCTAATTTACTTGTTACTTCTGATTTATAGTCGCCTTTTCGAGCTGTGATTTACGAATATGGGAAATTATATTGGTGAAGTTCGAGAATTTAATTGTTGATTTGGAATTGCGATATGATTCGAAGGATTCTAATGGATATCACGTACAAGGAAATGGATTTGTGAAACTCCGTCTGTCCTCTTATAACAGTTTGATCAAATTATTTTGTAAAACGATTTCATCCTTTTAATGTATTTCCAAATACATCAGTCTATATGAGATTTATATTAATTAAATAAAATCCTGATCAAATAGGACGCATTTCGGAGCACCCAGTGCAGACATATAAATTAAAAGCCAATAAACTGCGCGTCGGTCGGGGTACGTTTCGAAAAATTGGAATGGCCGAACACAGAAGGTATCCGTAGGACCCCAAAATTTATACTCCGGCTACATTCCCTTACAGAGCCCATTAAAACTGTCAGTCCATCCGTTCGCAGATTTAAACCAAACGCTCGGGTGTCACGAATCTAAAAAACATTTATCACTCTCGATTTTCCGCCGCGGGCCGGCCAGAGCGTGTTCCCTATGTATTTTTCATTGAATGTTGTCAGGTATGCCTGAACAAGCCAACTTTATGGGTTTACAGTCCTGTAATGCGGATAAAGATTTATGTTTTAATAGATATCACGCTTCGTTGAATTAAGGAGTTTATGCTGTCGGTTTAACAATCGCGCTTTTATTTGCGAAGGACGTTTTTGTTTGGTCAGGAGTTAATGGCTTTTTGTTTACTTAATTAGCGTTATGTATTGTCGTAGCTCTGTTTTGTGTTTATGATTGTGAATAAGTATTAATTTGAATCGATAAAAAAGTTATAAGTATGTATTGGTGTGTACCCACAGTACCTACCCATCTCATATAAGGATATTTTTCCCCAAATACACTTAAAAGTATAATTTTAATCCACTAAAATATTGAACAATAGATACATTTATTACATAAATAATGATTTAGTTTCAAAATGAACTATTTATAAAAGTAATAAACCTCTTTGCTTACAAACAATACTGTAAGAAAAAAGTCCTACCTCTATCAGACTACACTGGCTGGTAACAATTAACTGTCAAATAGAATACATTCAAATTTTCTGCGCATCACACCGTGTCGTGTCGGCATCACACGACAACGTGATACGACGCACGACGCACGCGGACACAGACGTGCACAATCTCTTAATTACTATTCACATTGAAATATGCAGGCGGCATCGTGGTTGCGAAATTAGTTTAGTTCAAAGAAATTGAAGATAGAAATTAGTATTTGTCAAAACTATTACAATATCTTTCGTTATTTTTTAGTATGACGCGAGAAGTTTTTAATAGTATGCATCAAATTGATGATAGACAACCCTTTTAAGGTATTTTTACTACCGCTAAGGTTAACCGAATTGCTCAAGTAGTTTACATGACAGGACAAAGTCACGTGACTTTAATTAGCATTATAATTTCCATACGAACGATTTCAAGCGATTTGATCGATGCTTAAGCTTACGAAATTTTCACTTATCCATAGACAAAAATATACCTGCAAAAGTGTCGCTCATAAATTCTTTTGTAAAATAATTTAATACGTTTTGTAAAATTCCACACAGGAATAATAGGACTCAACATTCTACACCGCTCTTATTAAGCAATCATAGGGACAGTCACAGTACGCTAACTACCCTAGTAATAATTTCTCTAACCCACTTCTAGAAACAAAATTAGGTTAGACCGCTTCACCATTCTATTCCCAATGGAGAATATGTCAACTTGTCAAGTCTAAGTTAAACAGCTGCTAATTGCTCGACGCTAGCATAATTAAAAAAATCTCAATTCTGAATATTTAGAGCGTGAAATTTTGCTTCAAGAGCTAATCGATTAAACCTGCTTGCTAATTTTACCTGCTTAGTTTTATATTGTTTTGTATCCCGAATAGGAATTTGGGACAGTATTTTTTTTTAGGATTCCGTACCCAAAGGGTAAAACGGATCCCTATTACTAAGCCTCCGCTGTCTGTCTGTCTCCAGGCTGTATCTCATAAACCGTAATAGCTAGAAATGAAGGGGGTCTAATAACAATAAACGTGCTTTTTAGTATTTTTTTGCTGAATATTAAAAATGGTTACAGGTAGACGTTTCAAATTTTCGCTGTGTATAGATGATAGTACGGAACCCTTCGTGCGCGAGTCTAACTCGCACTTGGCCAGTTTTTATTTAGGACTGCTTTGTAAACAAATATGCTTGATTTGTTGTATACGTAAATATGAACTGATCATCAGCCCAATATAGTGTGTACTCTTCCTAATCTATTGATGTATGAGCTAATAATTTTGATTACGTTATTTGTAAATGAAATTAGATTCATCTTCTGATTGGCGTAATATAGGTAGTCACATCGTAGTTGTAATTTGAAATGTCTGTATGCTATGTAATAATGATTAATGGCCTTAATCATATTAATATGTGTAGAAATTTATTTTGTCAGATCATAGTAATAATTACTTGAAGACACTGTGTGCATTTTAGCATTGTATGTATACCACCTAGCTTTTAATATGAAATACCCCTTTCAAAACAGGCCAACAATACACATTTGACGTCACATTCATTACGTCATATCACCCCTGAAACTAATTACCCAACACAAAAATGTACACTTTCCCGTATAATAAGGATGAATGGAGGTAAATTTAAACGGGGACTAATTGTAAAACAAATGTCCTACACGCTTCCTCCATTATGTGAAGCTAACCCGTGCTATTTTACTTTTGAGGGAGACTGGGCGCAATTTGAGTGCTTTGACATTCATTTGTCTCTATTATAGGTCCGTGGTAACGTGTAACGGGTCCCCGGTGTGACGTCCCCTCACTATTGAGATGAGGTAACTGAGAAGGGGGTGGAGTTAAGGTGACCGCATTTGACTTTTGTTTTGAGGGAGATAGCCGGTCGCTCTTTTGCTTCACACCTGGTTAGGGTTGTAATATAGAGTGATTTGTATTGATGGTTATTGTGATCATTTGTTTCGATGAAAACAATGAACATAAATATATTTCAGGAAAAACTTGCCTTTGTTAGCAGTTTTTCAATAGCTATCTCATATTCTTACTTATTCATTAGAACTTTCTTAATATTACTCAGATAGCAACAACAACACAAAAAAACAACTTACCGAAGTAAACAAAAATAAAACGACCTAAATAAATAAAAAAGTTAACCAACAAAATAAAAAGTCTGACTTAAAATCGTGGCTAACACCACCGATGGCGGATTGGCGGCAGAATTGACATTTAAAAGAGTCACAATGTCGTTCGACGACTAAATCTGTAGACCATCAGACCTACAAAAAGTCTGTTGCCTGTCGAGCCCTACTCGATCGCCGAAACTTTAACCAATAAAAATTCCCGTCGTTTGTTTCCACAACAAAATCTATTTTTGTATTCTTTTTATAAGCTAGGAAAAAATAGAAATTAATAAATAAATATGAAACGTCAACATTCACACAACGCTATCTAGTTTAAAGTTAGGCATACTAAATAGCTTGTGTTATGAGTACTAGAAACTGAGAAACATACTTATATATTTATAAATACGTACATATTATAAATAAATTACACCAAAGGTTTGTGCTCATCACAAAAACATTTGTCCTGGGTGGGAATCGAACCCACGCCCACGACCACCAGTACAGCAGTCGGGGTTACAAACCACTAGACCAACAGGCTTGTCTTGTTGTCAGAAAAACGAACTGCCACACACTGCCACAATTATAAATTTGTTTATAATTGTGGCCGTGTTGCCGAAATAAAAATTCTCAGAATTACGAAAATACACTAAAAAATGTTTTCGCAATATTATTTTTTCGTCGTATTCAGCGTGTTGGTACAGTCAGTGACAAAAGTCACTCAAATTATATATGATACTGATGTGATATTAAATAATAAAATACACCTAGAATGGTCAACAAAAAATTTTTTTACATGTCAAGAAAAGATACTGGCATTGACTATAGAACAACATTTTAATTATTACATAGTTTAAAAGAAAGTCGCTTTCTGCGCCTGTCCATCCCTATGTATGCTTAGATCTTTAATACTTCGCAATGGATTTTAATGCGATTGTACTTATAGAAATAATGTTTTGAAAGGGAATTTTATACGTACCTTTAATACATTAAGTATTGCACACGTGCGAAGCTGGGGCGGGTCGATAGTTATTTATAAACAATAGAAAAATATAGTTATTTATAAATAGTAGAAAAGTATTCATCCAGTATTAGTTTTTTTCATTAATGGCAGAATCAACTTTTTTCCATCCAATACTTTCATTATATTGTATAACGCTTTTATTATTGTAACATTTTTGACCTTTGCTGACCTTTCCCGACCTTTGCGAGTAAAAATAGTCATACTATAAATTATTGAGAACATTACATTTTACTTTATTGCTAGTTAAAAGTGTTATCTATTAAGGGAAGTAAACATTATTCAAATGAGGCTTTGTATTTTATTATTGACCTTTCTATAGTGACTAGGCATTTTGTCAATGTTTCACGCAAATTCTGAACATATACCACTACTAAGTGATTTAAAAACAGCTGATTGCATGCTATTTAATTTCTTGTTAGGTACTTACTTAAGTTATGATTCCAGTGTGTAAATATTCTATTGCTATATAAAGGGTTCTTGTTGAAAGAAATGTTCTTGTTTGCTAATGTCAAAAGGAGATTGACTAGGTTCGGACTAAGAGCTATTCAACATAAAGACAGTGCATTTTGTAACTTTAGTACTAACCTAACTATAAATCGAAGCGCATGCAATTTAGTCCCTGCGCTTTTCAGTTGAGACTTAAAAGTAAAAAAATATACCTGAAAACACTTTTTTTATTCTAAACGTAATTTATGAAAAAAAAACTACTAATAATATCATTGTGCACTGATCCATAACGCCTTTAAATGACTTTTTCCCGAATATCAAAATGAAACAAAAGAAACTAAACAAAAACCGATCGCGAAAAAAGAATGTAGGTACTTCAATTTCCAGCCAACAATTCGTTGCCATTCCACATTCATTTAGTTACGTTGCGTGAATATTCCCATATCGTTTAATGTCGAATTGATAGGTAATTGTGCATGATAAAAAGGCGTTCGATGGCATTTTTCCGCACCCCTTGTTGTACGTCAAATGACTGTCACACATGGATACTGACCAAAATGACTTTATCATAATCAACTTGTTGCCAATGGGTTGACTACCGAAATTCATTTGCGAGTATTTAATATTCCTTCCTGGTTAAACGTGGAAGGATAATTACTATTTATTTTTGAAATGGGATTTTATACTTTATGGTACTTAATTACTTTTTTCGTATATAATAAACGTGGATGCATTTATCGATTTTGCTTTAACACACACTGGTCCTGTTTTCAGCCATGATGGGTTACAATTTGTAAAAAAGAAGTGACAAGAAATAGACCTAGTGTCGCGTCTTTTGTTTTTGACCAGAACTGTCCATTTAATCTAACCGCAAGCTTTGAATATATCATCAAAATATTGTAGCTTCTTTCTATAGCAGTATTGCTTTCACAACGGCAACATTTCTGCTAAAAATCTCATAATTTAGTCATATACCCTAAGAAGATACAGCTTAAGAGTGTAATAGCCCAGTCAAATTAGGTAAAATAAGGGGTCAACCTCGGAATGAAAGATAATAAGCTGAAAATTGGTGAGAACCTTTGTTTGGTCGCCCTTAATATTGTCTCAAAAGTCACAACTTCTATCGTGTCCGCGTCTTAAGATATTCAAGGTCAAAGGTCACGAAAAACAATTTTTCGCGAATATCTCGGTTCCTATTGCTTAAATGATATTTTCACCAATATCAAAGTTGTAGAGTATAAAATTCTCTACAACTTTTGTCTAAACTTTTTTTTTTACGATCAACCGTTTTTGAGGTAGAGCGCGACGAGTGCGCAGCATACAGTCAAATAATATATGAGGTAATGCAGGGTTAAGCGTGAGTTTCGGTTATCAGTACGTTGTATTAAGTCAATTATTGACAAAAAAAAATATAATTATTAAGCAATGCCCATTATTTCTGTACATAATACGTCGGGGAAAAAGTCTTTTCGCATTACAGTATGTATGAACTTGTAATAAAATCTTTCTCTCTAATAAAATTAGAATTTGGAATTATGTTCTTTAAAATTTTTACTTTCAATTGTGCCAAAACCAGCCAGATACAAATACTATAGCCAAAAAAAAAAAAATATTACAAGTTCATACATACTATAATGCGAAAAGACTTTTTACCCAACCTATTATGTACCGAAATAATGGGCATCGCTTAATAATTATATTTTTTTTTCTCAATAATTGACTTTATACAACGTACTGATAACCGAAACTCACGCTTGACCCTGCATTACCTCATATATTATATGACGACGCTGCACACTCGTCGCGCTCTACCTCAAAAACGGTTGATCGTATAAAAAAAAAGTGTAGCCAAAAGTTGTAGAGAATTTTATGCTCTACAACTTTGATATTGGTGAAAATATCATTTAAGCAATAGGAACCGAGATATTCGCGAAAAATTGTTTTTCGTGACCTTTGACCTTGAATATCTTAAGACGCGGACACGATAGAAGTTGTGACTTTTGAGACAATATTAAGGGCGACCAAACAAAGGTTCTCACCAATTTTCAGCTTATTATCTTTCATTCCGAGGTGAAACCCCTAATTTGACTGGGCTATAATAGACAGAAATCTATTCGATATCAGCATTGCACGAGTATACGGCTTTTAAGATAGAACACTTTTTAAACGAGTTTTCCAAACTTTTTGTTTTGGATACGATTCGATTAATTTTATCTTCTTTGTAGTGCTTTTAGTTGAAGTTTTATTTCCAATGTTTTACGACTCGGATGTAAATAAATTAGCTTTTATTTACGTATTTTAATCGGCTAATTAATACAGTAATAAAATTTGTTTATTTACACAGAGTTTACAGTGTGACGGACAAATTTTAGTCGCAACGGAGAGTGGTTTTGGTGATAAACAATGTGGTTTCCAGTTGAGATAATTTAAATAGTGTTTTAAATACTATTCGTTGAAGCAAAAGCCTTGTTTTGTACATATTTTGTATTTATAATTATTTGCCAGAAATATTAAGAATACCTAAGTCATTATTGAATGAATGAGTAAACTTGAATTGATCTGTTTACACAATGTTTATTTAATGCATTTCTATACTAAGAAGAGTTTTGACTAAAGCATTCAAAAAATATTCCACTCTCATTTTTAGCTTGCCAACCGACTACAAAAATAGGAGGAGTTTTTTAATTTGTCAGAATTTTTTACAGCTACAATTATCACCAACTACTCTTAACATTCGAATACAGATTCAATTCGACAATATTTAGTCGTATTTTGCATACTTACATACACCTAAATGACTGTTTACATAGGTCAGGCCTTTGCAATGATATTCAGGTCATAGTGAGCACGGCTGGCCGGCGAGGGCACTTGCTCTTTGCTCTTTTAACTAGAACACATTCAATGAGAGTTCGCGTTGGGAAAATCTGAATTAAGATTGCATGAATTTATAGTTCTGTATTTTTTTCACATATTTTTACTAACGTTTTTTTATGTAATTTTTATACTGTTCTTTGATACTTACTTATATTTATATTTGGCTTCAGTTCATCATTTGGTGTGTAGTTCTTAGGTACTTACTCAACAACGAAGAGTTTCGCAATTGAATGCTCTGACTATAATCTTTAAATTTTCTTGAGCTTGTTGAGTAACTTCGTAAACTCATGATTCGTATAACGTAGGTAATTGTCTCAAGATTATTTCTTTATCAGGTCCATATATTTGTAGGATGAGACGGACAGGATAGGTATTGGCAGAGCGTTTAGATAGTCTTCATCAGCCATATTGAATGTGTTGTTGAAATAAAGTCTTCATTACATCGCTTGATTATCGTTTATTACAATTACATGATTGGTTTTACAAACACGTGGAAGATGATAACAGATTATATTGTGAAACGCTGGCGAGTTCTGCACTTCCGTCCGTTCGCCTTCTGGGTTCATCTTCCAAGACTCCACGGCTCCGCAGTACAGACCACACCCAAGTAATTCAGTCGCTAGACTCCAACTGTCATACTTGACGTTCCACAAATAATCATCATAATTATTGTCACTGGCATCGGCGTTACACCACGCAGGTTGGATACGAACTCTTCGACATATACCACCTCTCCGACACGGCCTTCCTGACGCATCACACGTCCTCGTGTGAATCTGTAAAGGAAAATACCACAAGTAGTATTTACCACCGCTCGGTCATCTCTGACCAACAAAACATCGCTTTAAGACAATCACGAGTACTAATCCAACTTATACCAGAAACAATTTTCTCTTACTGACTTGTAATCAATTAACTTAGAGGGATTTCTGAAGCTCTCTCTCACAATTTTTAACTCATCATTATCACATCTCAACACATATCGCGACCTCATTCATCTCGCCTTTGGCCTCCTTACCTCCGGCCACCTCGCCTCAGGCCAGCTGCCTTTGGCCACCTCGCCTCGGGCCAGCTGCCTTTGGCCACCTCGCCTCGGGCCAGCTGCCTTTGGCCACCTCGCCTCAGGCCAGCTGCCTCTGGCCACCAAACTCAATCGCGCGATGTGTCAGATACCTGATCATTATCTTGATCAACCAATATGTTTACAACATTGAGAGCTTCAGGCGTCCTCCTCAATCTGACATGGACATAATCTGGTGCCTTCAACAAGTAACGGTCTCCATAACTAACAATTTTAGCCAGACCTACACTAGTCATAGTGACAGAATCACACAAACATTTGCCATGAAATTGAAAACGATATCTTTCATCGGTGAGCACTCAGCACCTTAATCATAACAAAATGAAAACTGCTCACCGGATTCATCAATGTACGCAGACGTTGGTGACGTAACACACGTCGACCCTCCTCTCGGCAGCTGTTGTCACTGCACCACACGTCGACCCTCCCCTCGGCAGTCGCTGTGACTGCACCACACGTGTAGTGCACCTCGGCGCGGCGCAGCGGTCCTTGTCGCAGGCGTAGAGTGCCGCAGTGGCCGCGTCGGCCCACAGCACCTCCCCCGCGTGCACGTCCAGCGCCGCCGGCCGCGCGCCCGCCGCGCTCTCCAGCGTCGTCAGCTTGCCCGACGCCACGTCCAGGTACTGCATGCTGCCCGAGCCCGCGTTCACCCAGTACAGCCGCTCCGCGTCCGGGTCCACCACCAGGCTGGTGACGTCGGACAGCAGCGGGTCGGCCTGCGCGTCCAGCAGCGTGCGCGCGTCGCCGTCGGCGGCCACGAGGCGCTCGGGGCCTGCGTCGCGCTCGGCCCAGTACAGCATTCCAGGATCCACAATTGCTCGGCAGCTCTGGGACCACAGACGACAGCGGTGGCGTGCGCACACTGCGCGACGCCTGCTCGCCACGCAGTAGACCGTGCCCGCAGTCACGTCCACTGGAAACAACTCACGTAAGGTGCTATTGGTGATCTGAGTATCGATGCCAACCACCTTTCCACTCGACGACAAGCAGTAGAATGACTCAGGACGCAACTGAGCGCTCGCTTTTATAGGTGGTGGGAATCGAAACTACCCACACTTAAGTTTTAGCTAACACGGCCTCTCCTGACAGTGCGCCGTCCTCGGGGCACATCCTTCGTTGTCACTCCTCGCACGCGCCGTGCACGCGTGTCCAATCCGTGTACCGGGGCTTCCCACGAAGCTCGCAGTACAGCTCAGCCTCCATTGCAGCAGGATCAGGCTCGTTCACCCGTTGGTCGGTCGCGGTCGATCCTCTTCTCGGCAGTCGCTGTGACTGCACTACTCGTCGATCCTATTCCCGGCAGCTGCTGTGACTGCACCTCTCGGCAGCCGCAGTGACTGCAACACTCGTCGACTTCTCCATTCCCGTCGTAGCTTCTCGTGTAGTGCTCCTCGACGCGTCGCTGCGGCGCGGCGCGGCACGGCGATTGCAGCAGACGAAAGCCGGACTCCTTGTAGGTTGACTCCTTCGATGTGCTCGTTTTACATTGTGACGCTCAGTTTTCTCGTCTTTTGTTTTCTTCTCGAACTTGTCAAAATGTTTCGATTTTGCAGTTTTAACAAATTTCGTTGAATATCATCGTTGCTTCTATGTTGGGCCTGGCGAATCTCATTACTTCTCTGTGGGCAGCGGGCTCATCCCACTTCTGATGTAGGATGAGACGGACAGGATAGGTATTGGCAGAGCGTTTAGATAGTCTTCATCAGCCATATTGAATGTGTTGTTGAAATAAAGTCTTCATTACATCGCTTGATTATCGTTTATTACAATTACATGATTGGTTTTACAAACACGTGGAAGATGATAACAGATTATATTGTGAAACGCTGGCGAGTTCTGCACTTCCGTCCGTTCGCCTTCTGGGTTCATCTTCCAAGACTCCACGGCTCCGCAGTACAGACCACACCCAAGTAATTCAGTCGCTAGACTCCAACTGTCATACTTGACGTTCCACAAATAATCATCATAATTATTGTCACTGGCATCGGCGTTACACCACGCAGGTTGGATACGAACTCTTCGACATATACCACCTCTCCGACATATTAATTATATGAAAAAGTGCAACGCACAATGACATTGGAGGGGACATTTCTCAGACATCAATGATTTCATCGTCTGACAAGACGCGTTATATTACATGCCTAAGTGTCTGTAGCCTAAATCTGACACACTATTCTAGTTAATAGATTGTCACTTAGATATCAATTTAGAAAAAAAATGGGCTTAAATAAAAACATAGTTTTACATAAGAATTAATATCGTCAACAATGTCTATTTTTTTTTAAATTGTTATCTAAAGTGACAATTTATAAACAAAATAACCGTATCAGAATCTGAGGTATATTTTCAGGATGAACTGAATCCCCTTGTAAACTTTAGATAGTCATTGCAGTAATAACTATACAAAACCCACTTCTCAGTAATTGGATGAAATATAACTAGACAGGAATACATGTATCGCTGAAATTTTATTTCCCCATCGTTATGAATTGTCCCTCAATAATTAATTGGAATGAGCGTTCGTAAGTGGTGGCTTCAATTAAAATGCAATTTATATTTTTAATTGTTTATTTGTCGTTTGTTTTAATGCATTATATATTTAAATAAGTTCCATAACAAAATGTTTTTTTCTTTAAGGAGTATGTATAAATAGCCTTAAACTATCATATTATGACTGTATGTACCGACTGAATAGGTTACTGGTTGGTTATGAAGCAGATATATCTTTATGAAATTCGTATTAGATATTCTTTATATGTATATATAAAAATTATTACAATTGCAGCGATTACTTCAGCTAGAATTTTTCAAATTGTGGGCTCTAAAAGCTTTTTGTGTGTGTTAAGAAATACGAAAGACACAGTCACATCTCTCCTTTGAAGTAATCATTAAGGTTGTAAATTCTACTGACACATGATCGAAACCCAAAGCGATGCTATTTACTCTAAATAGCACTTTATTTCGTTACAGTTAATGCACAATTTTGTTTGAAGCAGAAGCTTTGCGAGTATGTTACGCTTAAAGTAAATATAGCGCATCGTTCGGCTTCCATCGTGTGTAAGTAGACCCTTATACCCAAATTACACTATAGACATACTATTTTATTATTTTTTTGCCAGTCAAATCCTTAGTGCAATTTGGGAATAATATATTAATTTACTTAAACAATATTCGTGCGGAACAAATCAGTATAGACCAAACAATAGCTATAATTCAATAAAAAATGGTTACAGTATTTTCTTCTAAAACCAAATACATTATGTCAATGTTCATTCAGCCAGTATAAAAACAACAACCTTCTTATTAATTACTAGAGAAACACAAATTCAAAATTAATAAAAGAAACAAGTTTTAATTGGAAAAAGTACTCCAATTATATTCTTTTAAATATTTAAACTCTTCTTTCACGTTTGCGAGGCAATTTCTAATTTGTATGCGAAATAGCCGCGTCAAACCCAAGGCATTCAGTTTTCTTAACAAAGTTCCAAACAGAAAACTTCTAGAACCCACATCCACGTATTCACTAAGTACAAAAATATTAATTTCAGAATATCTATTAACAGAATAATTAATTAATTTCCATCGAAATCATTCTGTTAAGCCAATAAAACTGTATTTTGTACCCCTTACCATCAGAGCAACTGGTTTATTGTATAATCTATTTATTTATGTAGATAGGTTATCAATGTTCTTAGCATTTACTGTCAAAAAGTTTCTTTCTAAATACAACTAATAAGTATACTATAACAATGTACCGAATTAAATTAACGACATAACATTTCAAATTATTCTATATTGCTCATATTTGTACAAAGTTTTCATCAAGTATTGGTGTTTCAATTCTGAAAAATATATAATGTATACTATATTATCATTACACATGAATATAATATTCATTTTAATATTGAACATCTTAGAGAATTTTACAAAGCACTTAACAATAATCGCGTACCCATATAATTGAGGAACTAGTAAATAAAACAACTGAAAGTCGACACTACTACAGGTGATGTGACAATCAATATAGGTATTAACATGACTAAATGAGTAAGTACAAAATGGAGAATTTCTATAATAATGTCTTTATCAGCACTGATTAATATATTTACACGTCTATATACAAAGCTATCACATATTACATTTTATTCATATCACTATATACATTATTGCAAATTCAATGTTTCTCGTCGTTTTGACGACAGTACCAACATCGTTCGTATAACGTAGCAAAGAAAATATACCCTTGATATTGTCCTTTGCACACAACTTTTGTTAGACGTACACTATGTGTGGTTTCTCTGGCGTTCTGTGGTGAGGGATCGTCTCGTACGCGAACTGCTGGTAAATGTGCTCCTCACTGTCCTCCTGATAGTAAGGGTTTTTGTCCACACTATGCCAAGGAGGATTTAACGAATGAAAGTTATTACTCACAGAAGAACCGATCATTAGATACCGGTCCACGTCTCTTTTGTTTTCTTGCTCCCTACCTCGTGTTGAATAACCTAATCCATTTCCTAATTTTGACACATCACCATTCAACATGACACTAGTCATAACTTGTTTTGACTTATCCCCTTTACACTTCTTAAGAGGTCCCATGAAGTATAAAACACCACCCACTACGCTTATAACGATACTCACTGTCAGCACCACAACCGCAACTATCACCCATCCACTCGAGCACCCAAATTCCGATTCGGGAATCTGTACAAAGAGCACACCCTTCAAATGTGCTGGAGCTGCACACTTAACGTCCTCGTAGTCTATTTTTAGTATGGAACTCAAGTTCCCAGACTTTCTGCTACTAATTTCACTTTCTCTTCCAAGTTTCCAAAGCCACAATATGGAACAATTGCAAACAAATGGATTTCCAGAAATCTCAAGTTCCTGTAATCTGTCAATTGGGAAGTGCGACGCTTCTAAAGCCACAAGTGCATTATTTCTCATATAAATGTGTGTCAGCTTAGGATTGCCATGGAACAGTCTTGGCGGAACATCTCCAACTTTGACGTTTTCATTCATCCATATTTTTTGCAAATTTATATTATCAACGAAAGCTCTTGAGTCAATCCTTTCAAGTTCGTACAGTCTGCTCAAGTGTAAATGTTTTAAATGGAACAGACTTTGGAATGAAAGTGCTGTCACATTTTGGAAAAAGTTTCCGCTCAGGTACAAATGAGACAAATTAGATAGTTTAGACAAGGCTGACGTTGGGATGGAAGTCATATTGTTATCGCTTAGATCCAGATGCCGCAGTGAGGGTAAATTGTGGAAACCTAATTGGTCCACACTCTCAATCAAATTATTGTTTAAATCTAAATGCCTCAACTCTTGTAGATACGGTATACCCTGCTTCGTTACTTGCTCGATTAAGTTTTCTGACAGGTCTAACACTTCCAAATGCACGATAAATGCAAGATTATTAGACGGTATGTCCAATATCGAATTGTTTTTGAGCGATAATGTTCTAAGTGATGTCAAGGGTTTGAATGTCTCAGGCTCAAACTTCACTAGTTTATTATTGGACAAATCAAGCTTTTCCAATGCAGCTAAGTCTTTGAATGTTTGCACATGTATATTAATTATTTCATTGTCTGCTAAGTTTAAGTCAACCAGGTTTTTAAGTCCAATAAAGGTGTCCTTATCTAAGCGTTTTAGAAAATTGTGGCTTAAGTTAAGATGAGTCATTTCCATGTTATTTTCGAAATTTTTACTACCTAAATCTGCAATTTTGTTGTAGGAGATATCGAGGATAGTAAGCTGAGTGTAGAAGCCGAAGGTGTAGAGAAGGTTGTCGATGGAGTTGTGCGTAAGATTGATGTGCGTCGCTTCTGGGTTCAGTTGAATTGGGACAATCTCGAGACTGGCGTTGGCGCAGGAGGCAGCGCGTAGTGCGTCGTCGCACGCGCATCGCGCCGGGCAGAGAGTGCGTGCAGTCGCACCCCACGCCCATGCCACCACTACCACCCACCAGCGCCACTTCGCTACGCAGAAGCCCATAACATCTCATGTATACGCCACAGGGAACCTGTAACAATAAATAAACAATATTTAAAATAAGTCGTAAATAGGAATTGCAGTTGTAATTTATTTACTCCATTTAAGACTAAAATATGTTTAGTCATTCACTATATCTTTAGATAATATAAATAAAAAGTAAATCTCATTGCTATAGACGTAATCTCGTTGGTTTTTCGCAAAATTTATTATCATCATAAAATCTGACTCCCTCAGGATGCATCGCCCTAGACCACCACGGGAAGAGTAAAAATATACAACATTATCATAATACAAAATCTTAATATAATTCCTCGAAAACTGCAGATAACAAATGTGCCTCTCCGCAATTTGTATGGGGGAGTGGAATTGTTTGATCCAAATTAGGCCGATAAGAGACGTGCCGCGCCGGCGGAATGGTAGCTTCGCTACGAAAACTTTTTTATTATCCTGGCCGGTGTTCTATTTGAACACATTGTACGGACGCTATTTACGTCGTTGATTTGTTATTCAATATAGCATTATGAGAACGACTTGTCATTTGTGCCGCGGGCGGCGGGCGGCGACGCGGCGGCACGTGCCGGAGGGTTAATGCGTTTCACGCCGCGTGGCCACTAGCGCACACCCGGCGAGCTCGCAAGCCATATTGCGCACCTTTATTTATCGTCCCGCATTTTCCCGCAAGACGAATGTTCTCCGTAAACGGGAAACTAGCGGCCAGCATTCGTGCCGCTAATCCTCCGTCGCTCCAGCACTTTCTCAACAATACCGCCCAAAATGCTCGGCGATTTAACAAAGGAGCTTTTGGTAGGTACTTTAAATTAAATGTTCGGCTTTACAATTCGACGGAATGTATAATGAATAGCACCGTAACATCTGTTAACGAAGGCGAACGATCTAGAAAGTTTTCACGCGCGGGAATAACTAATTGCGAAGGTTGGAATTCAATTTATGGTTTCTAGTGCGCCTCCCGAGAGATCACGCCATGCTGAAGTATTAATAATGCAAAACAGTGTCACGGAAAGTTTTCGATTCCAAATGCAAATTGAATTAGGAAACAAAGTTGTGAGTGTTGAACTTTCGCTTTGTCATCATCGGCTGTATTACGATTAACATCCATTTTATTATGTAATTAACATGATAATCCAACTCTACTTAATAAACCCATATTTATGGAGAATCGTTTTCATAACTATCAAAACAAGTTGGTGCTTATTTAATTCCATTCACACATAGATATCAAGCTTAACTAAGCATAGTCGTTCCATTACAATACAGTTTCAATGCATTGGCTGCTATCATTGTAGACGAAACTATCCAAACATTTTCAGAGCTCCACAAAGGATAGGATAAACAGGCGACACCCAATGGAATTCCGCATATGGCTCGCTTTGTTCCATGGGATAGCTAGCACAAACAGTAGCGAGTCCTTATAAAGATGCGAGAAAACGGCATCCAGCTCACCCCCAGAAACTCGATATCGTCCGATGCGAATGGATTACGCCGGCCCGCCTGAATTACAGAAACCATACGCAGTCTTGATACATTGAGGATCCCAGTATTAGGAAGGATTAATTCTGTTACATTCTAAATGTATTTGGCATCACGTCTATCTACACAACGTTGCATGTTAATGATTTCTACGACGGCGGGTGGCATGATTACATTTCTGTCTGTAGGGGGAACTTATCAGGAGATAGATTTTATAGAGGATTTATTCTTCTTAAGTTCAATAACCTTAGCAGCTTTTGTACTGCTCTACTTATGATTGCGTCTACGTAATATCATTTAATTTTACTCATAAATATTCATGCTATGGCTTTTTGGTAGATACAAGAGCATAGTCACAACACAACGTCAGAGACCGCTTTTTAATATTCATACGGAGGTGGTCGCGGTTTGGCGCCGATGAAAAAACGCAGAGGGTAGGGCACGCCCTCCATTTTCAAGCCTAAACTGCCCTGGCCGCTACTCTTTTGTCTTTTAATTTCCTGTCCGCTAGAATCGCTCCCATCGTGAATTTTGCTTTCGTGAGCTTCGTTAAGTTATATCGGCCTTTGTTGTTGCCTATTGAACTTTTCCATTACCGACGTTATCGATTGAAACCGCTAAATTCGTTGGAAAATTCTTGTCGCAGATATTGAGGACCCCCTCCTAAAATAATATGAACAGCGACTCAATTCCCCGATTTCCTTTTATAAATCGAATATGTTTTAAGTTTTTGTTTTGTTTTTACTCTGTCGAAGCTCTTGAAATGGAAATTAAATACTTCCTTATTGAAAAGTTTGAGTGTTATAACATTTAGATGCGGGGTTTTAATAATTGTAACAGACTTTCTTTTGTTTTGAAATGACTGCAAATAAGGATTTCGAATAAAGTTTATTGAATTGCTTTCTTTTATGGAACTGAAATAAAAACTCAATTAAATCTTTGGAAGGAGTATATTCTTAATTATGAAAACTTTTAAGAGTTCGTTTTGGTAGGGTAACTCTTTTGTTTTGTAATCAAGATAAGTAACATATTACGGAATGGTATTTTATCATTTCCCATTCCAGTTCCGGACCCGTGTTAGTATTAGTTTCACATTTAGAGAATATTCACCCAGAAACCGCTTTTGTAAAGCGGTTACGGGCGTGGGGTGCTCGACCCGGCTGAACTGGCGAGCTTCCTAATTACACCATAACATCTAAACACCGTTTAGGCCGCGACGCTAAGGGAGGTCCGTAATTTATTATACAGTTTCCTTGCGCTCACGAAATTCAATATCAAGGGGTCTGAAATCTCCGGGAACATCATCGGCACCATTTAAATTATTATCAAAACTATCCGCTTACCTCGGCCTAATTGCGTCGACGAGCCAATCGGACTCATTCGACCGAACGGTCCCCACTAAAGTTATCATGGTGTTAATACAACTTGAGACGTTACTAACACAAAGGACGCTTTACGAGGGGAGCTGAGACAATAAAACCAGTGTAAAAGTCGGCTAACCGCTCCTCTCGCCCTCCCGAGAAAATATCTTAGCCCTCTCCACTTTTATGAGTTGCTTAAGTCGTGCTCTGTCGTTTTTAAAATAGTCTCTCGGAGTTAAGTCGAAAACTTTTGTGCTCAACATATTGAAATAGAAGATGTTTCACTTTGAGCATATGTAGGGCTTTCTTAGTCTTTTTAGGAGTATATTGTACTACGTGGGGTTACTTCTTACGTATACGTGTCCCGTTTGACGCTCGTAAGTAATAGTGTGAGTGGCGGGAGGCACTAACGGCCATAATGAGAAAACTTGGCCGGCAGCTGAGGAGAATGCAGCCCGGTAGTTACCCGCAGCGGGCCAATTTAAAGGTGCGTTTATACCAAACAAACAAGGAAAGCACATTAATTAATTAAATCTTTGCCGCCAAAGAGTAAAACGAGAAAGGAACACGCGTTCACTTGTTTTCTTCTTATAGTGTATCTTTCTTTCTGTTTCTTATTTGTTTTGGATTATCATGCTAATGCATTAATCAAAAAACCTAAACGTTTAACGTGGTATCAAAATTATCATTAGCCCTGAATCACCCACTGCTGGGCGTACCTACCCCTTCGTTTTTGTCCTTTTTCCTTTTGCCCTTCGCATCCACCCTATTATTGCATACCAGAACATGGTATACCCGTCAGCTATTACTTAACTGGCCAACCATTATTTTAAAGATTTATCTTAACGAAATTCTTAATCCACTCGTATCATTAAAGAGTGTAACTAAAAGTTAATAATGAAACTGAAACACAGTTTAATCAACGAACTGTTTTCTTTGCTTTGCAAATAAATAAAAACTTCACAAAATATATTCTCATTAACGGCTATTTAAATGAAAATCTCGCTAGTGCTGAGGGTGAAGTGTTGAAGGAAACTTTTAATTTGATCTCCGGAATTCAAACGTCCTTGACATGAAAGTGCCAAAGTTAGCACGCTTTAGCGCACTCTAGTCTAGAGTCCTGTTCCAGAATATACTACCTGTGAGCTGCTTTAAACCTGAATAAAAGTCAGTAAGATTCTTTTTAACACTTATTGTGTTTAAGAAGCTGATTATTTCGGGGACTGAAAATGATTGTCCGTTCTTTATGACATCCACTTATTCTTTTTTTTTTTTTTTTTTGAAAGGACAAATTAAAACTTAAAGCAAATTTAAATGTATCCAAAATATTTTTAAGCACCAACATGTATTCGACGTTAATATCAGTATTACGTAATACCATGTTAAAATTAGTTCGACACCAATATTTGGACGATAACAAACAGGCGACCGCCGAGCCACCAACACTATCCCGGCTAATCGAAGTTGCGCATCAGTTTTATCAAAGAGCCCTCGATATCAGCAAATACACGTTAACCACCCTGATTAGCAACGTGTTCGCGCCCTAATAGGCGCCAGCTAACAAATTTTAATATCACCGGGCAGCACACCTGCCGATAGTTGCACCCCGCCGCTATTGATTTTGCAATCAAAGCCCCTTTACAGCCACGCCACTTCCGCGTGATTATAACCAGATTTATTAATTTATGACCAACAGCACACTTCTGAACAATCCACCCCACAGGAAATACATTAACAACATTCGCACACATCTACCAGCTTTTTATGAAGCTCAAGTTTCCAACTGACTCCTAACTGGGATTTCCTGTCCTGTAAAAACTAGTCACTACTACTTGACTCGACGCGGATAAAAAGTGAGCTACTTCATTGAAAAACAAAATAAAATCACCTATGTGGAATACGACCGTGCTATGTTACGTCCTCCTATTACTTTAATGTTTAACGTTAACTAAAGAACAGGAGAAACGTCACGTCGTTACGCTCACAATGCAGAATGTTGCCACAAAATATCGTTCCTTCAGATACGACCCCGCGACAACGACGGCTTACAGTAAAGAATAAAAAAAGGACTTTAGCGAACAAAACGTCTACACAATTCCATTTTCTCTTTCACCAACAGAGCGAGTCTTAGTGAATCAGGCTCCTGTATGGGCGCCTTTATAAACGCAATAATGAGGAGTGCTAAGGCGGTATTCAGGCGTGCGCCCTAACGAGAGGTGCCGATGAATCGCCCATGAGCCGAGCACAAAACTTGCCACTTGGGGCGGTAATGGCGAGCGGGCGTCGGGAGCCGCACGCGCCTCGCCACCGCCTCGCCGCCGCCTCGACGCCTCGCCAAAGGGCTTTTAGCTAGCACCAACTTGCTTTCGCTTTGACTTTCATCACTAAGCGAGGATTAGGCGTGCCCCAGCGCGATTGGATGCGGCCCACGGGTGAATAGTCAATGAATTTAGGCCAAGCAACGGCGGTGCAAATTAAAAGTGTACTTGTTTACATTTAACTCTTTTTCAAAAAACGTTGATTCGTGCTGGGAAAATGAAAAGTGAATCAAGTCGTGTCATGACATAAATTGAACAGAATGGTTGTACTTTAGACGGTTTAATTCTAGTAAGTTCATCGTGTTTTCACTGCTTTCATTCAATGTGTAGCAATAAAGCTTGGCTTTACTCCCGAGAGCTTTCAAGAATAGAAGTTTGCATTTGTCGGCACCGGATTTCCACGGTGTTCGCCACAAGTCTACGGATCGCGGTACACGTTTAGAAAGTTCAACTTCGACTTCCGCGCAGACAGGAATAAAAAATAACAATCATGAATTTTTTGACTGTTATTAAAACTTTTTCTTTGAGAAAATGTACTCTATAATAAAATTAAAAGTTATTGTTCGTGTTATAAGTTAGATTTGGGTAGACGTGGTTAAGAAGAGTTCCCTGATTTTTAAGCGGGATTGCAAATGACGTGCTTAAGTTGGAGATATCGAGCGGATCTTTCACTAAGCCCGCAAAATGGTCTCGGCCTAAATGAAGACGCGACGCGACGCTCATCTAAAGCATACTGCGAAATTAGTCAATCCTATCGCTGCCATCTTTAGCGCAGTCGGTGAGGCTGAATAATGAAATAGCTCGTTGAGACAGTGAAGAGTCGGTATCAAGGCTGTGGCCCATTGGAACGCGATCGCGCGACCGAGCAACAGCGAAAATCCCAAGGATTCCGTGTGAGATATCTGGCGCCTCTTTTAGGGTTATTAAGCGAAGTGGGTTTTAGGGAAATGAGTCGGCAAATAAATCTACTCTCCCTTGGAATGGAAAAATCTGTGTTCTTCGTAAATAAGGAATGCCCATGAAATAAATTAGACAGGCATACATTGTCTTCATTGGGGCGGCGGTGTGGGAGGAATCTCCGACAGATAAAAATCCACGCTCGTACGGCCCGATTGCCAATAAGGAGAATGGAAGTGAAACAGTTATCGCTGATAAAACTGTTGTTCTTCGTATATTCGAATGGAAGCCGAAAGATAACATTGCGATTGTAAATAAAAATTGGATTTCTGATACAATGAAGCGCTGTACATCGAATTAGATAGAATGTGGAGTGCACGCTACCGACCACCGGCCGATGCTACCGGGAATTGTGTTAGTTATAATCTTTGGAGTTGTGTACAATGTACTACTATGATTACGTGTCGGTATTATTATTATGGTGAATCGTAAATTGTAGTGATTTTAATGAGCATTTTTAAACAAACTTAATATTGTTTGCCTAAATGGTTAGATCAAATTACATAGCTTAAACACTTACATTAAAAATTTCATCTATAGCTCCCTTTAAGTCAGTGCCTGCCATAAAAATATTCATAATTTCTGGATTAACAATGATACTCCCAAATCACGAAAACTGTACCACGTTTTTACGTACTTTACATCCAAAGACAGAGTATTATTAAAAACTCGCCAAAAATATATTTCCAAAAACTGTGAGCCGTATTCCGCATATCATCCCCAATCTTCGTGCAAACTGACATATTCATTCCTTTCCTCTGGTTTTATTAAAGGCGAATACAAAACGCGGCGGCCTCGCCCGAGCGGGCACAAAGCCCGATGCACACCCAGGAGCTAAGCTTACCCGGGACTCCACAAGCGTAACTTGCAACAAAATCCCGCGTTCACGTTTCCATCCCGTATTGCAGCGCACCGAGGATCTCCTTTAACGTATTCCGCGTTGCAACCGAGACGCCGGGGTTAGGGTGCGCGGCGACGGTAATGCGTTTTATGAATGAATGAACGAATGAATGGGAGGATTTCACTTCCAACTAACCGTTGGTTTGAGCAAAAGCGCATCCGACGCACCGGTAAGATTTTTACGGCTTTGACTGGGGCTTCCGCGTTTCGTTCGGAACGATAAATTCTGTATAGTTTTGCCGTAATGTCGTCGCCCGGAAAATCGACGTAACACAAATATTAGCTCAATTTCATACTCGACGTGTCGTAGTAACGTTGCAGTTTATTACAGTGCATAAAGTTTGGAGCGAGAGAATACGGTGCTTGACTAGAGACAGCATAAAGACGACGAGGTGATTTAGTGAGCATGTCGTGGGGACGGCATTCTTGACTCAGATGACACGCGCACATAAATTTCGCCAACCCTTCACTATGCGTCACTCAAAATTGACTGTAGTAATAAAACCCTCTTGTACAATGGGAACTTTAACGTTATCGCTTACTTAATCTAGACGAAGGGTCACACATTTACGGTCAATTCTAATTACAAGATCGAAATGACGAGTATGTTTATTAATGTCTGACTTGACTCTATAAAATCTCATTGATATTAATCTTTTGCACCTATCTACTGGGGTATGATATATGTATAAAAGATTAAAAGAAGCGGGAGCCCTAATCATTGAGGCGAATGTAGTCCAGGCTAGGTATTTATTAATGAATGCGCCTGCAAACGGTAGGCGACACTCAAAGGACAGATGATTCGATTAATTCAATTTTCCGTTTGGACGCTTTGATTGCGACTGCAACAAGACCGAAACTGTTTTCTATTAAGCCACTTTGATTGTGTATCTGTGTAAGATGGCAAATTAAAAGGCTCGTGTTTTAATCAATATGACAACTTTTAAATTTGTATGTACGTATTTTATGTTTTGTATGTCATTTTTCTTACGTTTGTAAAATTAAAAGACACGTAAAAATCTTCAAACAAATTTAATCGTTCACCTTTGTGTTTATCCAGTTTTTTTTTTATTTAGTTTATCTTAAGTATCCATAAAGAAACAAAGATCTTTTTCTTCGTTAACCAGTTCGCCAAAAAGGTACGCTTTAAGTTCACGAAAAACACGAACATGTTTTATTTAGTACTTAAAATTAGTTTCGTATTCATGGAATGGCCATCACGTTAGCACTATCTGCATATGCAGTTAAGAACAATGTGTTATTGTTATTGCCTGACTAACAGGCGGAGCATTTAACTTTAAAATGCAATATAATTTTATGTAACATTCGCTCGTTAAATTGAGCTCAAAGGTTTCTTGGGAAATGAAAGAAAGGCGATATAAATTATGTATCTATATTGTATTGCTCTTTATGTATGCCGACCACACGTCTTTCGTAAGCACCGTTATACAAAAAATGACTTTATTGCTTGAGCATAAAATACCATTCAGCGTGTTATGCTATAAAGCAGTCGGTTATACATAAAATATGTATGTATTTACTTCCTGTGTATTGCAAAGGACTTAGTTTGCTATAGGTTTATCTCCAGGCTTTGATGTAGAAGATTAAGTTGTTAATATTCGGCCGAACTGCGCATACAATACAATAGAATACAATAGTTACGTTATTAAGTAATTAATTTATAATAGTTTCGTAAAATCATTACAATGAAGTATATAAGTCGAAAGTATATTCAAAACATTTCTTAAAATAAGAAAGTGCTCTAAGTATTTCGTATAAAAGAACGAGTTGACAATTTCTATGAAAAATTCTAACAAGGTATCTAAATTCCAGAGCCGCGCATGCGTCCTGCAAGTGGTGATTATAAAAAACATTAACTGCGCAAGCACATACACCGTTACTAGGGCTGTCGTGACATTTTATGAGAGGCAAAAATGTATGATTAGCGTAATTTAACGAGTAATGCGTAGCTTCTAAAACTTGATTGAGTATCATGGCTTGAATTCTCAAAAAAAAATATGTAGGTACCATGCTAAACTACATTTCATCCAAATTAAAAAAATACGTTTCCTTTAAAGTATTTCGGTCTATTGAAACACGTTGAATGTTTCTTTTTTTTCAAATTTCTCTCCATCGCGGTGCGTAGTCACATAAATCGATAAAAAAAAACTAAAAAGAATAACATTTCCATCTCGTCAAAACATTGAAACTTCAATAAAAACAAACAGGAAAGCTAAATCTGACAAGAAACGGACAACGATTTAAAACTTCAAGAACACAGCGGATATAATATTTTAGTATTAGTGCCAATAACTCACGATTGGTGGCAGCCCTACGGTATAGATAATTCAACTCAGTTGTGCGCGCGGCCCTATGTGTGGGTAAACCTTGGACATATTACAGTGACTTTGTGTGCGTGACAAAAGGTACAGTCGACGACTGGCGCGTCACTGTTACACAAATGACAGTTGTATATTTACAAGCGCACGCACACAAAGTGCCGCGCGCACAAATGAGTTGATATAACTGTAACACTGTAGGCCATTTTACAACCAGTCCATGACAGCTGCTTCCCTTCCATTTAGCCGGTGAGAGACGAGCGAAATGTAACGAATGTTGACGTACAAACAAAACTGTGTATTGAGAAATGTAGAGTTGTGGATAAGAATGACGTCAGTAGTGTTTTGTTAACCTATTTGCTAAATATTACAGAGGCCGGCCCAGAAAGCGGTGGCGGGATGAATTAAACGAAGACAAGGACTGGTTCGAAGCAAGAGAGAGTGGAAGGACTTGGGAGAGGCCTTTGCTCAGCTGTGGGACACTACAGGCTAGGGAAAAAATACAGAAGGTCAATCACGCCTTTTGAGAGAGAAGAGTGGGGAGGCTTTTGCCCAGCTATGGGATATTTTAGACTAATGAAAAAAAATGAGAAGCATAGTCATAGGTGTGTTGAATTGAAAACATCTAAAATATGTAATTAAGTACTGCATTATCTTATCTTTAGGTAAAATTTATGAACGTCTGTTTGGAGAGGGTCCGAGAAAACCACAAGTTCAAAAGTCTAACATAAAGTTGTAACAGTGGCAATTAAAATTACAACCCATTTAACAAAATCGTAACGACATACTAAAATTTAAAACGTATATTCAAACTTCGTATGATTTCGTGGAAATCTCTAGACAGATTAAATCGTTCACCAACCATTTTATTCGAACGACACAACAAAAAATAAATTTAACTGCACCAAGAGCATTTCGGACGCTCTCGAAAAGAGGTCCCAAAACGATTTTTGGAAGCTCTCGTATCATTTTATTATAATAGAGCTGAATATTACTCGCATTTGAATATGAAATGAATATTTTAAAGACATTAATAATGTAAGGCTGCAAGACACTAATGATCAGATAAAGATATCAGACTTTTTTAAGCCGTAAACAACTATCACCTTCCGACCTTTGAACGTATAATATTAATAAACAAACTTCATTATGTTTATATTGAGATAATTCAATGTTTACTGTTGTCGCTAACAAGGTTACGTGACTATGTGCAGTAAAAGTTTACAAAACGACCGGTGTCGGTTCACGTGTGAAATCGAAACTCGGTTCCCATGATACGATATTAAACGTCAAAACTACATGCATAGGCGATACGAAACGGTCTCCCACGAAATATGGCCTACCTCAGTGGCGAGCTGGCCGTTACTAGACGATAGCTGTACCTACCTACCATGTTATACGATACGGTGGTGTATCCAATACCGCTGTGACCGACTCGCGTACTCAAAAATGTAGATTGACGCGGGCTTATGGACCGTGAAACCGCGGTTTTTCGGTCCGTGTGAAGATACCACCGAAAATAGTGAACGTAAAAAAGTTATAAACAACCAGCTTTAAACGGGACGCTTAACGCTCGGTACTCCCAGTTCAAAATGACAACTTTTCATCGAAAGTTTAGCAAGTTTTAATTGAATAGAAAATATGAAAGACTCGGTAAACTAATTAATTTTTCAAGTACTTACTGACTATAAAAGTGATTGGAGTAATTTTAAAATCGAAGTGTTCCTAGCTAAACATGTTTAAATACCCTTAATTAAAAACGTTAGTGCAGGAAATGAATCGAGGGAAATTTCTTTTAACAGCTCGATGTTTTACGAAGAAATTCCTTTTCTGTGAAAAAGAAAATTTCAAGTTAAAATACTTCTCCTTTGCAGCATACATAAAGGACCTATAAAACAGTCTTAAACTTTATGATGTACTAATTGTTTATAAACCTGCAGTTGTTTAGTACTTTAACAATAAAGACTTAGCTCATAAACTGTTTAATCTTACTTCATTTCCTTATACCATATTAAATTTATTGTCCACAAAGAACGAACAATATCTAACGGTAAATAAATAAAATATTTACAAAGGGCAGCTCAACTTCACTCAACTTACTGCATAATTTATAACGAACAGAATCTCTAAAGAACAAACTCCAAACATTGTCACCTAAATAAAATATCCAAAAACAGTAAACTAACCCAATCTTGTGGTAACAAAACCACGGCGAGTTCCGTTCGTTCGGTATCAAATGAAGATTAACGAAATTCAAAAAGTTCTCATAGTCGCGCTCCAGTGCCCGTGAATATAACGTCTTCAAACTTCCATAATTATTTTTCAACAACCAATACAAGTTATCAACAATTACACAATTCGACACGTTCTCTGTGATTTGATCCTATATATTACGAGCAGTAAAAACTATTACAAATTCTTTTAATCGATAAAAAAACGTTTGGTTCCCATTCGAATTGGCGTGAAGAGAAAACAAAAATGTATTCGATAACCGATATTTAATCGGTAAATTGCGTTCGCTTTACTCACTTTTATTATGTGTACTAGCGATAAAATATGTTTGAAACTTTAAATCATACGGCCATTGCGAATTGTAATTTTAAGTTTTTTATAGTCTGAACTACCTGGTGGAGGTATAAAAATATGAATGTGAATCGTAGTGACTACTTTGACCTGATTAAAGGGGATCAAAGCATGTGGGTCATGTTATATTCTAGTCATTGGATATAGACAGGCAGTGTGAACCTAATCTCGAGAGTAGTTCCTCGATGCGCCTGACAGTCAGTATTAGTACACAACAGCGGAATATGCATTATATTTCACTGTCTAATGTCTATCATAGCAGTCTCATCTATCAGTTTATTAGTCAATGTAGGTACTCGTACTTTATCAACCAAAATCCATTGCGTAGTTTTATAGATCTAAGCTTACATAATGCGGAAAGACAGCGGGAAGTGATTTTGTTTTAAAGTATTGTAATGAGTATGGTGAGGCAAAAATCTAATAAGAATAATTTTAAATTGACGTTAAATCTCATGCCGTCTTTATCATTCTAATGTGTAAAGTAGCGACAAATATACCTACATAAGAATACCCCAAACTTGTATTCGAGTTATAACCCTCATATCTCAGTCTAAACTTATTTAGGTGTAAATTTACAGTACTTACGTGCTATGAATACATCACAATTCCTTTGCAAGCCAGTCATCTAAACTGTATATAACATAAAACACATTCCTTCAGTCATCCCTATTCGGATTCAGGGAGGTTTCGTATTTGTAATTCAACACGGGATCCCGGCAGTCCGTATTGTTTCACCCAGTACTACTTAAGGCGACGCTCAGTTTGCTTCAACGTTTATTGATAATCACAATAGATATTCATGGGTTAAGTCGGTAGTTACGAATTAATTTGAGCCTTAAATGTTTCGTGATTGGTCCGTTTAGATGCGCTTTTGTTATCTGTTGAAGGTCAATCAGGGTTTCGATTGAACAACTATATCGATACATTTTGGTTTGCCTTTTATGTCATTATACAGTATGTGTTTCAAGGATTTGTATATATTGCAGTTTAAGGCTTCTTATACGCTCATTAATTGTCTTATTTTTAACATTTCTTATAAAGGTTTGGAACAATTACACTTCATTATTGAATATACTACGAAAAGTTTGTAATTTGCGACATATTTTTATAAAAAAAAAGAACATCACCTTAACAAGTTCTATCTATTCAACAAATACGCAACAAAGACGAAGACAACTGAAACAGTTTTACATCATACATTCATAATACACAAACATATACAAACTAAAACAATAACACGACGGCATAACCGATTCCGAACGTTCGTTATCGTATCCAATCAGGGTAATTAAAATAAACGTAATCGTTGGGAATAATGGTCAGTAATAGGCCGACAGCCAGTAAGTCAGTAAGGCTGATTATAGACACCGTCGCTCCAATAATACAGAACTGTTCATTTAGTTCTACGTAAATTGAACGGTTGAGGTTAAGCCTTAGATTTCACTAGATAATAAATATACAAGAAGAAAATGGGAAATTTTGAAGAAGGTACTTTTTTAATCGGACTGTTTTTTGGGTGCATTGGCTAAGTAAGTAAGGTAAGAATATTTTTTCTTCTTAGACATTATTCCTTTTGCAATTTTGGGTAAGAGGAAAACCATATGCATTTACAAAAGAGTCTACACAAGTACAAGAGAATTAACAAAGAAAGAGGAAACCATAAAAATAGCTCCTAGGGTAAAGTGAAAATAAGAAATTACATGATAAACTACCGAACAAATGCACGACTGATGCTTTTATATAGCAAAGCACTCCAAACGGAGCCGACCAAGAAGCATCCCTTCCAAGACAGTGACCCAAAAATTCTGAACAACTCGGGATAAATAACCCACTTTACTACGGCCTGAAACTACAATAGTCATAAACTTTATGTTATCATTGCCATAAAAAAGCGTTGTTTTCGGCTGTTGATGAGCTTAATCAAAGTTTATTCATTTGAGGTTATATTCTGTACAAATTATTCTTCTTTTTGCCAGACTTGTTTATTTGCGTAAAGAATTTTTAAGGATTATTTTAATCAGCATAAAGTTTTTTCCGTCTTTCCATTATTTTCTACTTCGTAATTATGTATATTTTTTATTAAAAATATCAACGTATACACAACACATTTAATAAGCCTGCTTCAACGCGAAAACGAACTCCGAAAACCTATTAGACTTGTATCTCGTTCCTAATTGTAACATGTATGCAAACCAATTTCGGGGCGAATCTAATTTCGTCATGTATCTACAGGCCACGTAAACCGCTGTGGAGATGACGAACGTGGGCTTCCGTCCGAGATGCTCCTCTTCATTAAGAGCGAGGGGCGGGGCGCGGGAAGGGGCACGGCGATGGCTTTATGGGACAATTTGCATTTACACGAGCTCCGGCACAGATTACGGCCGCACTTATCCGCCTGTCGAAATGAGGCGCTTGCCACCCCACGCCGAACAACCTACGGCCAAACAAGCCTTTGTTTATATTCCCTTGTATTTTTCACCCGCCATTTGTTTTGACGGCCCATTTCTAAAACATGAAGGTTTTGAAGCCCCGAAAATACTTTACGACGGGCACCGCGGCCACTTTTGATTTTTCATGACCGCTTTTTTATGGCTACCAGCCCTGACCAATCGGATATACGTAAAACAATCGTTTCCAACGCTCCCAAACATCGGAGTCATATTGTGTTTTCGTATAACAATGATAAAGTCCATCCACGTGAACGATTTGTTGTGGAAACTGACAGTGTTTGACGAAAAATATGGCAATTTTTTGGGCCAAAGCGAAAAATATTTGTAAACTAAATTTAGGCAATTTTTTGTAACTAAACCAGAAAATTCTATAGTAGCAACATGACAATAGAATGTCGATCGCCTTAACTTAGACTGAATGGTCTATAAATACTAACAATGCACGTGCTGAAATAGCTATCGCAACGCTAAACTGTGTAACAAGAAAGAGGCTACAATGGCTGAGAGGCACGTATAACTGAATACACCGAACGCAAATCCCAGCTGACCCACTTACGTCCAGCCACCTTTGAATCGGCCTGACAAAAGCATGTCGGTGCAAGAACATAATGTCCGATCGGCCGTCGAAGCCTCAATTTGAGCCCGCATCGACCTATCTAGAGATCACGTCGAACGGAGCGAGTCCAGAAATCTACATAGTAAAGGTAACACTATCGAATCAGGTATCACACTCCACGAAGTAAATGCTCAAGCTATTACAACAAACTATAGTCGAATCGAACCATAAAATTTTATCACGAAGCTCTGATTCGAAATAGGTAACTGCTATTAACCTTTGTTACTGTAGGTCTGTAAATTGCGAGAAATCGGAGATAGTTAATTTGCCGCTTTGAGATACAATAACCTTTACAAGTTCAATGTAACTCGAGATTAAGATTTGTTTTAAAGTTACAATTACTTTAGAAAGTTCTTAATGTTTTATTTTGGACGGTCTTTAATTAAATTTAGCCTGATTTGTCAATAAATAACAAAAGCGATTGGAAATTTGAACATAAATATGTAATTAAAATTTTCATTTGTTTAAGTTACAATTTGAAAGTTAAGTGTTACCGATTAAACGAAGAAATGCTTCGAGCAAGTAATAAATGTAGAAAACAAAAACAAAACAAAGCAACAAAAGGATTCGGATCATATTATTTATGCAAAGCGCCTTAGAGACCATACCTTGACCTACTTAACTCTAATTAAACAAAGCTACATCATCTGGGAAAACGAAGTGAGTAAACGAAATGTAAAGAAGGAATCTTGTTCAACATTACAATTAGGGCATCATTTTCTAGTTGCAGACTTATGAAAAAGCAAAGGCAAATCCATGTGAATATGACAAAAAGAAATCAAACTTATTCACACTTAAAACGTTATAACGGTTTACTCACGCGTATTTATCGGGATAGCCCGACTAGTTTCGGACCCAACCGGAGTCCTTAATCATGAGCTGACGCGGCGGCGGGGTCGCGAGTCGAACTCGACCCCGCCGCCGCGTCAGCTTTATTTATTAGAATAATTATATATTATATAATATTAAATAATTTAGAAAGTTATTATAAAAACTTATTCACATTTTCAATTGTACGAGTATGTAAAAGGTTTACTCACGCGTATTTATCGATTACTTTCGGTAAAATCGAAACAATTAAGAACTTTGAAAAAGTCACATGGATACTTGCCTATGCTGGGCATACCACAAATAGAACCGAAAAGCCACCACGACATGTAAAAAATAACAAACAAAATTTAATTTCTCAAGAAACAGCGCATATTAACCGGACACCGTGTATTTAGTCTTTTACAGCTCTAATAAAGACTTCATGCCATAAAAATAATTAATTGAAAGTAAATTACCTTTACACATTACGTCACAATTTAATAAACTAATTACATTTCCCGGCAAGCACCGTTTAATTTCCGCAGTCAAGGGTAGGCAAGCCCGGTTCAAGTTTGTAAACTTGTATAATCGGCTTGCGTTGTGAATATTTTGTGTACGTGAAACCTATAGAATACCTTTTAGTATATTTATTTTGGTATTGCATATATTTTTGCATTCTTTAAGGTGAGTACTTAAGTGTTAAATTTAATATTTGGTTTTCTTATTTGTAAAAATCTGTGTAGTCCATGCTTTAACTTATCACTTAATTATACTTATACTTCGATGATATTCCCAGCGTTTTTATATTACATGCTATGGTTTAAAGGCACTTAAATCTTGCAAAGTTTCTATTTAACTGTTCTAAAGACTCATTCTGACAATAAACGATCATTCATGCCCACACATTTCGGATTAAGATTTAAGTTCCAAGTACTAATGTAATTCCAAACTAATTGTCGAAGTTCTCATAACCAGATTATTACAATTGAAACGTTATATCATTATTACCAAGAAACCCTTTGGTCACATAAAACAAGATCAATTTCAGCCACATACCTCATCCAAAATGACATTGGTGTGCACATAAATATTCATTGTGGTAACACGGTGCCCTATTTGCCGGTCTGTCGCTATCGCCAATGTGAATACACCCTTAATCAGTGAAATTGCTAAGTAATAGAGCAGAACCGAAATTTGTATGGGAATGGGAGAGCAAAATGTTTGAGATTTTAATGTGTTATGGTAAGAATTTTTAAGTATGGCAAGAAAGTTTTTGGTAGCTACCTGTTTACGACCAGAATGTCATGAATATTTAATGGCTGTTGCTGTTTTAGACTCTAAAGGAACTGACAAGATTCTAACTAAATTAAATCTTTAAGCTCCTTATAAATAATTAACTTCAATGAAACAAAAACCTATATCTAAGCAAAGAGTATATGAACTAAGTCGGAATCCTCAAAATCCCAGTGAAATATTTGATAATTTTAGACGAAACCTCAGCCTATGACGTCATCCGCTATCGTACACTAGGGGTTATACGTGTGATTGACACATCGGACACACGCTTCATTCAAACTACGTTTCAAATCTGTCTAAAGGGAGTGTCGTTGAAAAATGATTGGTCATATATTTTGAAAGCCAGTATACGGAACGCTTTGAATGCCTATTGAACAAATAAAAGGAAAATATATCTCTTTAATAGTTATTTTAGTAATAGTAATTTATTAAGGCCAATTGACTAGTTTATCGTGGTTATTGATGCGTTCTATTGTGACTCCGAGCTATGATAATGAGGGTTTTTAATTTTTTGACAGCGACGCTTCGTTTTTGTTTTATTTGTCTCGAATTGTATAGATGTACTTACATAAGACGCTAACAAACGGTCCTATATGTATCTACAAGCTATATGTACAAGGATAACGTTACTATAATAATATCCCGATACTTATTTACTCCAATGACTTTTACTCATAAAATTACGGATACGCTAACATCGAACCCGACCTTTTTCCAGCAATTACCCCGTTCAAAGCTATTTATTAGACATGAACGCAAGCGACACATGTAGCTAACAAGAAAAAAAACAACTCGACAAATAAGGCCAACTCTTCACTACACGACAAACTGTTGCGACGGAGAAGCTAAACAGTTTTTCAACTCGGCTACAAATGGTGCAACATTTACAATGCTCTAAGCTCAGAGGGAACACAAATGGCCAGGGCGCAGGTGCTGCTTTATTGAAAAAAAGATACAAATTACCCCTTTCTGTGCAATTTGATGGCGGATTGATGCCTTTCACAAGGAGTTGGGTAAACGGTAAAATTGTTTCTCGTTTTGTCTTTCCCACTTTCCTCGTTGACGCAGACGGCAAGATTTCTTGCATAAATAATCATTTTTTGCGTTGTACATTGAAAAAGTTCGCTAACAATGAGATTTACTTTGTGAATTTGTTTTTCCGCTGTTACTGTCGTAAAATTCAATATTTCCTTGTTTGTATTTATACAGAGGCATTAGCTTCCATCAATTGTGTGTACTTTATTTTTGGAGAAAGAAAATAACTGTAATGAACAATGTTTTTCTTTATAAATGTATGTAAACGACTGAGGGATCTTGCTGTTGTGGCTTGTTATACATAATTATATGCTTACCTAATAGCGGGCAGGGCAGCTTGATGTTATAACTTTGCGATCCTTGGGGTCATGAGATCAGTGTAAACACGGGTAATCCTGAAACAAAGGAGAAAAAATGTTATGAATAAAAGCGATCATTTACATCTGTAATGTACTTAACCTACTAACTTTATTATCTCTTCGGATAACCGTTACATTATAAAGCATCGATAAAGATGTTCCACCCTTGAGGCTCCATAAAAGCAGGCCTTCATAAACAAGCAATATCTTTTATACAACCCTATAATACGTTTTCATTCCCATCTCCCGTGAATATGATGGAAAAGGTCAAATAAAGACGTCCTAAGACCTTTTTTACCCGCAAAAATTATTTCGTTGTGAACAAGACCTCACAAAAACACCACGTAAATAGGATCACGTAGTACGAATTTAAAGAGGAAATCGCTGATGAAATAAAACGAAATACATCGCAGTGAAATTTCGTTTCTGTCGGGCAAAAGTCAAACGGTGCCCGCATCGGCGGTCCTCAGCGATAAAACTTCGTCGGGGTAACGTTCGGAATTCCAAAACAAAGCGCACCGAAAAGTCGGCACACAGATGGCGCAGGTGTCCTCGGCGACTCGCACGTCCTCTAATCAAGCGGAAATGTGTGCTTGGACGGCGGGCAGCCGGACGCCCGGCCGGCCCGGCCGCCTGACCGGTCGCGCCCGGACCGGCACCCGGCGCCCGACTACACCTGAACGCTACAATCCCGCGCCCCGCCGGAATTTGAATCGAGTTCACATTCGGTCAATCCTAACAGGAAATTTAGATTCCGTTTTGAGCTATCTTTCTGTTTATTCGCTTGAGGCGCCCAACAAATGCTTTTACATCTTTACATTTGTTAGTTACAGCGGTGAAGCGCTGTTAGATCGGACAAGAAAAAGCTTTACGATAACACGGTGAGCACAATCTATTTAACAATTCGAAACGGGTTTATATCATAGGTTTAAATTAATGTGGCCAGACAAAGAGCGCGGCCGCTTATCTGGGAGAAAGCCGGTTGTCGGCTATCGGTCCGAGTGACTGCTTCATGCATCAATCTTCACGGATGCGCGTACTCAACGTATCGGGTTACCGATATTAAATATTTTACAAAAAAAGCTTAAGGTCTTTAAATTTTATTTTTATTTTCTTCGTACTGTCTCTTATACTCAATTCGTAGTACAAAAGATGGGTTCCTTACAAGTAGTTTATCAAATTGACCATTGATTTCATATGAAGCGCTTGCCGCAGCTATTTCATTTCCTCGCGTCTCGATGTCGGCGAAGACGGAACATTCTTTTGTTTCCACTAACCACGCCTCGTTAGGAGATCTTCGTAAACCTTTTGACATTTCACTAAAAGGTTCATTTCAGCTGATTAATGCTGTAATTCCATTGGAGAAGAAACACTACGTTTGTGCGATAACGGAGATGTAAGAGAAATGGCGGGAATTTATCTGGAGAAAAACGGAGTGGAAATCTAGTTAGTTGGACGACTGTACATAAAAACTAAGTAACTGTACTTAGTGTAGATGTTAATCAATCAAATGCATACGTTGCATTGATTGATTACAGCGATAGAATATCACCGTTAAATGATCATTTTATATGAGTTATTCATTTGGCGATTGCAAATCTGGTAAGACTACTATTTGTTGATGGTTCCTACTCATATCAAGATGACATTAAAATAATTTTTCAAGCCAATAAAAAAATTATCATCGTCTTGTGTACAGAACCTCCTTTGAAAACATTCACAATATGGTATTGATCGTACACATTCATTCTTTTTTTACTGTAAAAGATATTTGTTTGAACATCTGCAATACATTTAAATACAAGAATATCTAAAACCAAAAAGTAAACGTTTCAATTTCTCTCAAACGCGTTCGGATACATTTCCCCAGTTGACTTTATTCAAGCCATTGTTATGCAGAACGTTGTAGCAAAGTTGTAGATGCATAAATTATGTTATTTTGTCGTTTATTATTACAAGCGTGAAGTTTACTAGATAGAGTCACTTCGAACTGTTTATTCAGACGTTTGAATGGATAAATAATAAAGTAGGTTTAAACTTTCTTTGAAGAAGTTTGGTCGAATCGACCGTCATTTTTGTAGACCACCCGTACTCATGCGGTTAATAGAATCAGGGTTATGTCCCGGTCGTTACAGCTGCTCGAATCGATAGTTAGATAAGCACACCTTGTTTGGGGGCCAGATACGAGCCTTTATGTCTTTATTACCCAATAACAGCTATGAATCGCACGGCGGGGTTACTCAGAGAGATAGACGGGCTGAAATTGAAATATCATTATAATTTATTAGGGATTTAACAATTCTATTTAGGGTGGGTCAAGCTGCAAGCGTTATTTATTAACACAAATGCAACTATGTTATATATTAAAGTGCCTAATATACAATACACGAAAGATATAATAATATGTATTACTAGTTATTTTTTCCCCGCCCGCGTGGATGTCGTTTATAGCGGCAAAACATTAGCCTTCTTTTACGCAGTCGGGAATCAGTAACTTATGTGTGCACAGGGTGTCCGCTACCTCCATACCAATTTATTCAAATTCGTTTAGCCGTTTAAGCGTGAAAGAGTACCAAACATCTATTCATCAATATTTACAAACTTTCGTATTTATAATATTAAATAGGACTAAGTACTTTTGTAAGTATGTCAAACACACACATAATATAAAGTTTCACATGTTATTAAGTTTCTGTGTCGACGTTTTAGTATTCAACGTCCTTTGCCTATAAATTCGTGGATCACGATATGAAAGCAAATAGGTTTCATTCAAATACGCGAGTTGATACGCGCGTAACGTTCCACATGACACATCAAACGCACCGGCAACCTTTACACACCGGCACACTATAAAACAAAGTTCCCAGCTAAATTTATCACCACGAAGGCTTATTAAAAACATGTTACACGCCAAACTCAACACTTTTACATTTTGGTTAACTTCATTAAAACGGTAACGAGTTTTAAAAACAACAAACAATGTTATTCACATTAATAAAGTTTGTGAGCTAAACAGGGAGTCGCCGCAACGACCGAGCATCGAGCGCGCCAACAATCCTTATTAGCAGAGAAATATCCTTTCGTAAAAACTGTAGATTAATTTGAATGTTTTCTGCTATGTCGTCGCGTTAACGAGGTAACTCACGGCCTAACAAAGTTATATGATGCGACTTCGGCAGCGCTTTCCAAACCCAGTCCTCGGCTCCGTTAATTTTCTTTTGAAATTTTGAAACTCTTTAAATTTTACATCGCTTTTAAGATTCGCGAGTCGAGTCGGGAAACTATGTCGATGTTACTGACATCCTCCCGGATGAATTTATTAATTATATTTTTGATTAAGCTTTTTCATATAATGTTTTGAGTTTAATTATGGTTTACGCTTTGGACTTTGAACTTAAGATTAAAATTTTAAACTTCGGTTAATATTTTATAGCCGAGTTTCAGTTGCTGCGTGTTTAGAGGATTATTTAAATTGAATTTGAAATAAATTAAAGTTAAGCATGGACGTACCAAGTTTATGGCGTTGGTAAGACATGGGTCTTAACTATTGGCTTCCAATCAGAACTCAATATATACATACGACAGCCAAAACCTTATTGGACAGATCTAATAAGAACTATTTACTAACACTTTGGTTTTTTGTTTCGAACACTGAGAATTCTTTACACCAAAGGAACGTGATGTAAAGTACCTATTGCTTTATTATTTAACCTATCAAACATTAAGAAGTTATAATCTGTCGATACTTCACAACTCAAAAACGCACAATCGGTAAAATAATATTTTGTGTACCTAGTAATAGAATCAATAATTATCTGCAAAAAGTATTTATTGAATCACATTTATAACTACGGTGTACAATAAAGAGTCTTCTATTCTATTCTTTAGTTAGTACTATAGGGTACCATGTAAACGTTACAGGGTTATATTTTTATAGTCTCAACCGAACCTATATGAAGTGTTTAGCGTGGGAGGCCGTTAAGTCGCCGTGGGTAGTTTATTTATTCACATGCATTGTATGAGCTTTTGTGGTTCCCTACATACTTTTCTATGTAGAACAGGTAGTTTTTCATTGATTGTATCGAGAACGGGCAGTTTGTAACTATACGTTTAAACGTCGAAATAATGCTGTTATAAATGTCTATTGGTTCTTATATTTGGATGGAGTGAGTCTTTGTGTCGAATGTTTGGATAAAAGTACTTTATTTTCGGTGTTGTTATTGGAAATGTTTGAGTGGAAACTTGGTTTTCAACCGACTTTAAAAAAAGGACGTGGTTTCTCAATTCGACTGTATAATTCTTTTTTTGTACTAGGTATGATATTTGGTGTGGTTATTACAATATACAAGTTAACGTATTTTGAAATTCATTTTCAAATCTATTTAAACTTTATATTGGTCAATTGGTCATTATTTACGCAGGCAATCTTTTTTGTATTCTAAATTAAGATTTTCGTAAAATATCCTTACTAAATGCTTATTTCAGTCAAAAAAGCACTCTCTTTAGTAAATAAACAGTAAATACACACACGAAAAAGCGAACGTATAATTAAAAACACGTAAAATAACCCGTTCAAACTATAATAAGAGTCCAACGACTTAAATAAGTGCTAATAAAAGAGTACCAATAAAATTTTAACAGCACCAGTGCAAGCCACATTATTATGATCTAGTAATTAAGATAAAACTCGCCACTAATAATATTCGCAGTGACTCACCAAGCGCAATACTAAAAAACATAACCGTGTTTATTACGTACGAATATTTTGCGAAGCGATAGCAATCGGTAACAAAATCTGTAAAATTATTGCTTATTTGTATTGGACTTTTCCTTCACGTAAAGAGAATGCGTAATTTTTTAGCAACAACAACCTACTTGGTACCGGTAAGTAAGTTTTGCTGTCGCTTTGCTATGACTACATAAGTAATACAGTCACCAAAGATTCTTGCTAACCATAAAGCGAGCTGGTTCTACGAAGCCTTATCTTATTAACACGTTTCTTCTAACAATTACGCATCTGGATTCACCATAAAGGTTGGTTATTTTTAAAACCAGTACAGCGAATCTACCATCACATCTTAAACTAGCATAATGGCGAGTGTGTAAGAGAGACGGCGCTCTACGTATAGTATGCTGTCACGCTTCCACACCTAAAGCAATATTACTTTTAAAGCTGATGTTAAGCCAGTAGGCACAGGTTGTAGATTATACGGTCAGCTGCCGAGATGTAATGCATAGATGTAATTTGATTGCGTAGTTCCATACTCGTTTAAAGTATTTGACAGGTGTATACTTAGATAATAGATACTTTTTATAGAACCTTTTTTAGGAATGTATCGTGATATTCTTGTTAATTAGTTGACGTTTAAGTTTATTTTATACTATTTGAGCTGATGTTAACATCTGTCCTTTTAAAGACTTGTTTGTTGTGTATAATCACAGTAAAATATGAGTAGATGTGTATTAACGTAGTGTTACGGAGTAAATCGGTGCAAAACCCCTCTATGACTACTCCATACTTACATACTTTCGCGTAAAAAATATAATAGGATTTAGTTTTCCATTTCATTACTCAACTACTAAGTTATGAACTTATGATTTAAATAAATATTCGGTCGTCGGTTCAGGCTTATTTAAATTAATACAGCTATCATCACTAAAGACCGTTATATTTACCAAGAAAATAAACAAAACCACTGTCTAGCCATAATTCCAGGGAGTATCAAAACAAGTTCTTATAATAAGAGCAAATTGTTTCCAAAGATTTTTAAGGCTTCTTATTTTTGTCGTTGCCTACTGTTTTTAAAAAGAATATATTGTTAATGTTAGTACTTTGTTTCCTATTATTTCTTTACAATTCCCGTGTTTGACCATTTTGTTTAAGGTTTTTGCCCAACTTCGAACATTTTTTTTTAGAACATACAATACATACATATTCAAATTATAATCCACGCAGGCATTGAAGTCTCAACCCCTTTTGCACGCGTGCAATAATAATTGGCACATCCAAGTACTTAAAATACACATTGTAAGGGTTTTCATAATATCGTCTAACGATTTCTGCGAAACTCCACGAACCATTTAAATAAACAGTAAACATTTCTCTTTATCTTATTACGTCACTTTCCTGTCAAATTGTACAAGATAAACATCAGAGCAACAAACCATCAGCTTTAAAACAATCATAAATGATCGAGGGCAGACATATTTGCTACCATTTAATTTTATTACACTGCAGTCTGACGGCTAACTGCCAACAATTTATAATTTCGTTGGTTATTCGTTCATACAGAACATTATTAATGCACTTTATTATTGTAATACTATAATGGATCTACCACTACTGCTCTAAGTTGTTTAGCGGGTGTGGAAAAGGGACGCCGCGCTACGTTGTATAGTGCGTTATCTCGCTTCCACGCTCGAAGTATTATTACAGCTAGTTGTGGTGGTAGGCCCCTACTTATTTATCGTCCTACCTTATGCTCCATTTGTCATTTTCGAAACGCAGTGTTTTCTAGTTAGAACTAGCCCTAAGGCAGTTTTCAAATGGACAAAGGTTTTCGTGAATGATTTAATGTTTGTTTACCGAAAATATATTATGGAATAAATAACTAGTCGTTACTATTATTATTAAATTGACAGCTGTTTTCAAACAGCTTAATTAACTTAGTGATAAATCTTTTTAGTTGGCAGACAATATTCTGATTTAAATTTACGTTTGGGATTAGTTTGATTAACATAAACAAAAGAACTTTCTTAGTAAAACAACCTTCACTAAGACAGATGATCTTTGATTACCATTACATACTCACAACATTATCACCTTACTCTCTCGATTGCCAGCCACATCTTACTTAATATTTTGTTCCTCTAACGCCTCCATAAAAACGTCAGAACATATTGCATACGAGAACATACGTAGACGTTTATCAGTATACATCACCTGAAGCGCTTGACATCGTCTCGATGACTTGTAATAACGCGGTAACGTTATGTAGACAAGTGTTATGCTCCAAGCTCCCCTACGACATGTGTACACGCGACGGGGTGACGGTGTACTGGCGAGTGCACAAGTTATTTTTACATGCCAATGGAGTGTACTGCGGCTGGATACAATTTATTTTACGAGTGTATGCAGGATGTGTTCAGATTGACAGACGTCAACGAGTGTTTAAGTCATTAGTTTAAAGATACACCGGAGATATAGGGACAGGCGTATATCATTTTCACTCCAAAAAGGTTCCATAATTTTGTTAAAAACACATTGTAACATTAAAAACATTTTCCATAAAATTAATAGCTTAACCCCATAAGCAAACTGAGCCAGCCCCTTTCCATAAAAAAACATTAAAATGTTGCACAAATAAATATGTGCCCACCATTACTGTACCGTAAATTGTATTATTAATTACATCGCGTCACTGACGGCATGCGGCGTTCACGGCGGGTGAAAAAAAAATGCAAAATATACATTTAATTTCGACCCTCGTGACTAGGGGGACCCACCTACTAATTAATTAGATCCCACCTGCACAACACCCTGTATTGCGGTGAGTTTGTGCTTAAATAAATATCTATGATTGCCGACCGTTATTGGATTAATAGCTGTTTGTGTGAAACTTTAACACATTTTGTTTTATTTGAAATGATTCGGTTTGTTAAACGAATTTGTTGAACAAACCATTTGACAGCTTAGTGGTATTTTGATATACCTACAGAATTACTAATGAACTACATTGTATAAAGTTATACACCGTGACTTTTAGGTCGTTTAAAAAAAGCAGCCCAGTTCATGTATCCAATGACTAGTAAACGTTTATAATAAAAAAATATGTTTTTTTTAAGATTTGAATGAATAAAAATATTATTCATTATTATGACACAAGGCAGTTTTACGAACACTCTGTAGTGAGCGCGGTCCGAACCTTGTGCCAAAGGGGCCGCGCGGGCGGCGCGGCGGCGTCTTATCACAGGTCATTCACCTTAGCGTAAAACAGCTGTCTTACTATTGCAATCATAATGTTCGCAGTAAGTATGTAGCATGTATCTTCAACTGTTTGATACGTAAACATTTTTAACAGGATGTTTCATATTTCCAATGTATTATTTATTTTTTTCATGCATATTATTTTAATTAATGATAAAAAAATTATATTCGCGCCTAGAGGTATTTTATGACGGATACATTGTGTGGACGACTTTTTTAAAACGACCTAAAAATCACGGTGTATACATACATATTATGGTGTAGGTTGAGTGTATGCGAGATTATTGAGTAGCAATTCAGTGGAGTAGCAGCCCTGGTACGCAAATAAAACAATGCATCATTGCATGTTGTCGCCTATTCCCGGGCGGTTGGCGGGTCTCGAGCGATATTTCCTTGAAAAATTGCCTCTGGCGTTGCTCGGTACTGGATGGGCGAATTTGTAAGTTATATTTATGGGGGCACGAGGCGAAATAATGATATGTATATTATTTGGGCCTCTGTGTGCCGGGGGAGCAAGCTAACAGCAGCATTTGTCAATGCCCGCCCAGGTGGGCCGCCCGTGATCCTGTTATTACTTTATTTTTTGGTCCATTTCAATAACCTACGCAGCTCCTTATAAATGCCCCCGATCGTGACGGTATTCGACGTTATAGACTCGTGTGTGGTCGGTCCTAACATTGCCAGACAGGACCTATACAACCGATAGATATGTTTAGGTATAGAAGCTCTATAATTCGCATACTAATCAGTTTAAGTATTTCCAAGAAGTAATTTCAAAGTCGTATTTCAATACAACAATTTAATAAAAAAGGCAGAGTCAAATAGACATGTCAATTAACGAAGTTTATAATTTCGTCCACTTGCCCTTGCTCCCTTACTCTAACGTTTTAATAAACGTCGGATAAGTGAGCATTAATACAACAGTCAATGACCGGATCATAACCGAAAATCTTCAGTAAGTCAGAGAGAGGGCTCACGGTGCGCGACGTGAAAAACGACGTCCATTAAGGAAGTGAATACATTTAAAATAATCGGCTTAGCCGTCCGACGTTGACGTATATTCGTACTTATCTCACGGAGATACCGGCACAGATATCCCGACTAATCCCTTACACAAACATCTGAAAAAGACTCGGCACTCCTTGTACGGTTGATCCGTAATTGAATGAGTCGCGAGTAGCTCTTTGACTCGAACAAAAGTGCCTAATAATTTATGCCTATAATCTGACGCGCGGTGCACTCTGTTCAACTCGTGTTCGTTTTACGTATCGAGACTTTATTTCCTTTGTGGGATTCAGATATTAACTGCGCTATGCCGGCGACAGTCACAATATTACCCGCATGCAGGTTCTTTATCCAATTCTTTAGTGGCTGTCACGCCTTCGCCGCGATATTTATGTGCTGTTGGATTAAGAAAATATAAACATGAATTCGACTTAACCAGTGAAAGGAAATGCAAAGTTGGAAGGAAGATTAAATCGTAAAAATGTTCATGTCGACGAAAATAGACTGGCTAGGATAAATACAAGTCATACCTTGGATCTTTAGAGTAATCAGGATGTCTCCATTAATTTTTAAGGACTTCCTTTGAGTGCCGCTGTGTTTACTTGGAAAACAAGGAAACTTTTAATGGAGTTACAATTCGTTGACCCTCAAACACGGTTTCTGGAAGTAAGTTCCGACTTCTGACATCACTTTGACGAGGTACGTTTAAACTGCGACCACCGTAAGGTACTCGTATTTATTCATTAGTTTTACGAACTCAAAGTTTCTGAACAAAAACTAACCAAACAAAATGTTTTACGGACGAAACTATTTTCATCAACTTCAAACTTTCTCCAATCCTATTTTAACGTAAATGCCATCTTGAACATTTATTAAATACCTGTCTGTGGCTTATATACACAACATACGATACGTATATCATCTTCCAAAACTTTCAGATATCATTTTTTTTTGTTATAATGGTCAAAACTACAAAAAATGACAGGGACATAATATCATCTTCAAAGACTATCGTTGCTAGTATACAATCTCCATAGCACATGACACATCTAATTACTACCGCGCAGGCAGTTAGTACACCTATCAGAACATAATTATCGCTCTCACCTGGCTGTGAACGCGACGTCCAAACTACGTGGGATTACACACAATGCAAATTCCATTAATTAACGCAATGTATCGCTGCCTAAGTATATTGCGGTGTATTCAATGGTGGTACAAAATAGCAAACTGGTTGAATATTCCCCCGGCGTGCAATCAAACACGACTTATCGATTTCAGTGCTAAAACTGTAACCGTGTCTCCAATTATAGACAGCAAAGGAATACACAAGATCGTTAAAGTTAACGGGTGGCGACACTTTCCTGTGGATACACGAATGTTCAGCTAGTAACGTTGGAATGGAACGTTGGGATTTTTGCGAATTACGAATGACGACTTGATTCTCGAATTGTCATTGGAGTTCCCTAACGACCAATTTTACGGTCGCGAAAACAGGCCTAAGGATCGAGTTGATATACGCTTCCCCGCATAACGTGCTTCGAACTTAATACAATGTTTACCTTCCTACTAAAAAACGTCGCTACTATATCAGCAGCTGTTATTACCCTTTTTCCATAAATAAGCACTTCGACACACGATATCAATAACCGAGTCAAAACCTCGATACGGAATGTTACACAGAAGTTCAATTTTGGCACAAAGGAATATTAACAGTAACAACTTCCTGGAAACTGTCGAACCGTAGGGAGTCTTATAAAAATAATGTAAAAGTGAGTCCCCGTGACACTTTACAAGCAGTGAAGTGGCTTCCATCGAAGCGACACGACGGGACATGAATTATTATGAGGAGGCGACTATCTAAACTTCAAGTAGTGTTTCGAAGCACATCTCGTCGCCCTACCCACGAGTGTGTACAAATAATTATGACAGTTCTCATCGGAATGGCGGCTCGAGCACCTGTCGAGCACCTTAGGAATTTATAGTCTTCGTAATGAGGCGCAAAGCATCGGAATTTTTATAAGTTTATAAAAGTTTCTGATCGACCACGTTTTAGAATTGAGAGAGCGAAATGTCCATCAAAGTGCCACGTAAAACTAAAAATAAAATGGTCTTCAGATTTACACCTATGTTTAAAGTTTGCGTCTCAATCGTAAACGACCATCGTGATCGTTTGGACGGCTTGATTAATGTTTATCGTGGTTAGCAGTCAATTAGACGAGCTCTCAACTCTAGTAGTCACCGATAAACACAAATCGTTCGACAGTCGCACTTTCAAAGCGACCGTCGACGTCACGACTTCATCCGCACTCCCGCACATTAACAGCGCGCTTCCTCGGCGCCTGCACATGTACTCATCTTTTAAAACCCTCTTCCCGTCTAGTGGACTCTGACGAATTAAGTTATTAACGCTGCCAGCTGCTTCACACAAATCAAAGCGCCTACTCCCGAACGCACAAAAAGCACGATCGTCACTCCTCATAGAGTTTACGACCGTTTTATGAGCTTTTTCATATTCAACTTTCAGTCGCGACGCTCTTAACAGAGGGTGTAGTGCGATTGTTTCTACGACAAATAAATTAATGCTAGTGACTCGTAAACGTGTTTATTTTCTGTCTCGCCTCGCGATCCTTGGTTATTGTTCTTTGAAGTCAGACGATATCATCATCCTTCGACACCTTTGATCTTCTCGATAGTGACAACTGTCTCATAAACTACCAACTCTATTTCATAAATCATATTTACATTTGTCGACTCGCGCGTAAGTTTGTTTAGGCAGCATTATTACTTCTCTAATGCGAAAATTGCTTTGATGTGCTTCCGTGGCAACGATAGCAAACACACAGAGCCGGGGCATCAGGAAGGTAAGTACATCGTCAGCAATAATTCCACTTAGTGTTATACTGAGTAATGTCTTCGCGCTGGCCTCGTCTTGTCATCGCGTTCGCTAGAAACATCGTAAAACGGGGCGGTTATAAATTATTTACAGTTTCCACGCGAACGCCGTGTATTTGTCACCCCGGGCGAAGGTGGGTATTAAGATATTGCTTGGTATTCCTGCGGGTCTCATTACAGGCCGGGGCGGGGCCCGACACCTCTAATATTTCATCCTTAGCAAGGGCCACCGCGACGTCGCTACTCGACGAAACAGCTTTTCCTAAAACGATACGCGAGTTTTCTCATTTTAATAAAACGCTCATAGTGATGTTGTTTGCGTGTTCTTTTCGTACACTCTCTTAATTTCATTAGGAGCAAACGTTCCGTGGGAAAAAAACTGTAGAGCGATTCGCTAAAAAGGTTGTTTTGATGGTAGTTACATTAAGGTAATTGGTGTACGGCTGCGAAACATTTTTATAGCCCACGGGTCGTTTGGGGCTGCGCTAGGCCAATCATTGTCAATCTTTGCCGCCGGCCAAATTTAGTACGAGATACGATGCTAATGGAACGAATTTAAGTATCAGCCAGCAAATTGCCTCTGAAGATTTATAGAACAACAAACTGTCGAACGTATGTATTTAAATTAAAAGCCAGCAATTTATTACCTTTTGTCTCGAGTTTTTATCTTATTCGCGTATTTTAATTGATCGTAAGCTTAACCAATATTTAAAACTATTAATCATTTTAGCCATTAGATTTGTATAATTGCGGGGCACGCACTCGACTGGCTCAGAGATCAATTTACTCTCACAATGACCTTAATATGAAGTCATCGCGGAGCAATGAATGAGGAGTAATAATTTCATGTGAGTATTAAAAAAATTCTATGGCGATGTTATCTTGAGCGAGTCGCGTGTGCGAGAGGAAGCCGAGAGGCGACGTTATTAAAAAGCACATGTTGCCCGAGATGCGTATCGCAGCGTCTGTTAATTACTTTTGACACGCAGCATATGATTCAATTATCATATGATTTATTCGGAGTGAAGGGTCGCGAGGCGCGCCGCTTCGCCATCGCGACGGTTTATTTAAGCGTTAACTATCGCATTAATTTCGTTGGATCGCATTCCGGGAACAGATGGGAAGCAAAATCAAGACGGTAGCAGATTTTTTCTGGCTATACAAATTCGTTGACACGCTATCTATTTATGTGGGCCGGACCAACGTGAAGGTATTCTTAACATGCAAAATATTCAGACTAATAATGTTGGCTTTTAGGTAACGGGAATGCCTTTAAATTGGTTACTTGCTCATTACGATACCAATCTTCAACACCTTCGGAACATAAATTGTGTGATTATCGCATGCCACATCTTGTAGACGACGTAGTTCACATAAAAACAGTTTTAATTGCTTAACTCATCCGTCCCGTAACTACATACCTCACGTTATACCTTCACACTAGGAGATCGTACCGGCATGAGAGGCACGAAACCACTGGGCAATAAATACTAATTACTAGTAAAATAACAAACGATAACATCGAGACCAAAATTTTTAACATAATAATGCGGCATCGGTTAAAAAAGCAGTCGTTACCATACATAGTAAATCTTGCGTGACGCGTAATGGTCTTATGGGGTTTATTTATCGTCGCCGGTCGTTTCGAGTGAACCGTTTAATAAATATTATCACACTTTAAGTCGTCAACAAACGTGAGAAGATAGCCGTTGACCCGGTTCGTGATATTTGTCTCATTTCGGGGATTAAAAGTGATCTCTGTAGAGCGGCAACGCCTTCTATTTGTTCGATCTGTCTTTACAATAAACATCACGGGTTGGTTTTACGCGTCTTTCCTACGAACATCTCGTATAATTAGAGCCGGTTCAAAATGGCTTTGCTCTTCGAGTGTTCTCGAATGACAAAAGAGGACTTATAACAGCCGGTAAAGAAGGGATCCCTGCCTAATTCTGAAGGCGGTTTGCTGACATCTCAAACGTTACTGCGTTTGTAAAAGGTAATGTTTTTTAAATTCGTATCCGGTTCTACTTAAGAGCTTTTTAAATAGGTGTTCCTAAAAAAATGACAAAAAGAAACTGCACGTGGATTTTTAATAGATAAGTAAGTGCACTTCAATAAAAAACTTCGATCCGTATTAAATCTGTCACAGGAAACACGTGTCGAACTTGAAAGGACTACCAAAACACTATTATGTCCACTGTTCAGAAGCTAATAGAAAAAGTAAGGCGTACTAAACAAACAAGCTTATAAAAGAGGCTATTTCTGAAACAAACACATTTATAACATCACAACAATGAAGTAACAAAGTCGTTAGTAGGACAACATCTTGGCGGGGTTCCCACATTTGCCACCACATGGCTCGCATTGAAACATATCTCCTACACTGCAGCCTACTTTCAATAAATCCGGATTATCATTTATTTAAGCATACCCAAGCACGAACACCACCTAATAAGCTATTTAAATATGTTTTATATTTCTTTGACACAAGGTTTATAATAGAATAAACGTTGATAACAAATGTGCAACCGTGCGCTGGTACCGTGCTTTCAGACCGTAGGAAGTGCGTGTTATTGCAGCTTACGTTTCTCAGTCGCCCGCTGAGATATTCGAAGCACCCGTCCGTTTTTTGTGACAGACCAACCGAGTGCCATAAATAATAGGTAGGGGTTCCCGAACCAAAGAGCTTTGTAATAAATTCGATGCTCTTTTTGGTAGCAAAGGAACGGGCCTCGATTGAATTATGGTGATGTGTTAAGCCAGCAAACTCGGTCGGAATTCCACGTTTTTATTTTCTTTACATTTCGCGCTAAGCCTCGCTCACTGCATTCGTGTCATTACATTCATATTCGTCTAAGTCTTTTCTTTGTTCGGTCAATACAATAAGTTTATTTTGCTACACGCTCACTCATCCTGTGTGCAGTCTCGTATCAAGTTACTACTCCCGACCATTTGAAAAAGACAACACACAGATGGTACCTACATCCGTATTAGCTTTCTCTTAAAACAGAAGACATTTAAATCACATGAGACCGTCGATATTTCCTTCCCTAAGTAAAACAAAGGTATTTGTGTGAGGCGGTCCGCTCTAAACTAAGATAGATTAGTGTTAGTCGTTGCGGACGACGCGACACAACACGACCGACTGGACCATGTCGGAGATTTATTCTGTTTACTTGCTCTCAACTATTAAAGTCAACTTGAATTAAATCATGTTTGCGTAGAATATGATATTACAAAACACATAAAATAAATTAAATGGGCAAGATGTTCAAGATATGTCATTGAAATTTGTTTTTGGAGACGAAACACATTGGAAATTTAACTCCTAGTCATCGCTGTGTTATGAAATCTGTGATATATGTATCAGAGAGGCTTAAATGACCTTTCCCTTAAGATGGCTGTCAGTGTTTGTCGTCGGAGGGCCGGTGTACTGTTACGGCAGGAGAGCCGGTGCCGGTGGCGCGCGCGGCCACACTGCCCGCCTCGCGCCCGTGCGTCACGAGAGCCTCTCAAGTTACTCCCGGATAAGTCAATCATTGGAACGTCCACATTTACCCAAAATAAAACACCGTCGAATGTTACGTGTGGCGCTCCGGTATAATGCGGAGCGACAGCCGACATGTTTTGTGCGAGAAAATAAAATGATGGCGGGCAGACCTAAATAGATCAGTATTCGTGCTTGAACTAAACGCTTTTGTCTATTTTATAACTGGCGTCTCATCTCTCTGTTTTCCTTTTTATTTTCGTGTAACGTATTAGTTTTCCGACAGCCATTCGAGTCTCACGGAAATTGCTCTGTCACATAATATATGTTTATACTAAATCGAGTGCTGCCCTTTTTAATCAAACGAATGTTCGTATTTAACAGTTAAACTGTTGAAAAGGAAGTAATTGGACAAGTGTTAGCGTAGTCGAAACCGTCGGCGTGGTCCAATTTCCTGCTCCAGCCGCAGTCTTCGACGAGCAAATAGCTCTTTGCAAATCAAACAAGGGACCGTCTGGCGAATCCACATATCAACTTCGCATTGTTTCTCTCCCATCATTCGGGGCTAACCAGAGGCGTTTTCGATTATCCGCCCTCCGGAGAACAAAGCCTGCGACCGCAGAACCAAGTCAATTACATAGTTCAACAACTCAGCCCTTATAACTTTCATGGGCTACCACCGGAATACAGAAAAGGGTATCTGTTTTCAATACACTGGCCGAGCGATGCGATTGACCCTTTCGAGTGTCCGCATTGACTTTTAAATTACTAATCCCGCGGGAGCAAACAGAAAAAGCGCCTCCGGGTTCGCTTGTTTACATGGTCGAGTGTACTTGCATATCTTCATTAGCTGGTGTATCTCCTCGCCCTGCTTGCTCAGCACTCGGCGGCCGACTCCCGACTCCCGGACTATTCCTACCTGAGAACGCTCATTACGATTCTTTCATTTCTAAACGCCACTCGAATTTTGATGACGCCATACAATTGATGGCCTTCCACGTGTATAAATTACCTTATCACCATTAAGTTACATAAACAGCGCATTATGCATACATATGCGCACTAATTTGATGTGTATCTTAACAAAACACACGCATAATGAATTTAACATTCTTTCACATCGTTCAACTTCGAATGTATAGTGCATAACTCGTTTTCCGGAAATCATTTAACTTGCCAACCGCCATTTTAGATACATATAGAATAGGGAGTGCCGGAGGGACTTATTAATGTTTATCTAAACATCAGAATAAGAATGCGTTAGACGGGAGAGTGAGCGATGCCCGCCCGTGGGGACCAGCCAAGCGCGCCGATGCCGACTCTTGCTTATACAGCCCACCATTTTTTCTACGTCAGATACAAACATTCTACCCTTTCAACCCGAATGAATTACTTAATTTTTCTATATTGGGTCTGTGCCCGACGATACTCGATGTCGAAATAAATTAGCGTTATCCATTGTTATACGCCATAAAGGAAGCGATGCTGCGAATTGGATTTGAGTGGTTTTGCGGTTCGTGAACACGGGGTGGTATTATTATTTCAGCAAACATTTGTTAATAGTCAGTTAAAATATAAATCAGATAAATTGTGAATCGTTGCGTGAAAATGTGTATTCGGTTTAATTATAACAATGAGAGGGATTGAGAAATAGTCATTAGACAAAGGCGCGGTTAATCACCGCGGTAATAAAGTGCATCATTTCAATTAGAATCATTATATCGTAGTGATGCAATGGCGGCGTATGATCTGAATAAAACATTAAACATTATTAATGCGTACGTTACCATCAGTGTAATACGAGTACGCCGCTCTCAAATGTATTCTCTTTCGCTCCAGTGCTTATTAATGAGATGAAATTGTTAATAACGGCTCCGGACATAAAGTAAAAAATAACGATTAACTCTGTTAAAGTAGCGTAACCGATCGGAATTCGGCGCGCCAGTTTTGGCCTGCCATTGTACTCCGAATAATAGAAGTGTTTATGTTTGGGTTAGTTTTTTTTAATAGAAAAAAGTTTAATAATCATAACGTCTACCTGGTTTAGACCATCCATCACGCGATATAACGAGAAATATTGTCCGTTTTTATTATCCTTCCACGAAAAGTTTTGCTGTGAAAAGAAGGCGTAGGTTTTTATTTGCAAACATTATTTAGACTTGAAAGAATTGACTCATCATTTTTTTTTTAATTTTAAACATAAAGTCTGACAAGGTAATATTTCTTTTTAAATTTATGTGATGTCACTAACATCCTTATTGCTTTTTATGTGGATAGAGAGTCTACAGTATTTTTAAGCACCCACCTACCATTATAAAATGTATTAACTTATAGTGCTTTAAAATGCAGAACAAAGCACGAGCCAAGGAACTCAACACTAATAAATGCTCCGTCAAAACTATTGAACCTTATATAAAGGGAATAAGGTTCAAAATTGTGTTTTCGTTTCGGTCCCTTGCACATAACGTACGGAGGTCTAATATGCAGATTAGTGGAGGGATAGTTGTCCGCGACGCCCAACATGCAACGTTCCGATTCACGGAACACACGTGGGTCCGTTGAAATTATCATTGTTTAGCTTGTACACTCGGAGATCATTGTACAAGGGATAAACTGAACAACACATTTACTTTATTAACATAAAGATTTACATCGCATAAATTTAAGAGTACACGCAGTAAATTTATCAATTCGAACATCGTTTATAGTCTTTTATTTCGAATGGTGTTGAAATTAACTCCGTGACTACGGTTTGACCGACTTCAAACAAGGCGGAGGTTCTCTATTCGCCGGAATCGCTCTTTGACACCTGGTTGTTGACTGACTTATCCGAAACGATATTATATTTTGTTTAAATGGGCAAGTGATCTTCCGGTCATGTGGTCCTAATTATGGAACCCCAATAAAATTTAAGGAATTCTTCAAACTTGATTCCCGACATTGAATATCTTCTAATTTGAATAAATCAATTATCTTTTAGTAATTTTAAAGTCTTATTCTTTTTACTTTCAGTACAATCAAATGTTGACAGTAACTGGTATCCTAGAATCGTGACTTTCTTTTGTTTCGTGCAGCAATAATAGTTCTACAAGTTCAGATTTCATTTGTAACCTTTTTTGTTGAAGTTTGTTATTCTTTAGTACCAGTTGTAATGAGTTGCCATATTTCTCCTGGCGCGGAACAAATAACAGCTACTATTAAACTCATACCGTGCAATCTTCAAATTGGATTGAAACTTGGAGATACTAACACATTTTCTTTAGTAAACTTAAAATTATTACGAAAACAATAAAGCGAGTTTTGATTCCGTTAACATAGTTTCTAAGGGAAACCAATTTGTTTTGTTTGCCATAATTACTTACAAAAACATGGATTTTCAAATAAATATTGTTTATGTAAACATTAGAGGTGTGAACAAATGAACATGCATATTTGCTTTAACACTTACATAGAATAAACAAATCAAATAGAATAACAACGTTGATTACGGTCGCTTTAAAAAAAAAAACATTGAACAAGTCGCCTCTTATTTTTAATCACAATGAATTTACAGTTAGGTACTACAAAGACATGCATTCCTAACTACAAATGCAGAAAGCATCATCATAAGGCCATTGACACACAATAGGAACTGCATAGTAAGTACACTTACGATAAAAAGCATAATAAACTAGGCTTAATAAACAAATGAACACGATTGTTAGTGGGCAAAGTGCCAGAGTCAACTGATTTTCTTAACTCTAAACTTTGAGAGCCAAATAAAGGTTTAAGTACATGCAAACAAGTTGTTTATGTTATTACAACTTTTTCAAGTTAAAAGGCGTTGTGTCTAAAGGAACAATGGACGAGTAAAACCTATTTTTAGAAAAAGTTTCGTGATGTGGACTCATAATTGTAGTAGCTAATTTTTATTTTTTTTTTTATTTTTATTTATTTATTTAATTCAGGCAACTAAGGCCCATAAAAAATACAATACTTATATATTAAAACATAATAATATCTATAAACTAATACATATAATTATAAAACTAAAATTATAACTAATGAACACGAAGTGTCGGCGTCGTGTTACGCTGCGTGGCGTCGCGTATCCTTCCTCTATTTGGTTCTAACTAGCGTCTCGCCCAAACTTAACACGGGTGCAATATTGATGTACTATACATATAAATCATTCTCTTGTAAAATTTTATCTATTAAAATATCGCATCAAAACCTTTGCGTAGTTTTAAAGATATAAGCATACATAGGGACAGACTGACAGCGGGAAGCGACTTTGTTTTATAATATACATTGATGCGTGAATCAGATCCAATATAAATAACTTCTAAGTGTTGTGTTGAATACTTTAACAGTTTAAGTTATTAGCTCACGAAGTTGACAATCGTGATTTTCTTCTGCACGTTTTGAATTTCAATTTGAAATCTATAAAGATCAAAGAAAAAGAGGTTTAATTAAAATATTGACGGCAGTAATGTATAGATAATGATAGGAATATGTTGTATTTACAAATTTGTGTTATCAAATAAATATTACACATCATTATTTTTATTTCAATTAATTGAATTCATCAGTTATCTTCTCTTGTTAGAAACATGTAAGTGTTTGTGTGTATAAATAATGTATTACAATAATTAATTTAAATGCGATATGTACCTAATGAATAAACATTAAACCCAGCACAGCAAATAGAAAATAAATTCAAGCATTATTTCATACATGTCTGACTTGTTTAATAACTCCGACATTATTTACAAAGCTACACAATAAATTAAATGAACAACTTGTATAGTATCAACACCTATGTATAAAATGTATTACATTAACTTTTAAATAAATGTGCATATCATTAGGCAGCAGTGAGCGAGAGATACGACCGAGCCTGTGTGGTCCTAATAAAGTATTCAACAAATACTCCTTTTTTCATTCAAAAACATTTCATTCGTATCAAACCGATGGGCAACAAGTTCGATGCGTGGAGCATTTAAGTCGTTAGAGTAGTTACAAGGCTTCGAATTCGAAACGCTGCCTTAATTAATTAATAGCTATTAAGCAAATGATAGTTATTATACAGATTGCTAAAGGACAGCCGCGCCTAACCCAACACTGTTATAATACCATTCGATTAAAACCTACAAAGTTATTCGTTTCGTAATTCACTTTGGATTATACAATTTATCTTAGCCCGTCTGGTTTGTATTTAGATCGACCGATTACTTTTATGAACTATAAACTTGTCATTTTACGCGCTTACATTTCTCGTTTTCAATTTACTTGGATATTAAATTTGGTTGAGCAGAACCGGCACGGCCGCGGCATGTTCAAGTAAAAAAGTATTTCAAAGAATTTTTAGAACAGTTTTGTAAAAGAAAAATAAAAAGTTATGTAACGGGTTCTCATCTCGCGAACCGTTTCAACACTGAGAAATTAGCAAAAATTACGAGCTACATCAAGCTTTCATGAATTTTCTTGTTCTATTACTTTTGTCTCGTTTTGCTGCCCTTTTGCTTGAGTGCGAGAGGGACGAAAGAACAAAACACTCAATGTCTCGAAGTTTTGTTCGTAACAACGCCTCCGCATTTCCTCCGACTCAATGTTGCCTAGTGATTTAAATTCATTTGTTTTTCTTTGAAGCATGTTAACAGTATAGCTCGGTACGAAGACTACGTAGTGATGTGATGACTCGACACAATCAAATGGATCTGTTACATGATTACAATGACTATTGTTTATTTTACTTTTTTTATTCTACTTTAAAGCCTTACTAAGTTCTTAGATTCTTTAGTATATTTTATTCAGTCCACTAACATAAGTTCCAATAACATTTCTTGAAAAAAAACTTTTGCTTTAAGAGTAATGAAGTGTTTAAATACTTTTAAGCTTGAAAACTAAGACTTTTTTCAAAGGAATTATGAAGCTACGGACGGAAGTTTTCATCAAAGTTATATCTGGATCCTCGAAAGGATTTGTGTACAAAGAGAATAAACTTCACAAGCGTTTCCATTTTCCGCTGTTTCCAAATAGTCGAGCGTTCTTAATTGAAAATTAATTAAAATAGGTATATTATTTATATTTAATATTTAATTATTTATACGCTTTTGGCATATTCAAAAGCATATAAGATGAAGATGAAAGTATTATGAGTATGTTAAGTTAAAGTAGAGATAGGTAACGAGAGAGATAGAAAACTGTTTCTCTTTCTCTCTCATTACTGAGTGGTGCTATGTTAATGCGCGTATAATGGGCTAGAAAACAATGCTTGTGCTTAATAGAATTCCTAAGTAATATCGAGTGTTCCATCAATCATCCGAGATATCGGATATGATCTTATCTAAAATGAAACTCATCATTTATGGATCTGTCCGTCGGCACTGTCCGAATGTTATTAATAGATTTCTATCTGGTCATCAACTGATACTGGTAACGGTAATCCCGGTCATTTTGTCGGTCTTGCTACTATCGTTAACAAATTATTACTTTGAGCTCGATCGAATGATATGTGGAGCGTGTGTTGTCGGCAAATAAAAATATTGACTCTACACGACTCTACTGAATACCGACTTTCTATTTTCCGAATTGAAGATTAGTGATGGAAATTATATGACGCATTATATGTAATCTACAGACATATTTTTATTACAATTTTATCAATTTACTCATTTTAAGTATAATCTTTAAGAGCCCTTACCTCAATAGAATTCAAAGAATTATCATCTTAATTTTAATAGCGCGTAACACAGTCTTGTCACAATGCATTCTATTAATAACTTATCAATAAAATAACCATAAAAGGTATTAGACATTAAATTTTTATCTCAAATAAAAGATAATAAAAAGTAGCGAAGGTTAGATAACAAAATAGCGGGAGAATAGGATAATGTCAGAGTAATTTGAGCTTTGGTACTAAGTGGTTCGGTTGTAAACCAGTAAAACGTTACGACGCTGCATTAACGGCTAATAATTCGTCTAGTGACGATTTCGAAACGTCAGTATGCGGGCATTCCTTGAGATGTTAGATTAGTGTTACTGACAGCAACGATAACTTAGAAACTTTTTTCTTGTATTACGATAATCGCACCGGTAGGTACTCGATGGTAGGGGGCGATAAAAAAAATCTTGTCAATATCAATACACTCGCATCAACATGGTCTTACTTAACAAGATTGTAGGCTCCATGTACTTTAATGGTTTTGTTTTATTAGTTCTGTGTGTCTAACATGAGTATCTCTTGTATCTTATTGATTGGATACGGAGATAGCTGCTCCGCTTGATAGCGTCATCAGTATCATTCGGATTTATTATCTTACAAATTGATTGCTTGAATAGGCACAGTCACTACACATTTCTATTCTCCATTATCAACCTTCTTCGTAGTCTTTTGTTTCTTTTGTCAGCTCGTGGTTTCAAAAAAATTGAGCAGTCAATTTGCACTTCTGCAGAATACAAAAAAAGAATACAATGGTTACTTTATCAGCCCCTACATTTAGCTACTAAGAATTCTTCATTCATGTCATTTGAAATACGTTTATTTATAAACTGTCGCCCTGGGAGCAATAATAGCGTCTAACTGCAACTGCCCCTATTCGGGCACAAATAACTTTAAATGCGATCTCATTTAGCGAACAAAAAAGACTTTGTGAGTATATGTTGAGTCATTACTGTGTATTGTAAAACGAAACTTTAGGGTTTCAAAGTATTTAAAACATCAGGCGTAAAATTACTGCCTCTCCTCGGGTTATTTAATAACTTTTCAATAAAATGATATTGAAATAGTTTATCTAGTTAATAAACAATACATTTTACAAGTCAACAAACACGTGTCGATATTTTCTAGAGCACGTAACAAGACGATAAATATCAGAAAGAAATGAAACGTCAACAAAATGAATTGGCTTGACATTCGCTATCGAAAGGCCGCGTGATCCGTAAATGTCAAATTCATACATTACATTAACATTTTTTGTCCAATCGAAGTAACGATGAATCGAGAAAGAAAAACAAGCAAACCTTTAGGGTTTGCTTTGAGTCCGGTACAAAATATACCACATTATTCGATAATGTGTTTAAAAAACATATCGTAAAAAAGAAACAAAGAGTATTCGAATTTAAAGTTTCCATAAAACAATAGAATATCGGATTTCATTGTTCCATTCTATTTTAAAATGTGTGGGAGGTGACAATATTTCTGTCAGATCATTGACATCAGAAATAAACATAGTAGCGATATAATAACGATTCAGGTAGTCCTCATGAGTTGTCACACGTTTATCCCGGGGCGATTTACATAACACCTCGCCGCATCATAGTGAACTGCCCATATTAATAGGTTTACACAGTCAAATGCACCCTATTGAGCATTCTCAAACACGCCTTGCGGACTAACGCTTATACAAATATATTCAGCAGGTGTTCGCGTATTTACATACAATTTACAAAGGCATACATACGATAAGTTGGTATTTAGCATTAGATCCGGTGCGATTGGTACTCGTTTTTGGTATTATAATGACTAAACCTGCAGTTAGAATGACCACGCAATCTGTAAAAAGCAGTACTAGTCCTGATTTTTTTAATTTTTTCCTACGGTCATAAAATTATTTCAAATTGACTTAAACGACTCCAAATCGTTTGAAAGTACAATATTGATAAAGTAGAGCAAATATTTTTAGAAGTTACGTAAATCAAACATACATAATGAATAGGCAAGAATACACATTTCCATAAAACGAGATTTAAAAGCCAGACAAAAGACGATCTTAAAATAAAGCCTAGATACAAACGACATCGTATTCGAATACATTAACGTGTATATTTTAAGACTACTTCACGAAAACCTTTCGTTTAATATTCCGTTCCTTTTGAGTACCTACACGCATACTACGATTTACCAGACATTTTATTTCGCTTTCTTTGCCCACATTTCGAAGATAAGTAGTCTTATAAGCTACTATACGACTTAAAAGCGGTATACAAAAGTAGGTAAGTACTGTGTCTTTTTTTAGCATGATATTATAAAACGGATAAATTTCGGGACTTGGATTTTATTTTCAAAGAATTGTGGTCTTCCTAATATTGCACCGGTAGTGTAAGTGACTTGGAGAAATGCTTGCGCCGAGTTTTGGTCAAGATTATCATAATCGTATTAATTCAAGTTTGTTTTCTATCAATATTTTCTTCAGATTTAAGTACTTTAGAATACTTTAAAAATGTTTTATTTCACTAAAATGCATTTCTAGATTTTTTTGGGTTGTACTCGTAGTAGGTACCTATGGAAATATAGAAACAATATATATATATCGTAAAAAATAGTCACAGATAAGTAAAAACATAATTAAACAAAACTTAATCATAATTACCGACAAAACACGTAAACGCTTACCTATACATTTCATAATCAAACTCAATATTTCAAAATAAATAGACTCTTCACGACCTACAGATCCACAATTTGCATGAACATCACTAATCGTTGGAGTGAACTGTATAGCAGGAAACGTTAGGCAAACAAAGCACAATGAATTGTAGGCCACCCTCAGTCGAAGCCGCCCGCGAGCGATCGTGACGGTAACTGCCTACTGTATCGTGGTTAGGGCGCGTAGCTAGTGCTAGCGAGTTTGTTAAATAAAGCTGGTTTTACAGCTGTCCGGAAAAGCAGTACGGGCTAGCTCTCCGGGAAAATTACGAGTTGACCGTAAGGAGTTCCATAAAGGAGATAGATACGCATTGAGTTAGGTGAAGCGGTCAAAACATCTCTATTGGTTAACGGCATATGCTTCTAAAAATATGGAGACCCACCTGAGCTGCTTGAAAATGGTTTCATAATATATCTACACGGATTGGTCAGTAAGCGGTCGACGCCGGATCGAGCCGGTTCAGCATTTCCCATATAGCTTACAGCGAAGCATAACTTCACACTTTACAACAGTGCAGGAGTTACTTCAACGAGTGTCTCAAATAAGTTAGCCATACAAGACTCTACCTAATCGGCCTATACGGGTCTTCCGCGTACGGACGACTGTTACTGGTCTCCAGAACAGCTGAAACCAGCCTGTAAATACGGTCTATAAGGCCGAGGCTGCGATGCAAGCGTTGCAGACAAAGGAAAGAACGAGGTTTGAATTTAGATCAGTTGTCTAGTGAGCTTTCTTCAAAGTTTATCGTTAATACGATTCTGTTGGTTCGCTTTTGTTTTTATTTACTTCTTATTCTATTGATACATAATAGATAAACTTGATTGTGTTGGCAAAGAAAATGAAACTGGATTATTTATAAAATGTATTGTTCAACTTTTTGATTATTTTTTGTTTTGTAATTATTGAATCGAGTAAACGTGAGAAGTGATTTTCTGCATTTTAACTGAGATAAAATAATCGCTGTAACTGTGACCCCACAACAAGAGCATTGTACTCATAATAATGATTACATATAGAAATGAGAACAGATGAATTGTTGGAAGATTTAGTCGAATGTTATAAATCTAGGTTTAATGGTAAAGATAAATACTAGAACGCCCGCGGCTTCTAATACAGGTAATTGCACTAAAATTACGGAGCTTTATTGAGATATATCAATTATTTTAGTAAGCTAGTCAAACATTACACGTTTTAAATATGAATACTGGCATGTCTGGCCATTTTTATTGCACTTAACAATAACTGTCGTCATTAAAGGGAGAAGGCACACTACATAAGACATAACTCTGTCACTCTTCTACAACGTCAAGCTTTGAAAGCTCAGAGTAGGTACATTCTACAGACATATAATATTGAAATTCCTTAATCTTCAAAGAAACCGTTTTTATTGTTGAAGTAAGACATAAACATCAACACATCAGAACAAAAATAACTTTAAAGCTTACTTCAGTATTCTCAAATAACAAAGCTATCAAATAAAGTTTGTAAATCATTTGTTTTTTATTATTATTTACAAATCCGTGACGATTTTACTTCAGTACCGAAAGCTCGTAAAATCCTAATAACCGATTGGAACTGTTGATCGCGCAAGATCATGTTCTTATCAACGATCAAACATTAATTTAGTTGATTCTAATAAAATTATAAGTTGGTAGTAAAATGAGGTTTTATTTCGTAATCTTTAATACCAGGATAATAATAATAACATTCTATTCCACGACTTTCACTCAAACTCTCAGTCTCTCACTCTAGTCCCAAACTAAGCTGAGCTTGTATTTTGAGTAGGTACTAGACGACTTTTTTTTTGAGATTAAAAACGCTTTTTAGAACTCCATCTATGTACCTTTTTCTAAACGATATTTTAAGTTGCCAGTAATATTAATTTTACTAAAATACCCTAATTAAGGTAGAGCGTCTGTTTTTCTGATTACCACTACCAATTTTACTTTTAAATGCTTACATATCCAAAATTAGAACGAAGAATAAATATTTGTATCTTCCCAGCTTTAGCTTAAATGTGAAACCGAGGCAAATCGGGACGTCGATTGTAATTAAAGGGAATTGTAAATTAATATTAAGGTGCGCAAACATTTGCTGCCTCGCGGTCGACTTATTAACAATTAACTCCCTATATTACACATCCACATGAGTTGTACAGTTAGCAGAAAAGGGCTCATCATCAATTTATTTGTAAAATTATTGTGGACTTGAAAGAAAGACGCCAGAACAGAGGGCCTATCTACCTACCAGTTCATTACCTGTGTGGAAGAAAGAAGCTACTCAATAAAATTACTTTAAGAGTGGTAGATCGGCAGAAGTCTGTTAACAGATTTACAAAGTACTAGGTTTTCTCACTGACTATAGAAATCGGTGTTTAATACATTGTAACTGTACTAGGTGTCTGATAACACTACAGCATAACGAATTTTATTGGTATCGTTTTAAAAATCAGATTCTGTTTGACTTCTATTGCTGACCGTACCCCGAAATACAGTGTAAGGCATTTAAACTCGTGCTAATAAATAGGTAGAGCTTTTTGTTTTCGGCAGTGTTTTGTTTGTATAATGTTTGAGTTTTTAGTATCGGAGAACGTTTTGTAATGGATTACTTTAAATAGAACATGTGTACTGAAATTGTAATAACAAAAAAGTTAAGACTGTCAGATTTGTTTAGAAAAGAAATTAAGTAAGCATAGTGGAAATTGAAGGAACTTCACACATTTTTTTATTTGTTACGAAAAGATAAATCTACACTAGCTGTTATTCGCGGTTTCGTCCGCTGAGCTATCTCTTCGTTGTTTTATGTTATCTAAGTTTATTTACCTTCAAGCTATAATATAGATTTGTAACCATATAAGGTTCATTAAAATTGGTTAAGTGCTTATAACAGGAAACTCTAACAAACCTCTTTCGTATTTAGAATATTATGGAAGTACGATGTTTTGATTACAAGTCTCTAGACTATCAGTATCGCGAGACGCTACCACTAGCGACAAACCTCACATAAAGTTTTATACCCACTGATATCTTCCGATGTGCCGCGAATATCAATAAGACGAAACTAGAAATGAAATACCGCAGCAAGCGCATTGCTCGATTTTCATGTTGTTTTAAGAAATTGCCTTCATATAAACAATGTTTATGTTATGGACCAAGTGATTAATGCGGGCAGTATACATAATGCCCCGGGCACTATGAATAATGCCCAGCATCATCGGGCTAAGTGATTAATTACTATCTTAACTTCATTATTATCATATCGCTCGGTCATTATTATATTGCTAAATGATAGTTTTCACCTCAATAAATATAGATTTTGACAAATAAAAAAAAAAAACCTAACCTCACCTAATTTAGGTTAGGTTAGGTTAGATTTTTTTTTTATTTCTTCCATCATTACGACCGCAATCAACATCGGAACTCGAACTCTTACGGTGTCCCCAATTGCAGCCATGGTTTATTTAGCGCTTGATACAACTTAAATATAGAATTAGTATCAAATTGCTCAACTATCATTTAGCAATATAATAATGACCCAGCTATATAATAATGTTTTATTCAGGAGAGATTAGCGGCGGGCGCGCCGGGCTGCGCGCTTGCTAGGATTTTTCTTAATGTTAATATCCTACACAGTATTTCAATATGAAAATCGGTTGGTATTGAGCGCAGCGGGATGTCAGAGCCGGCTACAATGTTGAAACAAAATTAAAGTGTCTGCTGTTGAATTAGTCGTAGAATTGATTTCGGGAGCTCTCGGCCGACGCACCTCTGATAAGTTCAATTTATTTGTGTAGTTCTGTGTTGTACAATCGTGATGTTCATTCAGTTCATTGTGATTTCATCATGAGATATGGTTTTGTTATTAAAAAAGCCTATTACTTGCTTTGTTATTACTTCATCCAATACCTAAATTTAAATGCTTTTTTGACAGTTGGTTGCGTTCAATTCTAATTGAGTTCAATTTAAAAAGTTGATTCTCCTGTCATATAATTTTTCTCTTATAACAGTCTTATCGAAGGACCAACAGTAGTTTGTAACAATTTAGTGAGGGTAAAATACTCAATTAAAAATCACTTTCCAATATTACGTAGAGTGAAATTGTTCAGAACAAATTAAATATAATGATTGTCTGTTAACATTTTTGTGGAATTCGGCATTACAAAAGGACGCTTGGCTTGGCCGCGGGCCGGTTCGAATCGATGCTCGCTTGACGGGCAGCTGCAGAATGAAATTATGAGCATTTTTATTTCCCGTCGAGCGTTGGACTACACCTGCCCGCTCCGGCCGCGATTGACACCTACCCCATTATATACGATCCACGCAGCTACACAAAAAAAAACCGAACAATGGTCTTCGATCGCAGCCGCATGAGAACTTATTATTAGCCTTTTATAAGATAGGCCATTCATTTTTACATCTTCATACAATTCTGACCATTAGCCGAGGCGTGTGGGCAGTGGGCTCGAAGCTAAATAAAACTATTGTTGCGCCAAACAAAACCAAGTGAACATCTTCATAAGACGACATCTCTGTCGCTCTATTCTATTGTTACGAAAGGTTGAGTCCCAGTCGTCGAGACGATATTTTAGAGGGGAATTTATTGCCAATTTCAGAAAATGTTTACCGAAAAGTGACTGAATGGTAGGCGAGTGAATTACTTATTGTAATGAAATAAAGGAGGGCCAGATTGAAAGCGTCCGATGAAAGCCGACGTCGCCGGCCTGGAATACTGTTTGATGATAATGATTTATTGCGACAGTAGCACGACACGATTTTAGCGCGTTAATGCTGGGAAAGATAAATGTTTCGTCTTTGTGAGACTCATGAAAAATAAATGTTCATTATAAAGTCACAATAGAAGCAAGGTAAGTGAGGCGCTTCAGGTGATATCTAAACAAACGTTAACAGCACACACAATTATTATGAGCACGCGGCTTAAAACTTTCGCGCCGACAACTTATAACTGGAACTGACCGCAGGTGTGAACAAAAACGCGCGACCGCAGCAAACCCGCGCTAACCGCAGGCTCGTTCACAGTGCAATCATCTCGATACGCGTTCTATATTTAGATGATTCTCAAGACTGGATCACGCACGACACGAGGTGCAAGGTGTCTGTCCCCAGTCTCACGCGACACATTCTGGAAACAACAAAATTACAATGCACCACGACCCACGAATGACTTCGAAGAAAACAAGCGTCCGCACACGCAACTTAATTAGTACATAATCTGAAATGTACAATGACGGTCATTACGGGAAAAAAGGAATTAAATACGGGACCGAATGTCTTGTAGACGACGGTAGTGCGGTAATGATTGCGAGTCGTTGCCGTATTCGGGGGCGAAACTGAACCTTCCGGTTATGAGGCGGCGCTCGGTGGGACCGGGACGATCGACTTCGTTAGCCGCCGCTCCTGTAATGACTCGCTTAATTCGAGATAATTACGCTTCCAGCAAACGCAAACGTGGGCCAAGGAAATTTATCGACGCTAGTCAAGACAGAACTTCCAAGCCTCACTTACTCAAACCGACAAGTGTAGGCAGTTCACATTCGTGCAACGAGATTCCATAAATCAGCGGTGGCCATAAAATCTCCACTAAACACTGGTTTTATTCGATTTTAAGCGCGTACCCTAATTTGTATGCACGAAATAAACGGGCCCTTCCTATCACGAAGTCAAAATATCCGTCCATATTTTAATAAACAACATTATTCGTCGAAATCACGTGCGCATCAGTCATCCTGTCCAAAATCGCTTCTCTTTAATCAGAAGCGAGTCGAGCGGTTAATATTCGCGATCCGGCAGCGACTCACGACTCCGGAGACATCCTGCCATTTTAATATTCTTTGCCAAACAAAGAGTTCTCTTTATTCGAAACTTTTCCCCTTTAGGTAGCAAACTTATTGTATTTTTTTGTGAGTGTCGTTTAAACATTCTGTCAGTCAGTTTGGAATAATTCAGATTAAATACACCTACCGCGCGCGGTCGCCCCGTGAATGCTAAGGAGCGGCGCCGCACTCGCTGGAATTAGAAATGAGTGCGCTTCATGTTTTGTTTTAATAAACTCACATATTTCTCTTCAAACAGATCTTTTTATTTGATTTGTTCCCCTCTGAACGAGTTCCAGTTATGACTATTAGGCATCGTATTAACTTTGTCACACACACAAAATAAATAGACTACGTGACGTTTTGTTAAATTGATTCAAGAATAAAATTAGTTAAGCGCTTGACGCTTAAGACGTATATACGGAAATTAAATTATACAATTAGAAGCTTAGTTATTAACATTAAAAATAAAACAATAATTCGTAAGACGGACAGGTCGATAATGGTTCGTTTAAAATAACACGATATGTCTGCATATTGCTCGGAAATATTACGTCTAGACTGTAGGAACGTAAGGAGAACAAAACGAATGCGGGCTACGAACTATGCAGCGGTCCGGCCTATTGTTAGCGTGATGCGGCGCTGTAAATCCCTAACCACCGCCGGCGAATCTCACTGCACTATAATTACTTAATATAATTATGCCATAAATATTTCTGGCTTTCGCGAACAAATTAAAGATGTACATTTATCCTAATTTGTGGCTATGGGAACGGCACTTTAATTGTTATTACGAATAGCGAAATTGGTCTGACGCACACTAAGTTAGATTCGCTTCGAGAATTGTTTCGCTATTTCTCAGGTTCAGCTATAGGAAATATACCTACGCCTGAGAAAGACGTTCATCGAACCGTTTATCGCGTGGGATTTAAAGATTGCAAGTGCACGATGACAGCTTGACGCCTGCGCCCTCAAACCGATTATGAAGATAATCCACCTATCCATGATATGTACAATATTTATACGCATTTTATTCACGATACTAATATTTTATATGCCAACGCCTAACATCGTTAAACTAGCTGGCGACCGTAAAGCTGGTTAACAAAATAATTGTTAATAACTTTAGCACCAATTATAGACCTTATCACCATCGAAATTGCGAGTATTACGTCCGCATGCGTGTTCGTGACACACGTGAGTTATTTTTTATTCCGCCGACCGTGCTAACACGATATGCGCCCAAAATGTACGAATGTCCCTTTGGCAACATTTATTTTAATCCGGCTCTCTTTCAACCAGCACGTAAGCCTCAATTCATTACTTATTTACACTATTGCACGTGCTCAACTCTGATTTCCACTATTTCCTTCACAAAGCAAACGTAGTCGGCTTTAAATTATTGATTGTCTCGCGGGAACGTTTATAATTAAATAATTATATGGTACGTACGCCGGTAAGTTCTGACGCCGTAGTTACGATTTAATTAAGATGTATTGTTCATCGAGTCGGAGCGTGACTTTGCTTTTAAAAACTCCTCGCCGCGTTTCACATCACTCCATTGAACATGTGTAGGTAAAGGCACGGCCTCCCGTTATTTAGATAATGTATCTACTTTTGAATAAAGTTTTGTAAGCCCTGTCAAGAATACGTACGCTGCATGGTTTATTATTTTAGGTGCTCGTACAATTTGTTTGTTTATGTCGATGTTACAGTTCAACTTTCCGAAGCTCGTTTCACACCCTGAGACAATTAACCTATAAAAGGTAGGAATTATTTCAACTGAGTAATGAGCGACTCAATAAAGTTTGTTTACAGTTGCTCTATTTGAGATGCTTCGTAACATTTAAAGTTTTACTATTAACGTAAACTAAGTTATGGCGAGCAGAGCGCTTGGGATTTGAAGTGCAATAATAAATCTCACAGATTAAATACATAGAGTACCGTTATTCTCCGAATGAGAGCCACAGACACGCTTCTTTATTGATTCGATGTTGTGATACTGCGACCCGTTGGGATACCTATTAATTCTACACAACAATGACTAAGCCCCAAGCAGCGCCATGTTTTCATCTCGCACTCTATATTGTTGTTTATAATTGATTTTTTATTTGTCGAACTGATTGTACGATTAGCTACGAGCTCAACACGAAATAATGTTAAAAAGAGACGGCGAAATCCAATCTAAAGTCCGGAGTAAACACCGCGAAAGACGCCCGAGACGAACCGTAGACAGAAGAAAAACAAAACTCTGAGAACGCGATCAATGCTACCGAGGGGCGAAGGCAAGTGAAAAATCAAAACTCCAGAAAAAAAGGATGAGAATATCCCATAAATTACACCTGCCTCGATGAAATATAAAGCGGAGATATTGTTTTAAAAGTAAGTCCCGGGCGGGTGATTACGGCCGGCAGCTAACCCAGACTTGGAATTCCGATAGTTTTTGCGCCGGTAAAAACTGATATTCCGTTCGGCCGCGTTCCGTCCATCGTATATTGAGTTAATATCGGTCGTGATTGTGCGGGCGTCCCTTTCGTTTGAGCGCGTATGAGTGAGATGAAGCTTTGTTTCAACGGGGTTGGTTCGAATCGCATTTTATGGTAAGTTGGCGGGCCGGGCAGGTGTACGCGGTGCACCTGCGGCGCGGTCGAGCGAGATGCGATCGCAAGGACGTCGACCCGCCCGTAGCTACTCGGACGAGTATCTGTAGATAACGCCGGCCACATAATTCTGAACAGAGAGCAACATAAATTAACTAATGATACGTAGTGAGGAAACGAGAGCGGGATAAGAACGATTCCAATGCTAGATCTGCGGTTGAGATAATGGTAGCGGCTGCGTAGGAACTGTTGCAGAATCCTATCTGTCAGCAAATACCTGATGTTCGCGGTGAGGCCGGCGAAGGCAATTGCAAGATTAATTCACATGCCAATATCGGAGATACAAGCAAGTTCAATTGAAACTGGAATCTTAGTGGTTGTTGGTTTGGATAAGTGACGTTGTTTAAGACTGGAAAGATTCGAAAAGATAAAGTTAATGATTACTAAAACCTAGTATTTGCCAATAAAACTGATTATTTTTTATTATAGTCATACCTATCAGGTATTTGGTATGTTATGTGGTATGTGTGAAGATATCAAGAGCTTCATAATATTATTCGAAAATATAACTTTACAAATCAACGTTATTTGTTGTAGGCTTGTAAAACACCAGCTTATATAAAAAAACACGTTGTAATCAGAACTGTTAATGTAAAAATCCACGAATCCAGAACTACTTTATTTAAATTCTGAAAAAAGTTTTCAACAAAAATATGATATCTCAATTACTAGTACAAAAACATATTAACTTAATAACAACACTGACAACAACTAGTAATTAACGCGAACGAAAACATTTCCTTAGAAAACAAACGAAAATTGTATAAATATTAAAACGTAATGGGTGCGCCTCTAGCCGTCTAAATAAATTATACCCTATTATTTTTCTTTAAGCAATAATTGCCTTGGCCTGAACTTTCCTGTGGTTTATTTGGCATTTCTAATAAAATTGTGTGTTGTCTGCAAAGTTTCAGAAGCAATCAACATATTAGGGGATACAATTAATTTAAAACAATAATGTTAACTTTGAATTGCTTAGGGACTTCTTGGATAAACATTTTGGTAATACTGGCCACTTGAAAGCAAATGCAAGATTTGAATTAGCTTGAAAGTGTTTAAATAAAAAAAAACATTCGAAAAAATTAAAAACAAAACTAATTCAAAACTATTCGACACGAAAACTACTAAACGTAAAAGCACATAATACACAAACTCCATAAACAAATTACACAAGCCTACATGTATAACAAAGTATATAAACTCTGTTATTAATTAATAGTTACTTAATTACTGCCCGTTGGTACCAATTACATCAAACTGTCGTTTGTTAGCAAATTTGATAACATTTATTTTGTTGTTACGTAAACCCACATTAATATCTAGTACCTACTTGATGTGTGTTTAATATTGATATGAACGAAGTTTGCTCACCGATTTGTTTTCTATATTCAAACAGTTCCGCTTACCTGAAAAACAAAACACGAATTAAATATTCATTTGTTTTTAAGATTTAAATAAAGAACGTGATAGAGGAGCAAAGATTTATATCTAGTTTAAAATCAAATAAAGAATTTTATAAAGAGATAAATATGGCTAGAGGCAATCTAAACTAGTTCTATATTTGAATAAAAACGACTCAGTTCAGCTTAGAACGAGATTGACGGGTACTTTGACCGATTTTGCACGAGCAAGCCCGAATACTTTAATCCGAACTTGATGACTTCCTGCTTTTGTTCCTAGAAAGGGGATATAACCGCTAAAGCGCCGAAATAATTCTTTCTGAATATTGGGAAAAATGTACAGCTTTTGTAAGATTTTTGTTCTAATAATAAATCTCCGAAAGATTAAGTTAAGAAAGCTTTGATTATCAAAACAAAGGAACTCTGTTTTAAAAAGCAACTTTTAGACTTAAAACGTTATAACGGTTTACTCACGCGTATTTATCGGGATAGCCCGACTAGTTTCGGACCCAACCGGAGTCCCTAATCATGAGCTGACGATGATCATCCTCACGAAAGTTATTATAAAAAAAAAAAAAACTTTTAGACTGTATAGCAGCTAAAAATTAAGCATAAATAATTTATAACCTGACCTACATTGAAATAAAATTCGGCCGTTGGTTTGCAAGCGGTTATTTTGTAATACAATATTTACGGAACCCTGCATCACGCATGTGTCAGACATCTAATCCTACTCAGCTACCGGCAGGCAGATGCCTTCTGTCAAAACCGATCTTTTTGGGCCAATGAAGTGGAATTTATAAATGAATTTAATATATTAAAGGCCTATACTCAGTAAGACAAAAATAATCCAGTATTACTATAGAACATTATGTCCAAAAATATTTGTTAGAACAATAGTCATTGAACACACCAAATAATTTTCAAATTTTGAAAAACTTATCATTCGTTTCATTCATCATTCAAAAAATTAAAATTTTATAATAGGTATTCATCATCATCATCTTCCTGCCCTTATCCTATTTTACTTGGGGTCGGCGCAACACGTTTTTTTCTTCCATTCTCCCCTATCAGACGTTACACTATCATTTACTACATTTTCATTCACATCATTCCTTATTATACATTGAAAAATCTTTCTTTAAAGTTTGCGTTCCTATTTCAAATTATAAAACGTCAACGGCTCTACAATTGTTCGAGTTTGTTTTTCATTTGTTTTGAGTGAGAATTGCTTCAAAAGCACGCGTGGCAACATACGGAACTGACAAAATTAAAGACGTGCGCGCGGTATTGTGGTTCCGTTCGTATTACACTGGCGAGAGGTTGGCATTTTACATGGACGAATTTAAGTGTCACGAAGAAATAATTTTTGAGATTTAATTTTAGGAGCTGTTCGTAAATAATGATACTATATTTTTGTAGGATTTAAGTTTAGCAGAACTGTCCTTAACAGCAACTTTCTGTTTTGTTAAACATTATTACTCCTATTTTTCTGATGTTCACCTAAAGACGTCTTCCCAAGACGTGATAATAAAACTAAATCGAAAACTTCCTTTTTTTGGAAGTCAATAAAAAAATATACTTTAAAAATAAGCTTGTCAGTCGCTTTAAGGAAAATAAGTTTGGATGCTAACGAGCCTTCCTACCCTAAGTTAATGGATATATTATTCTTTAATCCCCGTATCGGTATTAGATAACCTTGGCATTATTACAGCTTGGGATTCAGTTTTCCCCGAAGCACTTACAAATATCATAAACGAAATGTAAATATTTTATGCTATTACGTAAATTGATGGAATTTATGAACAGTTCTCGTTTGAGTAGTTTGAATATTTTTACTTTGAAAAGATTTTTAGGGAATCTAATTTATATTAACCTTTTCATGCGTAACAATATTACACGGGATTGTGATAAAAAAATTACAATAATACAGACAGAGTTGTTACTTTTGTTTTTTTCGTCAGATTTTTGCTCATCTAGCAATGAAAGTCAGACTAAAAATCAATGCTATCTTCATCTTAAATCATTTTATTACATTCCGTTCATAAAATCATTATTATAATTTCCGCAAATAGTAACTAATTTCAATTTTAACCAAACAAACATATTTCAATTTGCGTCAACCACCATAGACACAATTTTGTATTCATACTCCGATTAATTCAGCATTCGTAGAACAGTTAACACCACCATAGCATAAAACGTTCGATTATAACAACCCGCCCTACTTGCAGTTCTATAAATAACTGGCCTACAATAACTTACAATACAACCTTCTTAGAAAGTTCGCATTTTCATTTTTTTATTTGTCTTCAACTTTACAAAAGAGTTTATAATAAAATGTCAACTGTCAACTATTTGCTTTTAAAATTAGAACTGAACGGTTTGCTTGCGTTTCTTAATTCAAATTGTCAAGATGTCTGAAATCGATTGAAAAAGGAGATGTTTTAGTTGTTACTACATCTTTCTCTAGTTTTAGTATAAATTTATAAAGAAGCTGAAAAGAAAAAGCACGTACACCGTACAAGTAACATTATGGTCTTTTCCCACGGGGTGGGAACAGAACGCGTCTCGCCTAAATTTAAAGTGCAAAAAGAGGTTTAAGGATTAGACACCTACTTGGATGATTTTCTCTTCACACTTACAAAACCATTTAAAATGTAATACCTACAAAGTTATCTAAGCTTAACTGTCAGTTTTCTTTGCAGTTATATAAAAATATACACCTTAATTATAAAGAGCTTTTGACGATATTTTAGACGGGAATTTTATATGGTGTCAAAATAACACCTTCAGTAACGGTAGTAGTTTCCAAAACGTTTCTTTCACTTAATTTGACAAATAAGCGACACATATAAATTCATTCGTGTGACTACTGTAACTAGTTAGTATATCCGGCTATCCGGTATATCCGGCGATCGGAAGAGGCGAATTCTAGCCGGATATTGAATATTGATCGTGCGCCCTTAACCCAGACGTATCGGCGGTCGTTACCGGCCCTCAGGGACGGTAAAGGGATATTCGGCGTTTCGGCTATTTCGCCGATTATTCAATTGTACGGTAAAAATACAATAATAGAAAAACGCGCGGTTAATAATAAAGCTATTATTTGCTTGTTATATCGTATGGCTTTGACATTTTTATTATGGCATCGTATTTTGTAGTTCGTTGTATGATGCTGGCTGATAGTAAAAAGTCAATGCCGATCGGAAAAAGAATCTTAATTAAAAAGTTTATACCCTTGCGGGCACTTTTTTCTTTTGTGTCGAGTTGAAGGCAGAGTGTTCTTTATTTGAATGAAGAATCCATAGAGTTCACATGTAAAATGACTTAATTCACATTCGCGTACGTTTTTGTAAAAAAGAAATGAATTCAGATAAACATTAATTACTTCCTTTTCATTACAGATTTGAATCAGTGCTGAATTTCTTTATTAAAACATAATCATATTTTCGGGGAAATGGTTTTCCATTTATAAAGCCGAAAAACACCAGCTTTGTGTTGTAATAAAAACGTTAATAATTAACTCAGGAAATAATAAGTAATGAAGGCGAAAATTTAAATGAATTTTGCAGTAAAACGTATATTCGTAGACCCCAGAGGATTCCGGCTTACCTTGCCTTGTCTATAATTACAACAGAACTACTTGCTAACGTATTTATATGCATACGTACCTCTCCTAACCCATAATTACATTCGTACACCGCGTAATATGAACGAACATGAGCTACTAATTCTGCTCTACTAAATTAGTACTTATGTGAATAGTAATGAGGTACATTTTTCTTTGCATGGCTATATATAAATTACCAACTTGAATTCTGGGTAAATTCTTGAGTTGAATGGTAAAACTTGATAGACAAGAGCCTAGACTAGTGTGGCCACTTATTACATGAGTTATATCGGATAGACAGATAAATGAGTCCCATTTGCGTTCCACCAAGGACTGGTCTTGGACTCTGATAAGATGAAACTAGGCTACATAACTCAGTGCAAAACTGACTTACATGTTTCCTTGCTTTTCCTATTTAAATAAATGTAATTTAATTAAAGGTATGGGACCGTCTGAACATTGTTCACTGAAATTTTAATAAGCGACATCTAAATCTTTAACTTAACTAATAATATTATTAGTTAAGTTAAAGATTTAGATTGCCTTTATATATCCCACAGTTGGGCCTATGTCTTTTTCATTTTTAACTTACTATTACATTTTAAAATTATTATTTATTTTACTTCAGCGACGTCAACACTAACTTAACAGCAATCAACACTCACATTCATACATAAAAATACTTCCAAATTAATAGACACCCACCCACGGCCACTAGCCACAGTGGCCAGTGGCCACTTACCTCCCATTCACTCCTACGTCAAGAGATGACAGGAGTCGATAATACATTTTAGGTCGATTTTTATTACAAAAGTCAATAAACTAACAAAACGGTGTCCGGTAACCATCAACGATGCAAAATACTGAATTTTATGACGAAGATGTTATCGTTAATATTTTTACGATGTAACTTGAAACTAATCAAGACTAGGTTTTGATTTATAGAGCAGAAAGAAAAGAGGTTTTATGTTATGAAATAGCTGGCACGAAATACGCAATAGGAAAAAGCAAACGTGGTAGATTTGGATTTGAAATTCGAACACTTTGTTGATTACTACTATAACTATTCTTATACTGGCTGTAGAACTATGAAGTGAACAACTGAAATTCAATAGAATTTCTTCCTTAATACAGTGCTGTAATAAAACAGCCTTTTACCCTATTTTCCACATTAGAGATCTCAAATATTCTTACAACCTCAAAGGCTTCCATTTAATCCAGAGCAACGCACCAAATCCTGCTTTTATAAATCTCAAACGAGCTTCAAACGCGTTGCTTACAATTTCGCCCTGTAAAACTGTATAAACTATTTAAGTACGGCATGCCGTAAGTACAGGCCACAACGGCCTAGCCTAGACCTGCGAATAACTTATTCATACCGTTCATGTGTGCCCCGTATGAACGTGAGTTGTGTGCAAATGATATAATTTAGGTACGACAACTTTGCGTACTTTCGTGTTACCCTACCGCGTTCCGTTGTTTTTGATGCGATAAATACTTTATTTGAGGGTTAGGGATGCGTGGTTGTATGTGGAGTTAAGTAGATAATATCAGCTTAATTTTTAGTCAATTACCTGGTTGTGTAAAAGACTCTACATTTTAAGTTTGGGCCTTTGTCTTACCATACTTAATAACTTCAAATATTAAGCTCTACATTTTAATAAGTAAAAGTAGGTTTAAAACTAAACTAGTACCTAATATTGTAACTATTCCGAACTTACATTCCCAGGCTTATAATAATCTATTACCACAACCTTCATTCCCACCTTCCAAAATTTCTTAAACACATACATAATTAACTCTAACTTAATTAACCAACACGCATTTTAAATCAAGAAAAACTAGTCTTACTACTTAAAGGAGCCAAATTACATGGGTCTTTTGAGATCGACTTGGCAGATTGGGAGGAAACTTTCGACCGGCTAGAAGTGTGGAGTGTAGACACTTCCGAAAACTCTAACGCGAGGCTGATAACTTTCAGCTGTCGTAAATTATTAAGACTTGAACATTTCCAAATACTGAATATAATATGTATTTTGTAACCATTACATTACTTACGTCTTTTGTGGAGGGATTAATTGAGGTGTACGAGTATTTTTTTGACGAACAATTTATTTTTTCGCAAATATTTTTATTAATTAATAATAATCTTTATCTTTTATCTTTAAATTGCGACAGAAAATGCGTTCATTTTTTATACGAAACGGTTTTTTTCTGATTTTGTAGACACATTTAGCAAAATGTTCTTTATTAAAATTCTTGAAAGACTATGTTAAAGAGTGATCGACAAATTAATTCAACAGATAAACACAGTCCAATGACTTCTCATACTCGTATATTCAAAAGTAATCCCATATCAGAAGCTAACCTCATTGACCGAGAAAACAAATAAAAAACAATATTATTACTTTAAAACACGTGCTTTAAATGTAAAATACCAAGTGTTGGACCTCGGAACTCGAAAAGTAAAATGTTTATGAATGTACGAAGAAAGTTTGTACATTGGGGAACTTTTAAAGCCCCGTAGAACGTGGATAACACGGGAACTGCGTTACGAACCACTCGACGCCCGATAATGGAATAAAATTGTGAACTTTCACGCCGCATTAATTCACTACGGTTAGAATAATCGCGAGTCAATAAACTTTGACCTTAGCTTACCTAATAATAGTTCGGTATTAGACCTTGTAAAGTAATTCATGCTGCTTATGTAACTAAGTATTAGATTTAGATTAATCAAATTAATTGAGTGCTTCTGAGAAGTGTCTCTAAGAATAAAATGAAATAATTTTGTAGAGTTCATACTTCGTGATTATCTCATAGGAATGCTAACGCAACCCAACATTTAAATCAATCTTCTCATATTACAATTTTTATGCCTCAAACATCATACCCAGGCTTGATTTAAGGCCCATAATAATATACAAATACATCATAGATTATAAATTTCCATCGGAATCTGATACTTCCGTGCCACCGTTAAGCGTACTTCTGTTTAAAAATATACTATTAGACGTCAAACCCTGTAATTTTCTAACAGAAATTACGTAGGCATATAAAAATTATCCGTAGACCGTGAATCGCCTCGGGCGTAGTCTCATAGCCTTCGAAACAGAAACAAAAATGGAGGCCATGAATAGTTCCCAATTAATCGTAATAATTGGTAGTGAATGTCTATGTATTGGGATGTGGAGCTATTTATTTTAACAGCACCTGGTGCCGGCGGGCTCGCTCAGACCTGCGCGCGTACTATTATACTTAACACAGGACTGTTGGACTCATGAAAGAGAGAACGCTACACGAAATGTAGAGCTCTATCACGCTTCCACAATTGGAACTCTCCTTTTATAAAGTCTCATGATACAGGGCACGGGTTTCGTTCACAAAAGCCATTCTTCTCATAAATTGACGAGTACACTGCGCCGCTCGCTTAAAACTTTAATACGCAATGTGTTTGTGGTATTTTAAAGCGTTCGGAAATGGGGCGTATCGTGTAAAAAAACGTGTTTACTGTAACGAAGCAGTTGTTAATAAGGTATTTAAACCTTATTTACTGTTTCATTTATAAAATTGCTTTGTAGAGACGAATGTACTCGATATTAGAGGGAATAAATCTGATATCTTGCTACTAAACTCTACCAATAACTAAGGTGCATCTCAAGTATCGTAAATACAACATTAATAAATTAACATCACATACTTTGCTCTTAAACTGACCGCAATAAAACTGACGAATACGATTAATGGCCTGCGATACATACTTAAAAAACGCAATGGATCCAAATAAAACATTTTCGACAGGGCGGTCCAGAAGGCTTACTACCACATCTTAAAGGTTGTGGAAAAGAGATACAACTCTATTTCATGTATTGCTGTCTCACTTCCACCACTGCAATATCTTAGTTTACGATGTGGTAGTAGATCCCGAGATCAATTTTCTGTTTACAATCCAATACCATCAAAGAAAACCGTCCGATGTACTAATTGACCGTAATAACTAAACCGAACTTTTTCTTTTTTATTCTTTTTATTCGGTTTCCGATTTACAGCCAGACATTTAACATGCGAGTTTTTGTGAGTATTAGTTAATTAGGACTATGAAGGTTCGTTTATAAGTATTTAAATTGAATCTCTTTCGTTTATTTTTATGCCATAATATTTATAGTTTTAGTGTTAATGTTATTTTCATATCATAAATTGTAGAGTCGAAATTATACTATTATCGTCATTAGAATAAGTGTGTTTTGTGATTGTGACCTACTTTAAATTGCTGTTATTAGAGTCCTAAGCATGTTAATATGTAGTTTCATTACTATCATCAATAAATTAATAGTGTGCAGTAAAAATGCACTCATTAGAACGTTTTATTAACTTTTTTTCCCTTTAAGACTTTAACAAATTTCGTTGATTTTTTGTGCTAAAGTTTCTCGATATACCTCAAAGGTACTAATGAAGCGTAAAACACTCAGAAACTGTACCCGATTTAAAGTTAAAAACTTGTTTGTATTACGATTTGTATTGCGACATTCATATTACATAGTTGGAATATTTTCGATATGAAGCCGGTAATAGATTACAAATTAAACGTAACATCGACTTGAATGATTTTTATATATAATTTTGCAATATACAAACTCATTTCACGTATCAAATAAATGTAAGAATTCAAAACTGGAGAGTATAGCAATAATATAAATATTTCTTAAAACTCTCATCATTTTTTATTCGTTGTATTTAGAATAATCCAGAAAATATATTCTGGAAGGGACCCATTTGATTATGACCGCAAGGGGAGACTTGCATCAACATAAACTTATATTTTATAGAACGTTTTCTGAGCTTGTTGTGGGTCCAGATAGAACCGTTGCCGTAAAAATAAACCCACAACAAATCGTGCAGGGATATTGGTTTAAAAATATTTTCTTTCAGAAAATGTATTTATAGCAAATTATTGTAGAAAAAAATACGATACAAAAAGTATCTTTGATAAAATCTAGAGTTCGGGACATAATATAATTGTGTAATTATTATTGATAGGTGGCTAGTTAAGATCAACCATAAAATAACTGAACAAAATTAACCAATTACGGAAAAAGAATTTACAATTCACAAGCAAAACATTTGACAAGAGTAAACACTAACAATAAATACATAGTCAAACAAGTATTTATTCAAACGCACAACTCGTACAACTAAACCGAATCGAAAAACCACATACGAATTCTTAAGTAGTAAAGTGTAAACACTGAAAACTCTACATAATCCGGCTATCTAACTATCTAAGCTCAAAGCTATCTACGGAATATTTCAGGCTACTAACGTTTGCAAAGTGAAAATTCCTCAAGCGAACCACCTGACTCGCTCACTGACCGAGACCCGATGTTTTCACATGTACAAGATTCGCCATTAAACAAATATAACCTCATATAACCATAGGGCTCCCTTTGACCAGGCATTAGCCTCTTTTGAAGCAAATTCCGACTATTAGGAACCATTTAATATCACGTTCCCGTACGATTTTTAAGCAACATTTTCATTTTGAGCGCACTTTAACTAAACATTTTATACTAAAGATAGCTAACAGCACAGTCTAAAGTAAAACTTGTAATGTTTTACAATTTCAACGATAAAAGCTCACTTTGCAAAGTTTAAACTTGAGAATTTCATCAAGTTCGCATCAAAGATTTCAATGAAAACAATATAACTATTGGAGTCTAAGAGCTCTATTATCTCTATTCTAACATTATCATCATGTAAATAGAAAGTAGAATTTAATAATTCATCTTAACAAGAGTAAGATGTCACGATAAAATGAAATATATAGTGTACGATACCTCTTATCAAAGACAATAACTCATTAATATTTGATGTCTGGACTACTTACTGGATGTTGAAAATGTCTGTAATATTTCTTATCTCAGAATATGAATTGAGTCGTTATTAATGATATTGCTTATTAGAATGGTAACGAGGTTGGTGTAAACAGAACTATTTTATTCGTTGTCTACTAACTGTCCAGTTACATTCTCGTATATTTGACGCTAATATTTCCGTGTTAACGAATACATTATGAAAGCCTATTTATAGAAATATTTATGAGATAAACACTGTTATCATTTAAAGTAAATTGGTTTTTATTAGTGAAATTCTTATCTACGGGAACAGTATCGTATGTTACGGGAAATAAATGTGCTGCGTTTTAAACAACATTTAATTAAGTTTACATTTTAGATACATTTTTAAAAGCTTGTTGACTTTAATGTTTACTAATGGAAACGTATTTATTGGTTGGACTTTATTTATTTTTATTTCAACAAATATGAGTTTTTAGAGCTAATTTCAATAGTTAAGTTTTTTATCTCATTATGTCACATTTAATAGCTTATATCCGACTAATAAAAAATATCATGAGAAACGTTACTTTTGTTTTGATTACAAAGTAGAGCATATTTTTAATATTTAAAAATAAACGATAAATTAAAAATGTTATCCTTACTTTTACATAACTGTTACAGCGACGATCGAGTATAATTACCATGGAATCACTTAATTATAGCCTGCAGTTACCTATAAAGGGTTAGGCCGTATAATTAAAAAATGAATAGTAAATTATTTCCCATACCTTTGTATCCCAGAAATAAAGTGAGTTTTCAATAAATGTCCATTCACGTTAAAGATGCCGGCAGTTATTAAATAATCATACAGTCACTGAAAACCGGCAAAAATCGTTGATTGTCCACACGGTAGCACAGGACACGATCCAATCCAGTTCTAGGCACACAACACACCAATAATGCTCTATTAATTAATTTCAATTTATGTTAATTACGGAATCGGGTACGATGCGATAGCGAGAGGGGAAGACAGGGACGCGTGCGCTCCGTTCGCGCGCTAAGCGTGGACTGCCGGCTGGCGGCTAGAAGCATTTCTAAATATACACCCCCCGAACGTTTCCCGCGCACCCTATGGGCGCAACGCGTGTACCATGCAATTTTCTATAAATTTTCGCATAAGCTCCGAAGCCGCGCTGTCAAAAGCTGTTTTTACTGAATCTCCGCAGCCCCAAAGTAGGGTCGCGTGTTTTAATTGAATTAAAATTACTTAATACGGCTTTTTTCGGATTCAATTCAATGTAAATACATGATTTTTACTTAGCTCGAAACAGTTTCGTATTTGATTTTATACAGAAAATGGCATTTCATTTTATTGGAACCGCTTTTGGGAAATCAGTTAATATTAAAGGCATTTTGAATGACAAATTACCCGCGTTAAGCTTTAAATTATGGTAATGATTGTTAATTTGATACTGGCAAATTGCTACATTATTCGAACTAATATTAGGGCCCGGAACGCTACGCCGTTTTTCGTAGACGCTTCGTAGATTCTTTTCGCGAATTCCCAAACGTCGTTAGTTAGAAGTTGTTCGCTGACTCTAATTCTTAGAAAAGAATTCAAATCGACAAAGATCAGTTCTTTTCAAACTGAATGAATGCTTTCTTCAAATACATGTGACTCGAAACTTTTAATTGGAAAAATATATGTTCACGTATAGAGTGTGAACGCTTTTTTAATTTAAATAATGGTAGCAATGTTTGATGTTTGTTTTTATGTAGCAACGTGGCATATTATTATTTTTTGTTAGTTTAACTTTACGTCTCTGATATTTGCACACTCGGCGCAAATTGTGACGAGTTTCGTTAGTACTGTCATCGGCAAAACTGTTGGTTTTTCTATACGGCACTAGTATTTTATTACTCTGCCTGTTTTATGTGTGTACAGTACGAGCGGAAAAATGCGCGGTGTTTGCCAATAGTTTGAGTTCCATTAAAACTTTTAAATCATGCAAACATAGTTATTTTTGTTTAAGTTTGTATAACACAGTTGCTGTGTCTAGGTAGGCATTTATTTACCTATGTGGCAAGAAATATTTAACCTAATCTATAAAAATACTAAATCCAATTTTTAATTACAAACGAATTTTACTATCATAATTACTTTTGCTTTTACTACTTAATTCAAATATCAATCTCTGCTGCATTAGAAGCAAGATGGTGATTAAGAACGTAACTCGCACCTGGGTACCTGCTATCCCATTGAATCAAAGGGTCCAACAAAAAAAAGCGGAACGCTATTAAACCTCGTACGTGACAACCTCATCATACGCGTACTATTCCATTTTCAAGCGATTTAAAAAGACATACTATTTTGACATCTGTCAAATGCAGTTCATAAATTAGTATTAAAAACTCTTTTGTAGTTTCTTGCCATAAGTTACAACCTCTTTCGTACTTTCAAGTGATAAGTTTAAGTTAGACTGACTAGCAGATTTGCCTTGTGAAGATGATTTTGCTTAATAGCTTAGACTTAGCGTTTGACTTGTTTTCTTTTCGACTTCTCTCTACTGACTAGGAGAGTTGAGACTTAAGCAAACTTTAGTTAAGTTGAAAGGCTTAAGTCATCAGTTTTAGTAGTCCAATATTAGTTGTGTAATAAAAGGAGAAAAGTGCAATTTAACAAAATGGAGTGAAGTAAGTTCTTTCATTTATCGTAATACATACCTATAATGTTTGTAGTTACCTACTTTAAATTTAATTAATTAGGTAACTGTACTTTTTTTTAATCTTATAGATCGAGATTTAGCTCCTTTCTATAGAAACCATAATATTTACTACCATATCATACATACACATACGAACAAACACCTGGCGCCTAATTAGCACCCAAAATATGTTCATTAGAGAATGTATTAGATTCCTTTAAACCAAATAGATGGACATCATGGCAGGTGATGACAAAACGTGGATCGTAAAGCGCGACCCTTATTATCTTTATTCTCCTTCTTTACCTGATAAAGCTGCATCTTGTCTCAGGTAAACAGTATATTTAATTACGAAACTCTAACCATGTGAACTAAGCTATTTAATTGAGCTGACTATTGAATTACGATTGAAATAGCACGACAGCTAAAAAAGCTTCTTTGAGCTGTATAAAAATGAATAATTAATAATATGGTAACCGATTATTGTTACGTAACAAACAATTGATGACCACCAATTCCATTCATAATCAACAACAACAATGGTTATTAATAACATGATTGAATTTAGTGAATATTTTTTTTAGTAAAACTCTCAATAAAACCCTTACGTAAGGCAAGGATTACACACATTACGTTCCTTCATATACTAAGAGAAAATTTATTTTGTCAAATAGATTTTAAGACGTAAACGAGCAATACGCATACAAAGTTACTTTCAAATACAACATTATGGATATTCTCGAGTTCTTGACCGCACTGACAGATGCATTATTATACATAGGTATTATTACCATAGCTGTAATTTACCCTAGGGTACTGATTAGTCTTTTGTTTTTGTTTTAGTGATAATGGCAAGTGTTTTATGCAGCTTGACACGTGCCATCATCTGCATGTTACAACGGATATCCATAATAATATAAGTATAAGAGGATGGAAGAATACTTATATAGTAAGTCTTTTATTAGTGTTTATCTTTGTAAAAATACGAATGAATACACCTGTATCGAGTACATAACAGCTGTGTTTCAAAATCTTTTAAGTATTTTGTTTTTATTTCAAGTACCTGAATTGTTTTCAGGTACGTTTAAAACGTTTAACCATAGTTGCGACTTCAATTTTTTCTTGCGTTCAACTCGCTATGTAGCTTACCGGATAATGAGTGAAAACTCCCTACTGTCCATTAACTAAGAAGTTACGTTACGGTACTAAATAAGAAGGCGCAGCAGAGGGCTAGAAAAAAGGGACTTCTTTTGTTTGTTATTATTCACACGTATTCAATTAGTAACTATAACAATATGTACTTAAACTTTGCTAAAAGGTAATGTTTTAAAGACATTACCTACATTTTGTAACGGGTAAGAATAGGTCACATGAAAAGAAACTTTTTGAGTTTTGTCCTCTTTGGCAAAAGCAAAAATATCAATGGAAGAAAGTTAAGTAGCGGACAAGTGAGGAATGTAGGACTTATTCTGTTGGAATTTCTTTTCTAAGATGTTCTTATAAGAACAAAGTTACACTTCAATTTTTCTGTTAAGAAATTCTGTTAGCCTTTTTGTGTTACTGAATGTATAGATTCACAGTAACATTAAGATAAGTATACACTTTATTTTCACAATACATAAGAAGTCGTAATTTACCCAACCAAAATTTTTGGATCACCAAAGTAACAAATTTTTAACCAAGACATTATCAAAAATCTTAGGTCTTAGGTAACCTACCAGAATTTTGAAAAAAAAATATGTGTTAACTTCATTTCTGCACAATTTCTGAATTGTAATATAAAAAATCTGCAGTTTGCTCTGACCCTCCTGTAGGTAGGTATATTCCTCTGCAATTAAGCGAATACAGTATAAAACTGTTATGAACATTGAACTCGCTTGTCGATACATTTTTTACGAGATTCTCACCAGTATAAGAACATGAAAACCAAATTTATATCGGTAAATAATGTTTATCATTTAACACTTGTAACGAATTAATTAATACACTAGAATAGCTTAATGGTATTTGAAGAAGTATGTAAAAAAGGAAATTGGAAAAAATCAGTTAGCAAAATTCTGATTGGACTTGATAGGCATAGTGAGATGCTGTTTAAACTATAAAAAATACCAGCCAGTAAATGTATTACTTAAGCAAAGGCTGTTTTTGAAAAGAGAACGAAAATTAAATTAATTGATAATGAGTCCTTAAAGTTGCACTGGACATGAATGTGGATGGATATGGGGGAAGAGGGCGACCAAAGAAACGATGGATGGATTGTGTGAAAGATGATATGGATGCAAATGGTGTTGCTGGCGAGATGACATCAGATTTATGGAAAAAGAAGACATGCTGCGCCGAAATGGGGATAAGGGCAGGGGAATGATGAGTCCTTAAAGTTGCAACCTCTTTGTTTTTTCAGCATCTTGGTACATCTGTGGACTCAAATCTCGATTTGTTCAAATTCAGATGGATAAAAAATATATTGTAGGGAATACGAATTTGTAACGTTATATTGTCTACATAGACATTTCACTAGCGAAATAAAGCTCAAAACTCCAAAAGGCAATTTTCCTGTTTAATTTCGGTATTCCCTGTTCCATAGTTTGCAATCGCGTCTATTCTGTTTGTGACTGGAACGAATCGGTCACAATAGCTCATAATCGGGATTAATGAAAGGAGGAATGGAAGGCCGTTGCTTCGAAGTGGGACGATCGTATATAATTACTATAGTTAGGATATTCCAAGTTTGTATATCCTGCATTCTGGGGTAATGGGTTTAACATATCGTTTGTGTTACCTGGTAAGTCAGCGTAATATAGAAACTTCTACCAACTGGAGATTTTAATAATTACAATCTATCTATTAATTAATATATGGCAATTAGACATAGAATTATGACATACTAGATTTTGCCGCGGCTTTGCCCGCATAGATGTCGGTTATAGCTGCAGAAACATTACCCTCCTTTTATAAAGTCGGGTAAAAAGTTGCTTATTTGGAAATCCGCTAACTTCATACCAAATGTCATAAAACATGTTCTAGATATTTGTGCTTGAAGAGGTAATAAACACATTCAGATACTTTCATCCCTAAAATATTAGCGTAAAGTGTGATTTTGTAGGGTTTTTCTGCCAAAATTCTTAAGTAACCGACTTCGCCAATCGATAGAATATTACAACAGTTAATTAGGATTTTCCTTGTAAAAAAAACCAGACCACCTCGATAAAAAAAGCATATTTTTATATTATTTCCTTGCGTGTCTACGTTTTAATTACATAGTGTTAATTCATAGACCTTATAATTGGTATGGGGTTGAAATTATAATTTTAGTCCGAGCTACAAACTAGCTCACAGTTAATTTTATGCACGGCTGATGACCCTTTGGGCTGTGCTAGAGGTCCGGTTAAATATACAACGTTCCCTAACCAGTGAGTCTACTGAGACAGAAGTAAAGAGTCTGGCAAGTTTTAATTAGAATTAGTCATATTTTGTGCTAATGACTCATTTTGGTTTGTATGTCTATTTACTTGTACTGATACACGAGAATTTACTTTTAATGTATAAAACTAGTTGTAGAAGTATTTTTTAGTAAATAGTATAAAAAAGTCGCATCGCGCTGTTTGTCCCTACGTATGCTTATATCTTTGAAATTGCGCAATAGATTTTGATGTGGTTTTTTTTTCTTATAGGCAGATAATTTCAAGAGTAAAGTGTATGTGTAACATATCAGTATTGCATCCGTGCGAAGCTGTGGCGCTGGCGAGTCGATAATGCATTACAAACGATACGCTGCACAAAATTTGGTAACGTTTTTTACATATCACTTTATTTATTATTTTAAAACAGAAGCTGGATTTTGGTTTATCGTAAATAAAAGCGGAACATATTACCTACTGCAGTTTGATGTTCTCGACGCAAATTATTTATTGCTGTTCTTGTATCTAAAGCCAACATGACTAGCCTTAAAGTTTGGGCCAAAAACTGAATCCACAGGTACGTTACGAACCGAACCGGACCAACTTCGGAATACTCTCTCGCCAAAATTTTGCTTGTTCATTATTACCTACATAATTTTTCTTTACTTGATCAAAAGGATGTTCATTAAAGTTTTTATTTTTATTAATAAACAGTTACCTGACTAGAGTCAATTAATGTGTTTGTTACCTAAGGCTTTTTGTGCAATTTGATTTCACAAATCCAGTTCTCGTAGAATATTATGCTAAACTTGTGTACTTACCTAAAATATTTATCAATCATTTCGTAATTTTAAATATTATAAGAAACTTGCCTTTAAGAACTAAAGATAAATAAATAATGAAAAAAGAACTAAAATTAAGCGTATTCGGTTTGTTTGTTCTAATAAAAATTTCGAAAATATTAAATTAAGTACACAAAAACTACTTCCTCAAATTAAAGCCTTATCGCTTGATCTCATTTAAGACCAACAAGCTTAATTCTCCAAATCATGCAAACTAATTTACTATCGAGTATTAAAATACTAGGTTTCTGTACCACGAACTCAAAACAAAAAATATTGCTGTAGACGCGAGACAGCGCACTACGCTGCCTATAGCTGCGTCTCGCTTACTCGTTGAATTATTGACCATGACTCATGGGCAAGTCTTAAGAATTACTACCCAAAGAGATGAGCAAACATTTTTTGATTAGTCTTGCTTGGGTTATAGAGCTACAAGAATCTATCAATAATCTTGGTACGTGGATTACTTGAACATGAGGGAGTCGGTGAGCAAATTTGTAACAAGAATCAAAATCAAAAGGTTATATTTTGAGTAGGCCTTTTCAGCACTTTCTAAACGTTACTGACTCTAGTTGCGCGGTTCCATAATGACATTTTTATGGAGAAGAACCGGCAAGAAACTCTATCAACCACCAAATCAACAACTCTCTGTCCGAAGTGATATTTTTTTCCTATATGACGACACTAGCTGTTGCCCGTGACTTTGTCTGCTCGAATGTCGGTTATCGCTGCAAAAACATTATTACAAGAGATACATAAAATCCAAGATACTTCTATTTTAACCTTGTAGGCCTTTTAAGAGAATGTATTTCTCCAGTTGCTATGCCATTTCTTTCCAGTTAAGTAAGCATTAGATGGATTTCTTGTAATGACAATCGATGCTAGTTAAACTTGTTTAAGCCATAGAAGGACTCAATAAAGAACCTTCCTAGGTGTGACAGCGACAAACATGGTTTAGCATCGTACAACAACCGGTCTGAGAAAATGCCAGTAATTAAACCTATTTTTGTAGATAAGTATTTAGAGAGCATTTTATTACGTAAGACGAATTAGGTAAAAACTATTTTCTTTTTTGGCGTGGTTACACATTTTAGTGTTATTGTTTTATTTCGCTGATAGTTAAAATGGGACTAAAACTTTTTCTGACGGATGTTGTAATAGATTATAATTATAAAAAAATAAGAAATATTACAGCGTCAAAGTTGGTACAAGTGCCTTTACACAAGACAAAATGAACAAACAGTATTTTTTCATGGAATCATATTTAAATTGAGTGACAACAATAAAATTTTAATGTAACTGCAGTGTAAGTGCCATTTATATGCAACGTTGACATTACTGGCACGCCTAAGGCGTTTAAAGGGTTAATTGTTCATAACACTTAAATACCAGCCATAGTAAATGTTCCAGTAGTTTGCAACTCACGGAAAATAAAGTTAGCAATTAGACAAAAAATATTGTATGAAGTTTATTATGTAAGCAAGTTTATAATTAAAGCTTTGTAGGTTTTTTTTGTACCTGTACTTGAGGACCTACCGCCTTTTTAGGGTTCCGTACCCTAAGGGTAAATCGGAACCCTACTACTAAGCCTCCGCTGTCTGTCTGTTTGTGTGTCTCCAGGTTGTATCTTACAAACCGTGATAGCTAGAAAGCTGATGATGTGTTTTCGTTTCCGCTATAACAACAAATATAAAAAAATATGTTAGGAGGCGTCTAAAAACAATAAATGTCTTTTTCATATTTTTTTGCTCAATGTTAAATACCTACGGTAACAGGTTGACGTTTCAAATTTTCACTGTGTATATAATAGTACGGAACGTATGATAATAGTACGGAACTCTTCGTGCGCGAGTCCAACTTGCACTTGGCCGGTTTTTTTGTACCTTTGCTTGCTACCACTTCTTTAAGTAATATTATTGGAGATTTGAAAGAGAGACACCGTGTAGTGAGTTGTCTTGCTTCCACAACGGCAATAATATTACTTTTAGACGTGGCTGAAGGCTCCCTGTAGTTTGCCCACATATAGTTTTCAGCGCAGGTTTTAATATATAAATTACAACAAGTACTGATTTGAATTGTTTAACCTTTTAGAAACCGGGGTATGTAAATCTAAGACATGCTATTATAATAGGGTCTTCAAAATTCCTTGCTTCATAATAATGGATCTCTTAGCATAAAACGTTATAATTAAAAATAAGTCATTGACTCACTTTCTGCAATCAACAAACGCTGTAAAGTCCATTGTTTTTATAATTTCCATTTAAATAAAACTGAACAACTTTTGCAATTATACCGTCGTACGTAATTTACAAATCTTCGTATTCTTAAACAAAAATAATGGATTGCACGATAAACGAAAAGTTAGATTGGAAACAAACTTATTATAACTTCGCTAAAGAATTTTATTTGGTTAGACCGACTAGAACAGACGTATTTTTTGTATTTAAACGGTTTAATGGTATGGAGATGTCATGGCTCCGACATTGTAATTTGTGGTTCGGAATAGTACAAAGTTTTTATGTAATTAGACTAGTTCTTGCTGGAGACGGGTTATTATAATATCAGGTAAAAATAATACGGTATAAGCTTTCATTTGTTTATTTAATCCTCATGTAAAAACTTCACATACAGAACAGAATCTAAGAAATCATTGCCTCTCTTTTTTAACTTAAGTTTCATCACACACATCACACATCATTAGGCCTGAATAACTCACTGTTGGGCATTTTCTTTTCTGCATCCATCCCATTCCTGCTATCTATTCATATCATTACAATGGTTTTGTCTTTTTCCCTTACCATCCAAAAATATGGCAAACATCTTACCCTACGTTAATTCCTGAAAGTATTTTTTTCTAGCTAGTCTTACTTACAAAATAAAAATCTTTTAAGATAGTTTTGTCTTGTGTTAAATCAAGCTAATGTACCTTAAGAGAGACAAGAAGCGCCATCTCTAGTTCATTTCCCAAAACTCAGTCGTTAGAAGTACGTTCGAAGTTCGTTAAAGGGATGGCTTACTAGTGTCTGTTGAGCTGGATAGAGGGCAGTATTCAGTATAACTAATGAGTGACCGCTTCTATAATGATTGCCACCAGTATTTAGACGTATAAGCCATTTATGCCATTTTTTTTGGGTTGCCTGACATTTTTCAAAGAACAAGGAACATTATTTTATTGTTTAGTGTAGTTTCTAGCATTCATTTTCAGAACCGCAAGGTTTTTCTTGCAACTAATTTTTTTAAGCGTTATAATAACAATATTCCACGACGCCATCTGGTTGCTTTCACAAAGCGCCATCTAGTCTCAAACTAAGCAAAGCTTGTATTATGAGCACTAGACAACTGATAAACATACTTATATACCTAAATTCATACATATTGTAGATAAATTACACAAAGACAAAACAATTGCGCCCATAACACAAATATTTGACCTGGGTGGGAATCGAACCCACGACCTCTGGTATAGCAGTCAAGGCAACTACCCACTAAACCAACAGGCCAGTCATTTTTAGGAAACACTATATTCAAATTATTATACTAAAGACCAGCTTTATAAAAGAGTTTTCAAAATGTCTCAATCAACTGAACCTAAGAATCAAAGATAGGGTCACTTAACTGGAAATTTATGAACGCACAGTAATATAATATATGAAGTAGGTAATAAGGATAATGATCCGTATAACACAAAATAACACAGTCCCACTATTCTTCTTAGTACGAATAAAACAAAAAACAATAGATTGCTCAATTAGCATGCGAAACTAGTACACGCACTTCTCAAACGGTACATACCAGATGTATGAAGTGTATGAACTTCATGGCCAATTAGAGAGGCGAGTCGTGATTCTGGAAATTAGATGGTAGAATCATTGAAACATTTATGAAGAAATTACTATACCTATACAATTTGCGTTGTGCGTAAAATAACTGTAATTTTGTCCTGAGTCAGGGTGTTACTTAGTAGGTATTTATTTTATCGACAAATTTGGCCACTAGAGTTGTGAATTTCGAATTAAGTTCATAATTTTTGGAGTCAAAACTGATGATGAACATTTTTCGTACGATTTACATACATAGGTATGATTTACATACACGAACTCCAATCATTACTGTACTGAATATCTGAGTTTGATCATTAATTTTCGCTGATCGACTGTATCATCCTATGTTCTGTTATACTTGTGATTTGTATCTATCAGCACTATCTGTTTAATGCCTTATAAGTATTCATGAAATAATCTCATGCCTATAAGTACTAGTTTCCGTTTTCCTTATCACATATTTGCTGTTGATATAGAATGCCAGACTTGAAATTCTAGTGGATTTTGTTTCCGGTCATTCACAGTCATATTAAGTTGCAAAATCATTTACCTTATCTAAATATAATTTTAACCTTTGTACCTAATATCGTTTGGTTATCTTGAAGAAAACATTACACATAAGGAGAATATTTAGTTCCTCCAGTATACACAGGCCAATGTCTATTCGAATTTATGAATCATTGTGAGGAAACTTTTCAAGGAAATGTTTCAAGGGATTTTTTTGTGTAAGCCAGAACACAGGCCTACGGGTGGCTTAAACACTCTGATTTTGGGTTGTTCTTCAACCATACGATTCAAAAAAGAAGAGTACAAAGTCCATAAATATTTTTTGTCCTTTTGGACTCTGGATTTTAGACCCAACTCATAACGCACCAGAACATCACGTCTTTTGTCACAAACGATTCAAATATTTCGATAACAACTAAAGTAAATAACACGGTAGGTATTTTACTGATTATTTTTGTTTAGCTTAATAAATTCAGTAGGTATCGAACCACCTTGATTTGTATTGTTAACAGTGATTATCGTGGCCGATTTATTGACACGCCCAGATATTTTCAGATTTGTTTTATTGTTTAATGCGACGTCTGATTATGGTTGCTTAGGAATGAGAACTCATTGAGATGTATTGGTTTAAAGTGCCTTAGGTATATGGATAATGTAACTTTGAACTTCATGATATTGTATCTGTCACCTCAAAGTAAAAAGTAGCAAGAATACAATGTGCAATGTACAATACATTATTTTTTCGAGGCCTATGTTGAACTTGCACTGACCAAAACTTCTTAAATTCCTAGACAATGTTATATCGTAATAGTGTTGGACTTCCACAGACCAAAAAACCTAAGACCTAAACAATGTTACCTCGCAATAGAACAGAAATGGAATACATAGGTAACTCCAATTGTACGGAAATAATATGTCATTCCCGTACAATTGAAAGTCTGCCTTCTGACAATTAATTTACTGGACTTCGACGTTTCAGTTCATTACATATTATGAGCAATTCGATAGCATTAGGGCTTGGAGAAATGTAGATAACATACAAGGGATCATTTGTGCATGCTCTATGTGGCTCTTCTTTCCGAACATAATACAGACACAGGCCATTTATAATTTAATTTAGCACTGTAAATTGCAACCCGCTAAAGATTGGCAAACAACACTACATAGTTACAATACTTACAATAGGTTTATTGTATAAGTGTAAACTAATAGTTGTTATATTACTAACACCTTTCGAGTACACACTCGTGTTTAGAACAGTCGGGGAATAAACGTCAGTTACGTCTAAGTGTTCGGGCAAACTGTGTCTGTGTGTAGGTGACTCGGATAATTAGGGGAGAAACATGGAGCAAGACGAGATTGAAATGCAGGTGATTGAGGTATGAATTAATTAAATATATAATAATAATAATAAACCAGCCTATATACGTCCCACTGGTGGGCACAGGCCTCTTCCCATATAGGAGAGGTTTGAGCATTGATCACCACGCTAGCTCACTGTGGATTGGCGATTTCAGATTCCAATAATTGGAATCCAGGTTTCCTCACGATGTTTTCCTTGACCGTTTGTCAGTAGTGTCTTTGAATGATTAAGAAAGAAAATTTAATATTTAATATAATAGTAATTAATTTTCGTCATAAAATCGGTAGGCAGCGTTGTTTCAAAGCATGAAGAATTGCAACGCACTACCATGCACCGACATCAAACGAAGCTGACATAGTTTAGCGGTTCAGGTTTAGTCAGTTCGAGTCTGACATTACCCACTTCCTTCCCCGAGGATTAGGGTGTCAATAAGAATTCCCCGCCTTATCAAAAAAAATAGCACTGTATTGTTGAGTTATTGTTTTCGTGTACGTTATATTTTCGACGTAAAAACTTCAAAAGGTACTTGACTTTAAGGGGAATAATAAGACCGAGGAGTATGGGCTTCTCACCTCAATAATAACATCCCGTTGATCTTCAACACAAAGGATAAGTTACCTATTCAAATTAGAATCCAGAAATATCCAGTGCAACGCATTGTATAAGTTCTTCTCTGGGAAGATTGTAAAGGGATGTCCCTGAGCCTTTCGGCAAACGGCAACCATTGACCAGTACTGTTTATGTTTGGTATCAAATAAGACATGTCATTGAAACAAGTAATTAACTCTACGGTCTGTTTTATTGTTATTTTATTTGTCGTAGAGTCCAAGCGGTTCAATGTACGAGTATGTTTGCACAAGGTTGCAAGTGCATGCCCGGGTAAGTATTAATATGAACATAAATATATTAATATGAACAATAAATATTAATACCAAAGTTATATTTAATTGTCCTTTAGTCTTACATATAATTCTAAGTGGCTAAACCTTTTGATCGATGAACAACGTTGCTTTACTTTATATTATGAAAAGGCTCTTTAATAGCTCTACTTTCCTGTTTCTGCATTTTTTTCCTAGGCTATTGTACCGATACAATATGATGTGCCGAGCACATCCCCCCCCCCCAATCCTTCCACGTTTTTCTAACCTGCGCCACCTCGAACCATTCTTCGCGATGTACGTTCAAATCATCCCGCTACCGTTTTTTGGGTCGGCCTCTGTTTTACAAAATTAAAAATTTTATTTAATTAGCCAAACATGTTCTTAAATCATCACATGATTGAATCACAATTTAATACGCTAATCACTTCCAATCTACTAATATCTGTGCCCGTCAAGTGGCGCTTATCAAAATTAATCATTGTCCGTACATTTTCAAAGCAGTTGATAGCAAGCTATAGTCAGTCTGTGATTGGCGTTAGTGTTCTCACGTGCTGTGTTGTGTTTTGTTTTCTCATTGTTTTGTGATGTTCGTGCTGGATTGTTGACGAATATGGTACGTAAGACCAAAGTTTAAGGTCCATTTTGGTATGACAATGTTGGACTGTAGAATTATTGGTGATAAGTTGATAATAAATCGCTAGATTTTTTTTTGCCACTTAATTTAGGATTGAATGTGGAACAAGAATGTAATGTAAATTAATTTCTTTCAAATATTATATGCTATGGATATGAAACAGAGCTTGTTTTTCTCTCAATTTACAAGTATTAAAAAAAATCAAGGCAGCATTGAAGTACTACATTAAAAGTATTTTAAATCCGTAACATTTTGTAAACTACACTTAGTAAGCTTCAAATATTATTGCAACGATTGCAAAAACGCAAAAACTTGCGATTTACTTAACGTTATTCGCACTGCAGGCATTATTATCTAGTAACCTACCCAATTCCCGGCTTTATGACTTAGCAAGTAAATTTAATAAGAATATCATGTTTTTAAATAATCGTGTTATCAACAAAAATAATTCAATGGAAGGATAATGCCGGTAGTTTCTGTAGCGATACGATATCGACTGATACAAATCTGCTTCTATACGTGTAGTAATTACTTCTAACATTTGTTACTTTGTTATTGTTCATACATTTTTATTGGATGAGCAACACTTTGCAAATTCTAGAAACAAGATTTCCTCTTTATTTAATAACAACTCCCGCATTAAAGAATTTACACCTTGCGGGGGGTTTCACAGACATTAATATGCACAAAAACACCGAGATTCACAACAAGCCTTTGTAGATCGCACAGTCTTCTCCTACACGGGGATTGAACCCGCGACACATCATTGGCATGGTGATCTATACCACTCGGCTATCGTAGCGTAGGCTTTTGAGTTAAGAGAAGAGTATTGTTAATTGCTAAAACCCAGAACAAAAAGGTTGCTCTTCGAATTGTTATTTAAATTTAAATGTAAGATTATTCCATTTTATCCTTGTTTTACTTCTAATGAGAAAAAATATCAGCTCCTGACAGTCTTTCGAGCTGTCTTTACTTTTACCCTCATATCTTGTAAATGGGTGAAAGCTTTAATGAAAAGTATCTAAAACTAGGTAACCTATGAAACTCCTCCGTTTGAGAGCTACGATTCCAATGATAAAGCCACTGACCGACGATGGCGCCAAACTTATAAAAATCATTTATAGATCATAATCTATTGATAGATTATATTATAATCTAAATTTATAAAAGTCTTGATAAATTGGTAGTTAGGTACTTAGAAATGGAAACTACAAATCATCCAAAGCATAAATGAGATCATCAGGTAAAAGAACAGAGCTATTTATAATAGGTATGACAAATGACAAATATCCCAAAGTTCGATAAACTTGGTGTTTTTAGTTGACATAAATATAAACAAGCCACATAGCATTGCTAAAATCAATGAATAGTCAAGAAGCTCGAAATTATATCCATGAAGAATTTTATATTTTTGTTTAATGCGCCGTGATTTGACTTTTACAAGGTAGGGCGACATTACCTATTTCATAATTCAGTGAAACAGTCAAAACTTGCGCTCAGGCTTGATGCATTGATCTCTACCAGAGCAACATCATCTGATGCTATACTCGTACATTTAATACAATCATTTCCATTTCTCAATCAATGTGTTGTAGCCACAAAACACACAGACTTCTTTTCTCATTTAATAAGAACATATCATTTTAAACAATCGTATTATATAAAATAGTAAATACAAATAGGCAGAATAGTAAAAAGTTCTTACTACATTTTCTAAGGGCGACGAAACGTTATCCCGGACCATGGGATCCGTGGTCCTGCAAGTTGGTGCATTGGAACTGCTAGCCCGATATTCCATGCACTCTGGTAGAGCTACCAGTCTGCTTTCATCCCTACACGAGTTCAGAGTACAAGAGGTCGAAGCTGCTGGTGGGAAACAGTGGAATTGGAAGTATTTGAGGGTGAGAATTCTGGATTTATGAGTTTTAATATTTTTATTAATAATAATGATGCAGAATCCGCTGTGGATCGGCTATTAGAATTAAATATAAATAATGGAATAAAATAAAACCACTCCCGACGTGGCATTACACACTTTTTGATCTCAAGCACGCGAATCTATGTGAGATTGATTGATGAATATCATAAGCAATTAGTCGTGTATGATCGGATTGAGTTTTTCCATTCTTGGGAAAATAATTTAAAGTTTTTATATCTTGACATTATCTCCTAGTTATTAAATCTAAGCTACAATTTCAGATGTTTGTGTTGTGATTTCAAAAATATAAACAAGCACATGTGATTTTTTTGTTTGCTAATTACTATTTTGTTTTTAGGATCAATTCGACCAAAATTCGGATTTAGAAGGATTGTATAGAAAATATGACGACAAGTTAAGAGAAACACTCATATTTATTTATATAACATTATTAGTGTTCTTTGCTACTATCCACGTAGTTTTAGTTATCACTAGCACATTTTTAGAGGTATGGCTGTTATATTTTACCTTTATTTAATATGTTGTATTTGAAATTACCTTCCTGAATAAGTGCTTGCTATTTTGGCAAATTACCCAAGGTCAATAGTAATTATTTTCTCACTTACTAGAACCTAATAGAGCAGGTCTGCATCAATACGTACCTATTTCAAGTTGTACTTAATGTAAAAGTGACACTTCTAACGTTAACTTTCGACAAAGCATTTCCAACGAAATGTCATAATTTGTATACAAAACAAAGAGCGCACTACACGGTGTCGAGTGGTATAGCTCTTCTACAACTACAATAATACTTTAAAAGTGTCAGTACGTCTTAAAATGGATTACGATACAACAGCTGTTAATAGAATTACTTGTACCATGCTTGCATATAACACTCGAAGTCTTAACATACGAATGTTTCCAGGAAGTTCAATCAGTATCAACATACTTAACCATGGGCATGTACGTTTTGAGGATAGCGATACCCGTCTTAATACTGTGGAAACCTTTATACAAACCGCTGAAGAAGAAGTGGTTTTGGATGCCTATACTTGTCACGTTTGTCATCACTTTAGACCTTGTTTTTACAGGTAAGACGTTTTTGTAGATGATATGATATTCATATTTCAATTTGTGAAGGATAACCTACTACCACCACCTCATAGATGAATGTAATACCGGATGAGGAAGAAATGTGGCGCACTATGCGGCGTAAAGCAGCGTCTCTCTATCACGATCGCAATATTACTTCATGACAGTGATCGGCCGGCTCGTTTCTAAATTAATCTGGAATTGACAATCCGAGAGTAAGCTAACGTGATGATTAATATTGGTTTTTGCCCTTCATGAGAAACCGCCTTTGCCCAGCTGCAGTGGAGCATATACGTTGAAGTAATATTTTGTTTTCTCTTTACGCTAAAAAAAAATAACATATCAAATAGAGTCATCAGTGTAAAATTAGCACTTGTGTTTCTATTTTAATAACCTCAAATTATTCTTCAAAGTTTTAACAATCACTACACACACACTAAATATGGTAATCCTATTACTGAAATTAATCTTAAAACTGATAATTTATAATGAAATAATCATGGAATTTGCGAATTAATCAAGTATTAAGCGACCTTTGTATAGGTGAAATAATAATAGCACTGGCCAATAAATTCAGCACAGCTGTCGATAGAAAGAACGAGCACGTGCCCGTAGATCCGGGTTTTTAGGCAAGTTATACTCTAACAATATCGATAAAGCGATTCCATAGCGCTAGCGTTCGGAGAAAAGGAACGAAGCTAGACTCTCCGGTCAGTAAACTGTTAGGCCAAAACGACCTTATAGAATGATGATACAAAAAATAATGATTGATCGTTTGTTCTTTTATCTTTGTACCGATATTTCAAATTACCTTTTCTTGTGCAGATGTCGTTGTTAGCATCTACAGTTCTTACGAAGGATTTGCTCTGCGGCCAGCTTACGCGACTATGGCCCTCCTGTCTACCTACATCTTCCTTCCCATGAGAAACAATTTCCTAGTCATTCTCCTCAGTATCCTGGTCAGTACCATCTACGTCCTAGTCTATGCGTTCTTCACTTACTATCAGGATCCTCAAATCGGTGTTGTGGTAAGCATATTATTATTTTATCAACATTAGGTCTAATGAAATACAAGTACCATTTACTTGTTCTGCATCTGTTTCCATTGTGAATCCAAAACGTTATCATTACAATGCGCTTAGCGGCTTCTCAGAGCCACAACGGCAGTAGTCCTGTTGCCAAAAACGCTTGAATTTATAAAAATGTCAGATTTAAGTCACGTGACTAATCGAAATGTCATTTTAATACATTTGGGCGCTTTTACTAACTCTAGCGACTGTAAAAAAGAAATTGGGCTGCAGGAGCAGGTCTATTGAATTTATATAGACTTTACCATTTCAGGTAGCATCAGACATAATTTATCTGATTGGTGTAAATCTAATGGGTGTATATTTTAGACTGATGAATGAAATTGTTACGAGACGATCCTTCTTGGATAGAAGAGCTTGCGTAGAAAGCACACTCAGACTGAAATTTGTGAAAGACCAAGAGGTAAGTCCATTAAAAAAGATTTTAGTTCCAGCAACACAAAATAAAAGGCTTACTAACATTGTACTTTTTAATTTCAGGAACGTTTGATGACCAGTATCTTACCTGAGCATATAGTATCCAAAGTTCGACACGATATTAGAAACATGTTTTTGGGTCTAGACACGCAACCCTTAAGTCAAAGCATGAAACCATTCAAGTTAGTTACTTTTTACTCTTTAAGAAATAACTGTCTAATTCTGTTAGTGAAGATCCATATAATAATATTGTGTTTTGTCTAAATAAAATCTTCTCTTATCTAATAAAGTAGATATATCTATTATTATTTCTTTTTTAACCACACAGATTTCCATCAAGACATGTAATTATTTTTTGATATTTGTTGTGTTGTTATTGTGCCTAAAATTACATCAAGCGAAGATTTGCTTTCTGATATTATGAAAATTTACTCCAATGACTGCTAATACAGCTATCGGTCGTTTACAGCCAGCTTTACGTAGAAGAGCATGACAATGTGAGTATATTGTATGCGGATGTTGTGAACTACACGATGATATCGACTACTCTGTCTCCAATGAGGATGGTGGAACTACTGAATGAGCTGTTCGGAAGATTTGATGAAGCTTCTGAGGTATGACTGTTTTATTCAGATCTCTTTTTGTTTTATTGTTTGAAGGAACTTATGTTAAGTACCTAGAACACGAACTGAAATGATTCAGAATGGGTGGATAAATATTAACAATTATGAATATTCAATTATTTTAATTTAAAAATTCAAACAATTCAACATCGATTAATATAACAATTCTATACTATAAATGCTAACTATCAAGCTTAAACAAATTTAAAAACTTATCATTCCAGAAAACATAATATTAAGCCATTTGTAGGCTACACCTTGGGAGACGCCTATTTTGCTGGTGATGTTAATGACGGAAATATGCCTTACACTTGTGAAATAATTTTCAGGAACACGACGTATTAAGAATAAAATTCCTGGGTGACTGCTACTACTGCGTCAGTGGAATACCAAAGCCAACTCAACAGCACGCTAAGAACTGTGTCGATCTTGGTCTTGAGATGATTCATATTATTAAAGATGTCAGGTACATTATTATTATTCACTATTTCACTAATATTATCATTAAATTCTGCAGTAGCTTCAGCACTAGCTATGTTTACTAATAAACTGATAAAACTAGTTTCATGTGCTACAGTTATGTCTGTGATATGCTCAATGTTTTTCTTTTCAATAAGTTCCTTGTCAGTTATTTTATTTGTTTACTTATCTAGTAGGTCGTTGAAGATATAAGTAATACTATCTTTACCAGTCTTATTAGGTACAATAAAAATAAAGAATATTATAGCTACATGCTTACGAATTATCTTATCCACGATTATTCAAGCTAAGAGAATGTTGGAGACCAGTGCAGCTGAGCTCAAAAGCAGACATGATTAAAAAAGATGTGATTATAGCGATAAAATGTGAATTATAAATTATCTATATTTGGGAGATACCCATTGATTATATTACGTAAATGAATACACGTCGATATACTAAAACACTAGCGTCGTCAAACCTTCATGAGGTCAACGGCATTTTCTTAATGATTTAGTTTTATAAAAACAACTAGATACGGATTCCTTTTATAAACCCAATAATGAACATGCAATGATATATTTCGTAATAGTCGGGGTAAATTTTTTATTATACTTTGTGGCGTCATAAGTCCGTACAAGTATTTTTGACTAAGTACCTACTTCAGAGATTTTTTTTTTCGTAGCTAATAACTGTATCATCATCAGCCTATTGTAGTCCACTGCTGGACATCGGTCTCTCCCAATAACCTATAGTTCTCAAAATTGCTTTGTTCTATTTACAGAGAAAAACGTTCGTTGAACATTGACATGAGGATAGGCGTACACTCTGGGAAAATCCTCAGCGGATTGATCGGTATCAGAAAATGGCAATATGACATTTGGTCCAAAGATGTTACGATAGCCAACAAAATGGAATCGACTGGGAAGGCTGGGTGAGTTAAAACTTACGTAACAATTAAACTTAGTGTTAAATTCAGGGTTTTAAGTTGTTTTTGCTATCTTTGGTCTGTATTTTACTGCTTTTTAAACGACTCCCGCTCTAAGAAATTTATTTTTTGTGTCAAGAGGGGGTTTTACAAACATTCATTTCACATGCACAGAGAAAAAAATGCTCAGAACAAGTATTTGTGGATCGCACAAATCGCGGGGATCGGACCCGCGACAAGTCGCGCACAGTGGTAATTGGCGTGCTGACCTATACCACTCGGCTATCCGTGCAGTCAAAGTATAAAATTTTAAATCATTTGTTTAGCGATAACCGAAAACCAACTTGGACTCCAAAGGATTGAAAAACACTAATTGTTCTGTTTCATGCCCCAAATTAAGTAAATAGATCCGCAACAAGATTGAACGAAAATTATAAACATTAAAATGTTCTAGCAATATTTTACTCGTGTAATATCAGAGATAAGAATTCGTTAATTGACTGATAAATTACAATGATATGCATAATAACATTGTAATGTAATTATTTTCAGGAAAGTCCACGTTACTAAACAAACACTGGAATTGCTTCTTGATTATGCTAGAGAGTATATTATAGAGCCAAACTTTGAATCTCAAAACAACGCATTTATTATGAAGAATAAATTGGAGACGTATTTAATATCAAGGCCTTCACGGGTAAATATTATTTCATTAACAGCGACCCGCCCCTTCTTCGCACGCGTGATATACTGATGAATCTATACTAATATTATAAAGCTGAAGAGTTTGTTTGTTTGTTTGTTTGTTTGAACGCGCTAATCTCAGGAACTACTGGGTCGAATCGAAAAATTATTTTTGTGTTGAATAGATCATTTATCGAGGAAGGCTTTAGGCTATATAACATCACGTTGCCACTATCAGGAGCGAAGAAATAATGGAAAATGTGAAAAAAAAACGGGGAAAATTATTCATCTTTGAGGGCTTCCGTTGCGTGCGCTGCGAAAACGGTTCGAGATACTAAAAATATATGTAGAAAAGAATTATTCCTATTGAAATGATCTAAAAAAATGTCCAGGACAGTATATGTCTATCTTTTAAGATTAACTCACTAGAACCGTTTCTATGGTAATCAAATTAGGTCGAAATTAATGCATTTGTTAAGAGTTGTATCAACGTATCAGGTTGTGGAGAAAATCAATATGTACTTCTGCCACAAGAAAATAAAACTAAAAATATAATTTACACAGAATAGGTACTTTAAAATAATTATGTTCTTTTAAAAAATTAAAAACTAAATTGTCTAAAATAATAACAGAAAATGACGAGGTCAAAGTCGTGGGTAACAGCTATAATTTATAAAGCTAAGGAGGTTGTCCGCAAAAATAAATGATGCCCAAAATAATTATTCCACGCGGACGAAGTCGCGGGCACAGCTAGTTATACATATACTTGAAACCTTTCTCTTGAAACATTATATCTATAAAACCGCTTCAAAATCCATGCGTAGTTTTAAAAATCAGTTTTATACTATGTATTGATAGTAGACATAATCCTACTAATATTATAAACGCGAAAGTTTGTAAGTATGGATGTATGGATGTTTGTTACTCTTTCAAGCTCAAATTTGATGAAATTTGGTATGGAGTTAACTGACACCCTAGATTAACACATAGGCTACTTTTTAACCGACTGCGTCAGAGAGGGGTTATGCTTTTGCAGCTATAACTGATATTCACGCGGACGACGTTGCGGGCAACAGCTAGTTATAAATAAGTTAAAAAATATACTAACACCTACTCAAGATCAATTGTTTCATTTGCGCTTATTACATAGCGTTGTTAAAGTGTGATGGCGCACTACAATAAGCGTTAACTAACGCTAACTGTTTGTTATACACAATAATTTTTCTTACATTTTCTTCCAGAATATAGAATACAAACCTTTTCGGAGAGCTTCAGTAGGCTTCAACAAAATCATAAAAGCGAACACATCGGCTAGAGTAAGTGCGATTATTTACTTTACGTTTAAAATATTAGGCAAAAATAATTTGCTCTTATGTGTTTCTAGTAGCGATCGGAAAATAGACAGTCGAATAATTTTCGAAGAACCACAACGTTTATGGACGAAAATCTGGTAGAATACCAACAAATGCTGAAGGCTGCCGACGCGCAAATGGCAAAGGAAATTGAGGACATGACTAATGGCAAGTAAGTTATATAAAGAAAGAAGAAATTAAATCTTCAGCAAGCACACTTTTGATGAGCCCATAAATCAGGATTGTAGCCAACATAGACCCAAGACACTGCCGCGCTGCTACATGTGGTGTCCACAGCACCGTCTCATATCCACACTGGCAAGAGTCCTTTTCTTGGTTTCCGAAGTAAAACTCTAATGACTTCAACCCACGCCGAGGGCTCGGCGTAAGGATATATCGAATTCACACCGACCAAAAACACCCCAAGCCCCTTCTATTGGCAAGAGTCCTGCTTTAATAGCTCAAAAGTGGAAGCACTAACCATGGGTATTATATTATTATTACCATTGAACAAACAACTAAAGAAATTATAACATTACAGGGAACATTTCCGAAACGAGTCCAAACTCAACCGATTTACGTTGATGTACAGAAACTCGCAAATGGAGAAATCTTTCTTGTTGCTGCCTGATCCGTTATTCAAGTATTATATTACTTGCTGCCTCATCATTCTCACCCTTATGTTACTTATTAATGGTCTTACGACAAACTGGTAAGTTGCATCCGTTATATAACTATCCTGTCGTCGATCATTATTAGAAAAGTGTTTATTCCAATCATACAGCAATAGTAAGATTTTGTCATCCTAGTTCCAAAGATATGCAAAAAAAATCAGAATTTGTTACTTTATTATTTTGATTGTTTAAGGTTTTCAGGCTTTAAATGGTACACCTGGGTGTTATTAGGTGGGCTCTTGGCGGTGCTAATCCTGTTGCAACCTTTTACATGGTTTCAATTCCTCTGGACCACTTATAAAGGCGTCGAAGAACCTCGGAATCCACTCCTGAGAAAGATATACGACATATCCGCTCTAGTTATGAAATCAGCGAAGATTAGGACTGGGATTTACTTATTAATAAGTATTGCACTAGCTGTTACCTCCGTTGTGAATGTTTACTCCTGCAAAGAAGTCGAAGTTGAATCATCTGAATCTGTTCTTTCGAACTGCATATCGCCGTGGGTAATCTCATTTTCTAAATCTCTTTCATATCGAAATTTCTCATAGATGAAGACTGACACTGCCGTTTCTTTCAGCATGTTTCTCAATGTTGGGGCTTAGCCTTGCTCCTAAATTTTTTGTTCAGTCGAGTATTTTTCATCTTCAAATGGTTCGTGGCAGGCTTTATGACAGTATTTTACCTGTGGATCTTATGGGAACTAAAAAGTTCATGGTTTGCTGAGGATGTGTCTTGGAATGTTGGTGTAGATCCAAGAATGTCACACACTTTAGCAGTTATAGTTATAACAGTTACTCTGTATTGGATCGATAGAACGACAGAGTACAGAAATAGGCTGGATAATTTGTGGCAACTGCAATTGAGTGAAGAGCAAAAGGAGGCCGAGACTATGCTGAAAGTTAATAACATGCTTTTAGAAAACATACTACCAGCTCATGTTGGTAAGTTACGTAATTTTTCATACTTCACTTAAAATACTTAGTCCTATTTTTGTTGATGGTTTTCCAAGAATTTTTTATCATTGTTTACAGTGCAAGTGTACCTAAACTTGAACAGATCTATAGATGAACTTTATTACGAGAAGTACGACAACGTGGCAGTAATGTTCGCATCTTTAACTGAATACAAACTGGGAATGGAAGGTGACGCTGACATGAGTGACAAATTGCTTTTAAGCATTCTGGACGAAATCATATCAGATTTTGATAGAGTGAGTATCTTGCTTATTGATCTAATTTTCAACGTAGCTTATATATGCATACAATTTTATTTGTTTTCCTTATTTTGTTCGTTTTGCATTTCAGCTGTTATTAACAGGAACTTCAGAACATAAAGTGGAAAAGATAAAAATGGCTGGCTGGACTTACATGGCTGCTTGTGGCTTAGACCCAAATAGGCGAGAGTCTTTGGACTCAATGTACCCAAAAACTGAATATAACAGCCCATACAACAAGGCCGTGGTACTGACTATGGTGGAGTTTGCCGCGGCCATGATGATGCAACTACAAACCTTCAACAGAGGCTCATTTCAAAGTTTTGAAGGATTGAATTTGCGAATTGGTAAGTGGAGAATAAATCAAAATCAAAAGTCATTTATTCAAATTAGGCTACAATGTAGCACTTTTTGTACGTGAATGTTCATAAATTATAGACAGTACTCAATCGCTCACCCTTCACCGCTTCCTGTGCTTTCGCTACGGGAGAAGAAACTGTTTCTTTTGCCCTTGTCACTCTATTCTTCTCGTTAGTCTAGTGAACAATTGTTTTGTTTTGTACAAGCACATAAATTTGGCCTTTCAACAAAAAAAACCATAGAAAGTATAAATCAGAATGTTTCTAGGCATTTCCAATGGAGAAGTCGCGGCTGGTGTCGTGGGGTCACAGAAACCATTATATGACATTTGGGGGCACGCAGTTAACATGGCTTCCAGAATGGACTCTACTGGAGAATCTGGTAAAATTCAAGTAAGTCTTATTATCACAATCAATATATTGAGGAAGCGATACGATAATTTTATATTCAGTTTGTACTCAATAATCAGAAATCGTAAAAGTGAATCACTTATTTCCAGTATCGGATATTTTTAAATTTCAGTAGCAAGAAAAAAGTAATCAATTTGATTTGTCTGTTAAAAATCTCGATGTGAAACATTTCTTATAATTACTTAACAATATCTTATCTTGTTACAAGAGTTTGTTTTTATTCTGGAAACTACTCATGAGGAAAATCATCAAGATAATCTAAAAACCAAACATTATCTTACAGGTAACAGAGAATACGGCAAAGATTTTGGACGAATGCGACATCCTAACTACATGCCGAGGCGAAACATTTGTCAAAGGGGCTGGGTACATCAAAACATACTTAGTTCCTCTGGACGAAAGGTTTAACCTCATCAGAAAGGAAAACAGCATGGAGTTCTACAGTACAGACGACAGATTCCAAGCCAACAACATAAGGCCCAGCACTTACAGCGATATTTCTTTCGACAGAGAAAGTTCAACCAGTTTTGGATACGGATATGGTATTAGGAAAATGTCTATGAATAGCGAAGATACTGAAAATAGTTTTAGTGTAGCAGACAATAGAAGTGTTACTCCAGTAGATGATGATAGTAGTTTTTCGTCTGAAATTAAAGACACACGTTGCTGACATTTATTTAATTCCTAGTATAGTTTAGTTAAGTTAGGATACTTAAAATTCTCCGTCTTTGAACTGATAATAATCGCCGTATTGAAAGCCTAAATAATATTACGTTTCATTATCGTAGTCACGAAAAGAAAACTACAAATATATGAATGAAAATGACTGAATTTTCTTTTCGGTAAGTGACGGAAATTTTTATTTTTAAGTTTAAATACATTTGCAATATTCGCTCAGCGTTAGGGCGCAAAAAAACAACGGTCCCTGATCAAGTAACATATCTCTAATTGTTATGTAGTGTAAATAGATAACGCCAAGAAATACCCTACTTACATAGAGTAATTAAGTTTTATTTTCATGTCTTCAAGGTTTTTTTTAATAACCGTTGTAGAAATGAAGTTATTGTACCAATGAGGATATTATCAATGCACCAAACAATCTCCCTTGTCAAAAGATCTATAGTCCAACAAATCTAAGAAGTACCGTTTGACGTTTCATCATTTTCAAACCGAAACAACTTTGTTCATGCGTACAATACTCAGTTTCGACAACCTTTATCATAAAACCATGAATATAGAAAGATTTTATTATTGTATCTAAAAATTTACAATTTTTAATATCCTAATTTAATTGAAAACTTTCAAACAAAGCAAAATAATACATATTTACATAGTAAATAATTTTTAATAGTTCTATTTTTAACCTCATTGCAAAGTCACGTAGTTAGGTCACTGCTTGTAGTGTTGTGACTCTTCAGATACACTTGTATGCGAAATAATCGATTACATATACGAAAAATCGAATGTATTACTTTTAAATTATTAATTGACGACACGTTACTGCGCGACCGCATTATGAACTTAATACATAGGTACCCTAAAATAAATTACGACTTCGACAGAGACGTACACTTTGATGATTTCGTAGATAATCAACTATTCATTAATTTAAATGACGATGATGACGAAGACGATGACGATTCTAGTACTAGTAGTGTATAAATAAAATATCCTAAACATTACTTTTATTTCATATTATGACAATTGATCTCTTAAAATTCTGATATTATAGTAATCGATCTAATAAAAATCGGATATTATAGTAATCGATTTTTTTACTCCCAACCCTATTATCCTATTTGTCATAACTGTCAAACGGTACTTCTTAGATTTGTTGGACTATAAATACAGTCTTTTTTATAATAGACAGGAACTTTACTTTTCACAGATTAGGATTATTTTTAAAGTAGGTAGTATATTTTTAGAGATTTTAAAATTAAAAATAGTTTGATAAATTATAATAAACACATTTTTATTATGTAGAAAACAATAGTTAGCTACTTAGTATAATATCATCATTATCTATAAACTGATAACTTAATTTGTACCTGGACAGGCATTTTTCTATTTAAGACAATAGAGTTAAATGATTTTGCAGCCACCGTCTTAAAAATTACCTCATTAATATATACGTAGATATCATAATTTAAAAAGCTTTTTGAATTATCATTTCCCAAATAAATGAAATATTACCACAGAAAAGAAAATATTTTGAGTTTTATTTTTCAAATCCCTAAAAGACATGATAGGTAACTTTTAAAAACGTTATGTATTTGAATACTTTGAAAGTAATAGGTATGCATAACGACTAAATATCATTGAAGTGGTGAATCCCCACAAGTGACAGAGGTCGCCAACTATTGGTTGCATGATTAAATTAGTCATTTTATTACGCTATTCTATATAGATAACGTGGATTAGATTTTCAAGTTTGCTAATGACACATTTCTGTCAAGGGCATTAGTGAAATTGTTGATAAGGTAAGCATTATTGTAGCAATACTTATGATTAAGTATTATGGCCATAAATATGGGTGTGTTCAAGGATTAATAAAACATTTAATAGGCCAATTCATTTCCATACTTCCTAGTAATCTGTTTCTGTCCTTATTTTAATTTGCAACTCTTCTTATCTTTATTTAGACCAAGAGTTGCATTTATGTGTTTAAGAGAATCTGAATTCACATGATTTTAACAACATTTTACGCGATCAAGAGCTCCTATTTCCTGTGTCAGATTGTCAAAGAATATATCACATACCACAAAAAACGACTTACGTATTATATGAGAATAAACATGAATCCCGTGCAGGGATCCAAACTACAGAATACAAATTGTAACTGACTTTTACTACATTTGCGAGATTGAAAAAGAAAACTACAATGTTTTCGATATTTTTTTTTATATAATTATTGTATACCTACCAAAGAAAATGTTATACTCCTCTGAAACAAAACAGTGCAGATTAGCACTGTGGGGCTTCGTTCTAGAGCCCGCAAGCTATCTACTTAGCGTCCGCCCGCCCCAGTGTCCACCCACCGGTTCATGGATACCTCAACATTACTTAAAATCAAGACGTGTTTCATTTGAATTCGAATAAAAATTTGGGGATACTAATTTCCAGTCACCCTTGGTAAGTAGCCTTTATTTTTATGCACGAATTAATTGTATTTTGATATCAAAATATTGAAGTTTGCGTTTGCTTATTCTTGTTATGCAATCAAAATCAATTAACAAAGAAATTTTGACTACACCTTGCAAGTCAAGGACGAATTTGGAAACGTTTTTTGAAATATTCTTCTCAGGACAGTATTAAACCTTTAAAATACTCTTTTCAGCCAAATCATGGATAACATGGATATGCCCGAAGAGCCAGCCTGCCAATTGCGGCGACGAAAGACATCTGGGAATCCTAACCTGCCATTGAGCCTGGATGTTGAGTATCTGGTCAGCGAAGGGGATCCTGACCAGGGGACTCCATCCCCTAGCCATATAAAGCGCTTAGCTCATACCAAACAGAAGTCTTCGTCTTCTGCACTCCTTGACTATAAGAATAAGCAGCAGTCTTTTGATATTCAGGTGAGGTTTTTAAATACTCGATAGCTGTTTCATGTCTAGGAGATTGATAGATTTGATTTTACAACTAACTGTTCTGATATTTTTAAAGTACGATATCTAGTAACAAAGGCTGGAACGGTAAATCCCTGGACACGGAGAGATCGGGAAAAACAGTGGAAAGGAGTTCCCTGTACGGGTTCAGAAACAAAAGGGGCTAGAAATAAAAGCTAGTAACGTTTTCGATACATTTTTGTACAGCTTTTTATCAGGTGTACAATGGCTTCATACTCATATCCGATGCATGTTCTGATATATTTCGAACTTTCGACCTATATTCAACTTTGAAGTAAAAGATTTTCAATGTGCTTGCAGGTTGAAGAGTGTGAAGAGGAAGAAATAATAATAGAAAGCGAGGAAGAAGATGATGAGGGTGAGGCTGATCGCTCCGTCACGCCAACACCTATACAGGACTTCGCAGCTAATGTCGTTTACACTGAAGGTAAGGGATTTTTTTGTCTTATAATATTCGAACATCCCAAGTGTTAGAATGGGGAAAAAAGTGATTCTATTCCTAGTTTACTTTTGCAAATCCATACTAATGAGTTAATGCTTTTTTCGTCGATTAAAACAGAAGGTGGTGTGTGAGAATTTTTGATGCATAAATTAAACAATCTATCCGAAACATGGTTCTAAACAATTATAATTATTAGGCAATCCTCTCTTTTTTCATAAATTGTTATTACTACTAAAGATACCAAAAGTGTGTGATACCAAAAGATTCAATGTGATGCAAAAGAACGTTTCGTTAATCTTCAGTTATCCAGCTCAAAACAGGTCTCAAATCTAAGTTTATAATCAAGAATAAGGTGCCAAAAAGGCTAGAATTTGTCCCACAATACAGGTTACGGCCGATTTCTGGGAAGGTCATGATCCAACTAATTGAATTTGAATGTTACACAAGGGTAAGCTGCTGTAATCCTATTACTCAATGCTTTGTTATTCATAGATATTGAAAAGGCACGTCTTTGTATTAGTCATTATAATGTTCCTGACGTAGGTATATCTTTAATTAAAAAACTAAAAATAAGGTGTAGTTTTTTTATATAAAGGATGTCCTGCCAAAAGTCTTGGACGGATTCTGAACCGTAATTATTTCTTATCTGTACTTTACTTTTCTTCATTTCGATCTTCATTTTGTTTGTGAATTCGCATGTCTTGGGTTGGTCGTTTTTTTGTTTGGGATAATTATTATCTTGTAATTAATTCTACGCTTTAGGATGTTATCTCGACTTTAGTAAAGTAGAGGCTAAAAAATGCATCGAATTTTACCAAAAGGCCCTTTTAAACACATCTTTTTAGAAAGACACCTTTATTCAATAGTAGAAAGCAACATACAGAAAATTAGTGCAAGCATTTATGAATGTCCCTTTTTTTCTGTTCCCAGTGCAAGCATTTATGTATGTCCCTTTTTTTCTGTTCCCAGGTCCCCAAGTCGCAGATTTCTTAAGGGTTAAAGCTGTGGAGAACGATTGCTACACGGATGTATCTGACGCCGATACGGACGAAGAAAACGAGTAAACTAAACGTAGACAAATATAGAACAAATACTCAATGTTATATAAAAAGTTATCAAAAGTATGTATTATATGAAAACGCGTTGAAAATATACAAGTAAATGCTTTATTATTTTAATTTTGTTATTATTTTTGTGCTAATGGCCAGCATTTTTTTCTTTTTTAGCATTTGACAGCAAAAAGGTTGTGTAATTTTTTTTACCTATATTTTTGGGAGACTGGTTATATCAGTAACTAAAACGAAAAAAAATATTTTTTATGATTTTTATTGCACATCAAAAATCATTCGTGATTTCTACAATTCCATATTTATACACTACTATTATAAAAACAATACAATAAATTTACATTTTGCATTTTTGGGGGTCCAGTAACCTGTACTTCTATATAATTTATATAAAATATACGTAAGTGATTAACAAATACGTTTATAAGGCTGCCATTAAACATGAGATGAGATGAAAATATAATCAACCTCTAGTAAGTTACTTTACTATACTAAACGACAACGCGATAGAACGTTTTCTCAATATCCGATACGATATCGGTATCGAACCGATTACGGCCAGAGTAAACGTATGAAATATGAAACTTCGATATTGAGTCGGACAATATGAAAGACAGACGCATATTTCATACATTAAACTTCTTTCGATATCGTATCATCTTCTACCGATATCGGATTTAAACATGAAAACGTACTAAGGTATTTTAACGCCATCGATAGATTGCTGTCGTTCAGAGTTTCATAGAACAGGAGAGAAGTCAATATTTATATTTGAAGCACAAAACCATAAACCCATGTATAGTTTGTTTATATTTTCATCTTGTCTCGTTAGCCTAACATTACATGGCTGCAATTGAGGTTAATAGATTAAAATACATAGAATTTCAAACAGTCAACACAAAAATCGCAGAGAAATATGATGGACTAGTAAAATAACATATTTATGTGAACGAATGGAGACTCCATAGTAGTAACGTCTGTTTCTAAATATTTTTAAACGGATTTAAATGTCTTTTTCATCACATAATAGTGTCAATCTAAAATCGTATTTATATGTTTTACAATAAGGTTTAGTTTCAAATTCATTCGATTTCAATACATAAATTATTATTTAAGTACAAGATATTGAAACTACTTGATTATAATTAGAATAGTATTCAGAGATACAGACAGACAAGTTAAATGGTTTGATAATACAAACGGGACAAGTTACTTTATCTCCCTGTATTAAACATCACAGTTCTGCGCACTTATCAGCTTTTAAAGCAGGACTTTTGCCAAAGGAAAAAGTACTTCAAAGTCGTGGAATATTTATAAAGGATAGCTAGAATCACGCAGAGCATGCAAAAATCTCTTGACTCTGGCTTAGGCAGTAGAAGGGGCCCGGGGTGTTTTTAGTGGGTGTAAGTCCTACCTTTCCCCACGCTGTGCTCTTATTGTGTGTTGAAGATATTAGTTTTTACACCCAGACAAAAAAAGACTATTATCGAAAGCGCGCTTAGCGCCATCTATCTTTCATACATGAAACATTCCTGCTTTAAAAGCTACAGTACAGGCACTGATAATGATTCTATAAGGTCTTGAGTCATTGATACATTGAATATTAATTTCTTATACTAATTTGATAATTGGGAAATTCCTATGTACTGAGAAGTCGAATTCTGGCGGGACAGTCGAGTCCCTCTTGTGTCCTCCTGCCAATAGTTTTAATACTACGAAGTTTGTTTTTACTACCTTTAGAAGATCTGTTACCTGTAAATTAAAGAATATAAATTAGCTAAGTCGTTTTTTAACCAGAAATACTTACTTGATTTCTCATCTAATAAACATAATTAAAATAATCATATTGCGTATTTTAACAAGTGATTCAAATAACTAGATTTTAGCTTTGGCAAAAGCGTCCTTGTTGCCCACTAATTTTCTTAGTAAATTTTCGATATTTTGCCACTGAAGTATTAGGTAAGTCACACTCATTAAGTCATAGTCATTTAAAGCAATCACGTACATTACATGGTGTTACAAAATAAATAAGGTACATACATGGCCTTGCTAGGGCACATCAATAATGACCATTACTACCTATCCGTTGCAGGTCGTGATTCGAAGATTTAGAAAACTTCTCATATAAACTAGATTGAAACGTGTGAAAACTATACTTACTTCCTGATCAGGCGTTGTGATTGTTTCAAGCAATGTGCGTGCCTGCTGGAAATGTTTGCACCCACCGAGATACAGTATCACAGGGTTCTCGTATCTACAATTTATAGAAAAAAATATTAGTAACAACATAGGTACATCGACAATAAATATTTGATGTATCAATTTTTTGGGAGATTTTATTGTATCATTAATTGAAATTGCAAACCTTTAGTGTTATCAGACTTAATAAATATTTTTTCATCAATAAACATGCTATTTAACATTTAAGTTTATAAAATTATTGCTATTAATCGTCCATAGTGTGTCATTCCTTTTTAATGACCTAATTATTTTACCACATTCAACCAGGAATAATTAAAATCATACAAAAATGAATCTTATCACTATTCATTTACAGTTAAATTTATCATATCTAGTAGTACACTTACTGTAGCGGCTGTGTCATCTCGCAAAACTCATGGTAGTGTACTTGCGGCGGTGTGAGTACCGACAGCGGCGCGAAGCGGTGCTTGTAGCGAACCGCCTCGTTGTCGAACTCTGATTCCGGCTGCGGGATCTTACCTTGGAGCTTGAAGGCTACGAGAGCCTGGGAACACAAAAATATTTACTTATAACCAACACTTACACTATTTTTACAGGTGCAACCCAATAACAGTGAATCCAATATAATATTACACTTATATACTATAACTAATTACATAAAGTGATGTATTTAGTATGTAGTCCTATTGTAGAAATGTGACGACTATGCCAAGCTGTAGGTTAGATATCTTCATTCATTCTATACAGATTTACATTGGACAACTTTTGTCTGTTGTTGTGAGTATTTGTGAGAGCTTCTAATACGAGTGTATAAGACAGAAAAAATGAGATGATGAAGGAAATTATTCAAGTTTGGGTCAGTATACATTCTTGTTGGTTTAATTTAATGCACTAGAATTGAAATCGGGATTTTGAAATTTAAATCCAAAAAATCTATATTCAATTAATATTTTCCCGTCTAAATTCGATGTGGGTGAACTTAGCAGATCAAAGTCCAGCAGATCAAAAAAAAAGAGAGTTCTAGTCGCATGCAGCTGAGTTCTATAGTTCCTGATAGTTTTTAAAAATATTTCTGCTGTTTTTACCCCAAAAAATTAAATTGATGAAATGCTCTGCTAACTTCCCGTAGCAGATCAATTTGCAGCAGATCAAAAAAAAAGTGTGTTCCTTTCGCATGCAGGTAAGTTCTATAGTTCTTGATAGTTTTCAAAAATAGTTCGGACGTTTTTGTCCCAAAAAAGACAATTAAAAAATGGTCTGCCAACTTCCCGTAGCAGATCGAAAACTCGAAAACATCATTTTCATTGCCTTATAATATATTCCCACAGCCTAGAACTCTTTTGTTTTAGACAGAACTATAGCAGAACTGCAATGCTCAATTCGATTCGAGTCCAGAACTCACGTCCCAGTGCCAGCAGAGCATGTGAGAATGTTTAAAAACTCAAAAAATATCATTTTTATCACTTGTGAAATTGCTCACAGGCTAGAACTCTTTTGTTTTAGACAGAACTATAGCAGAACTGCAATGCACAATTCGATTCGAGTCCAGAACTCACGTCCTGGTGCCAGCAGAGCATGTGCGAAAACTTGTAAACTCGAAAAGTATCATTTTTATCATTTGTAAAACTGCTCACAGGCTACAACTCTTTCGTTTTAGACAGAACTATAGCAGAACTGCAATGCACAATTCGATTCGAGTCCAGAACTCACGTCCCAGTGCCAGCAGAGCATGTGAGAATGTTTAAAAACTATAAAAATATCATTTTTATCACTTGTAAAATTGCTCACAGGCTAGAACTCTTTTGCGATCCGCCCACATCTGTCACAGTGGGCGAAGAGGCGGTACGGAAAACTGTCGTACCGCCTCACGCAGGTGTTGATCAGACACGGGGCCTTCGGGTACTACTTGTACCGGGTGGCCCGCAGAGAGGCCACCACAGCGTGTCACCAGTGCGGTGATCCTGACGACACCGCACTGCACACGCTGGCCCTGTGTCCGGCCTTCGACGGGCCTCGCGCCGTCCTAGTGTCTGCGCTGGGCGGAGTAGACGTCTCCGCGCTGCCGGCTGTTGTCGCAGCCGCGCTCAGCAGCCGCGCAGCGTGGGACACACTGGTCTCCTTCTGCGAGACCGTTATGTCTGCAGGCCGCAGAGTGCGTCCGGGAAAACGATCCGGACGCGCCCCAAATACGCCGTCGTCGGGTGGGGCGGCGAAGGGCCACTCATGAGCGCGCCCTCCTGCCCTAACCAGGGTCCGGGCGGTGGCACGGGGGTGCCACCGTCTGTAGTAGAAGATCCACGACGGGGGGCCACATTCGATGCTATGGGTGTGGTCCCAGTATCAGGCGAGGAGGCCGACGCCCTTTACACGTCGGTCTCCAACATATTTTGCCGCTGGGCGAAAAACGAGGCCAGCGGAAGCCCGCGGTCGGTGCATGAAGTAATGCTATGCGCTGCCATGCAGTGACACTAAAACGCGAATGACGTAGCACAGCGGTTCAGGTTTAGTCAGTAAGAGTCTGACACTACCCGCGGCTCCCCCCGGGGTCGCGGGTGTCCATGAGGATTCCCCAGGAAAAAACAAATAGTTTGGTTAAGTTAGGTTTGGTTTTTAGTTAGGTTAGGTTTGGTTTTTAGTTAGGTTAGGTTAGGTTTGGTTTTTAGTTAGGTTAGGTTAGGTTTGGTTTTCAGTTAGGTTAGGTTAGGTTCGGTTTTTAGTTAGGTTAGGTTAGGTTTGGTTTTTTTAGTTAGGTTAGGTTAGGTTTGGTTTTTAGTTAGGTTAGGTTAGGTTTGGTTTTTAGTTAGGTTAGGTTAGGTTTGGTTTTCAGTTAGGTTAGGTTAGGTTCGGTTTTTAGTTAGGTTAGGTTAGGTTTGGTTTTTTTAGTTAGGTTAGGTTAGGTTTGGTTTTTAGTTGGGGTGCTGATGTGCTGAGAGACCTCCCCGTGGTGCACCCTGGGCAACGGTTCCTGTTATTATGTCAGGGCCGGCTAACATCTCGCACGGAGGAAGACAACCTCCTTAAAAAATTACTAGGTGGGGCCCTACCCTAGTGGGCCGGCGACTGCGGTCGCGGGTGTGCCCGGCCAGTGTCAACTGCTGGTCGGGCATAGTATACCGTAACCCGGCAAGTAACTGTCGGAACTGGGGCCGCTGCCCTTTTAAGGGCAGGGGCTGCGAGGAAGAAAACCTCTGTAAAAAATTACTAAGGTGGGCCCTTTTGGGCGGCGACTTTTGTCGCGGAGGTGTCCGGCCAGTGTTTACTGCTGGTCGGGCACATCATACCGTAACCCGGCAAGTAACTGTCGGAACGGGGGCCGTTGCCCTTTTAAGGGCGGGGGCTGCGAGGAAGAAAACCTCTGTAAAAAAAATTACTAAGGTGCGCCCTTTTGGGCGGCGACTTTGGTCGCAGAGGCTCCCTCTCCCATATCTCCTCTTTAGAGGAGAGCGGGCAGAAGGGAGCAGGGCGAGTTCGGTTGGCGGCTTTTGCTGACCGGACCGCAGCCCGCCGGCGTCCTGGACGTATTCCGGGTAGCGGCGGCGGGCGGGGGTAGGAAGAGGGCGGCGGGTCTGATGTGCACTCACACTGCCTTCGGACACGGTCTTGTTAAGACCACCGCCGGCCGACCCGTAAGCCGCAGCGAGGGTCAGGGTGGACCTTACGCGGCCCGGGGGCCTTACCTTAACCGGTTGGGTCACGAGGACGGAAAACCTCTATAAAAAACCCCCAATCCTAAGCTTGGTTGCCACGGCGAGAGGATGAATGGCTGGAGGGAGTCCAGTTCCGAGTGGTATCCCCGACGAGGTACCGGTCGCCACCTCGAAGGGTTAAGCTAGACTTTTCCCGGGTACAGGGGGCACTGCCCGGGAACGACGCCTGTATTTCCCCCATAATCGTGGGAACAGATATGGATAATTGTACTTTTCAAAAAACCAAAACTGACGATGATGGAGGACGTGTTACTCGGTCGGGCTCCCAATCGAGTCTCGCTGAGAAGGCGATGTTTAAATCGCCTCGGGTATTGCTGGAGCGCATTGTTGTTCGCGACAGCGATATGGAGTTGGTGGAGTCGGCGTCGTGCCGCTCCCAGTCGCGCGGCAGTTCTGCCGAGCGCAATCAGCGGAAGCGTCGAAAGCGCGACGCCTCCGCTGAAGGAGTATCGGACTGCGAGAGTGTTGTGTCTCTCGCGTCCTCGACGCAGTCTTGTGGCCGTGTCGCTCACGGTCGTTTGGTTGGCGGCGAAGGGCAAGAGAGGGAGAGGCGGGAAGAAAGAGCAGCCGTCCAGGACCTGCTCAGGTCCGGCCTAAACCCCACAGACCCCTCTATGGCCAAAAACCAAATAGAAGGTAGCCTAATGACAATCTTGGAGGTGGCGCGCACCTCCAAGAACATCAAAGGTACCTTTATTAAAAGGCTGAAGGACGCCGTAGAGGTGATCCAGAGCGGAGTCCGGGCTCTAACGAGTCCCGAGGCCATGGAGCGACTAATGGCCGAGAACAGCCGCCTCAGCAACGAGTTGAAGGAGCTCCGGGGCCAAGTTGGGGCTGTACAAAAACAGCTAGCCCCAGCCGCCCTAGACTTCGAGGAGCTGAAGCGATCCATCATGGTATCCGTCGGAACCATGATGGATGCCAAACTGGACTCCCTCAAGGGTCGGCTCCCACCGGAGCCCATCCTGCGTCCGCCATTAGCGGCGGACAGAAGACGCGCGGCAGCGGAGGCATCGGGCGGCGTGCCCAAGCCCGCCGCTCCATCATCGACGTCCTCGGGGCCTGTCAAGAGGCCAGCGGTGGAGAAGCCCACTGCAGGTCAGGCCCCGAAGGCAACGAAGAAGAAGACGGCGACGGCGGCGACGGCGGCAACGACGACGACGACGGCGACGAGGAAGAAGGCGGCGCCAAAATCATCGGCCCCGACAGCCACTCCACAGCCGTCAACTTCGGCTGCACCGACACAAGCGGCGGATGACGGAAGTTGGGCTAAGGTGGTCGGCCGCAAGGCCAAGAGGAAGGCGGCCAAGAAGGCCCAGCCGGTGCCTCAACCGCCGCCGGCGCCTAAGAAGAAGCCGGGCTCCGCGTCGAGGACGCAGAAGAAGAGGGCGCAAAAACAGCGTGCTGCAGCACGCAAAGCCGCCCTCGTCCTGACAATCGACGCGGAGGGCGAGGAGAAGGGCCTCACGTACGCAGAGGTCCTTGCTGATGCGCGACGTGAGGTCGACTTTTCTGCGATGGGGATCGACTTGGCGGTCGACCCCATTCGAATACGGAGGGCGCAAACTGGCGCGCGGGTGCTCGAACTCCCCCGCAGTGTGAGCCACGAGGCGGCGGATCAGATGGCCGAGAAACTCAGGGCCATCTACAAAGGAAGTGTGAGGGTCTCCCGACCAATTAAGTGTGCGGAGCTCCGGGTGTCCAACCTGGATGACTCCGTCACTAAAAAGGAGATCCTCGATGCCGCCGCCCGCCAGGGCAAATGCGCTCCTGGCTCGGTCTCAGTGGGGAAGCTGCGAATCGGCCCTGGAGGCACGTTCACAACTGTTGTGAAGTGCCCCCTAACGGCAGCTCAGCTGTTAGTCACCAGCGCCACCCAAAAGTTCTTGGTGGGCTGGAGCACGGCGCGGGTCGTGCAACTTCAGGCACGACCCATGAAGTGTTTTAGGTGCCTGGTGCTGGGGCATACAAGGCCCGTGTGCGCCTGCCCGACGGACCGCAGCGGACTGTGTTACCGCTGCGGCGAGTCTGGCCACAAGGCGGCAGCCTGTACTGCCCCAGCCAAGTGCGCCATCTGCGCCGAGCTGGGCCGCAACACAGCCCACCAGATGGGAAGCCGGGGATGCGCTCCCCCGGCCCTCACTAAGCGGGTGGCGCCTACAAAGGCACCCAAGCCCGCTGCCGCGAAACCGCAGGCCAAACCCTGCAAGGAGGAGATGATGGAGCATTAATGGACCAAGACCGACCACATCTCCTCCTCCAGGGGAACTTGAACCACTGCGCCGGCGCTCAGGACCTTCTCCTGCAGACGCTGGCGCAGTGGTCCATCGACGTCGCAGTGGTGGCGGAGCCGTATTTTGTTCCCCCGCGATCAAATTGGGCGGGAGACATCAACGGCTCCGTCGCCATCATTGCTGCGACCGGACCCGGTTCCCAGCCCCTACACGTCATCCGTAGGGGCGCCGGGTACGTTGCGACGCACTGGGGCCCGTACGCAATAGCGGGGGCCTACTTCTCCCCGAACAGGGGCCTCGCCGAGTTCGAGTCATTTATGGCCGAGCTAGAGGCCCTTGTTCGTTCGTTAGCGCCGCGTCCGGTGATTGTGCTGGGCGATCTCAACGCCAAGAGCGCGGGGAGGTGTTGGAGGAATGGGCCCTAGGGCTCGACCTGGCCCTGCTCAATAGGGGCCGGGCCCATACGTGCGTGCGTCGCAACGGAGGGTCCATCGTCGACGTGTCGTTCTGCGCCCCATCCATTGCGGGGCGCGTCGCCGATTGGCACGTCGAGGAAGTGGAGACGCTGTCCGACCACAAGTATATTCGGTTCAGCCCACTCTCGACTCCTGGAGGTTCTGGGGCTCAACCAGTTACGAGCCCCGGAACTCCACGATGGGCCCTCAAACAGCTCGACCGAGAGCTGCTGGTCGAGGCGGCCATCATCGCCGATTGGTGTTCACCACCGGCGGGCCGCTCAGTCGACACCGAGGCAGAGAGATTCCGCCGCATACTCACAATAATATGTGACGCGGCGATGCCTCGGGTCAGGAAGCGGCCGAACCGCCGGGCGGTGTACTGGTGGTCGCCGGAGATCACAGCTCTCCGGGAGGCGTGCCTGGCGGCGCAGCGGGTATACACCCACCACCGCTCCAGGCACGCTCGTCGAGGTAGGGACGAGGCAGCGGAGGCCCCCCTTTACAGGGCCTACCGTACGGCGAGGAGCAATCTCCGTGTCGCCATCCTGCAAGCAAAAGCAACAGGGTGGCAGGAGATGCTGGAGGCTCTCGACAGGGATCCGTGGGGGCGACCGTATCTAGCGGCCCGGAACAAGCTCCGGGCCGCGGCGCCCCCGATCACGGAGACCATGGAGCCCCAGCTGCTCCGAACCGTCGTCTCGTCCCTATTCCCAGCAGGGACTGATTTCGTTCCTCCGGTGGTAAGTGCGACACAACCACCGTACGAGCCACCGGAGGAAATCTCGGAAGGAGAATTGAGGGCGTCCATTAACCGCCTTCGCCCGAAGAAGACCGCCCCAGGGCCCGACGGCGTGCCGGCACAAGCGCTGGCACTGGCCCTGGGACCCCTCGAGGACCGTCTGCGGGGTCTGCTCAACTCGTGTTTAGAGTTGGGCAGATTCCCTAAAGTTTGGAAGGGAGGCAGACTGGTCCTCCTCAGAAAGGAGGGGCGTCCGGCAGATTCGCCGTCCGGTTATAGACCGATTGTCTTGCTGGACGAGGCGGGCAAGCTCTTTGAGCGAGTCATTGCTGCCCGCATCGTCCGGCACTTAGACCGGACGGGTCCGAATCTGTCGGACTGTCAATTCGGATTTCGGGCGAGGCGGTCCACATTGGACGCCTTGCAGATGGTGAGGGAGTTCGCCACGGATGCGGCGGCGCGAGGGGGAGTGGCGTTGGCCGTCTCCCTTGACATTGCCAACGCCTTCAACTCGCTGCCGCATCAATGTATAGTAGCGGCGCTCCGATACCATGGGGTGCCGCTCTATCTCCAGCGTGTCGTGGCGGACTACCTCGCCGAACGAAGTGTCTCGTTCGCGGGGCAGAACGGCCTGCAGCGCCATCAAACGGGGCGCGGTGTTCCACAGGGGTCAGTCTTAGGACCCCTCCTGTGGAACATCGGGTACGACTGGGCCCTCAGAGGGGCCCTATACCCCGGCATGCAGGTCGTCTGCTACGCGGACGACACCTTGGTCTTAACCCGGGGGACAGACCCCCGGGAATGCATGCGGATTGCGGCCTGCGGCGTCCAGTTGGTCGTGGGTCGCATCCGCATGCTAGGTTTGGAAGTGGCTCTGGGGAAGACCGAAGCGCTAATGCTGCACGGTCCCCGGAGCCGGCCCCTGCCCGACTCGTGCCTGACAGTGGAGGACACTCAAATCCCGCTGTCGGGCACGATGAAGTATTTAGGTTTGGTCCTCGACGGGCGGTTGAGCTTCCGGGAGCATTTCAAGCGGCTGGCGCCAAGACTCCAGGCCGCCGCTCTCGCTCTCGGAAGACTCTTGCCAAACGTCGGGGGGCCCAGACGTTGGGTGTCGCCGACTTTATACAGGAGTCATAAAATCGATGGCCCTGTACGGCGCACCCATCTGGTGCGATGCGCTCAAGCCCGAGCACCGGGCGGTTTTGCTCGGTGCGCAGCGGGTGGTGGCCAATAGGGTCGCCCGGGCGTATCGCACCGTCGGGCAGGAGGCGGCGTGTGCCCTGGCGGGGACTCCCCCCTGGGACTTGGAAGCGAGGGTGCTAGCGGACCTCTACACCCGCTGCACCTTGCTCCGGTCCCGGGGCTTGGACCCCTCGCCAGGACAACGCGAAGCCTGGCGCAGACAAGCCCGCCTCGTCGTGTTCCGAAATTGGGAACTTCGGCTCGCAAGGCCGACGGCGGGGCGGGCGACGGTCGAGGCGATCCGCCCACATCTACAACAGTGGGCGGAGAGGCGGTACGGAAAATTGACGTACCGCCTCACGCAGGTGTTGACCGGACACGGGGCCTTTGGGCACTACTTGTGCCGGGTGGCCCAAAGAGAGGCCACCACAGCGTGTCACCAGTGCGGTGATCCAGACGACACCGCACTGCACACGCTGGCCCTGTGTCCGGCCTTCGATGGGCCTCGCGCCGTCCTCGTGTCTGCGCTGGGCGGAGTAGACGTCTCCGCGCTGCTGGCTGTTGTCGCAGCCGCGCTCAGCAGCCGCGCAGCGTGGGACGCACTGGCCTCCTTCTGCGAGACCGTTATGTCGCAGAAGGAGGCCGCGGAGCGCGTCCGGGAAAATGATCCGGGCGCGCCCCAAATACGCCAACGTCGGGTGGGGCGGCGAAGGGCCGCGCATGAGCGCGCCCTCCCACCCTAACCAGGGTCCGGACGGTGGCATGGGGGGTGCCATCGTCCGCAGTAGAGGACCCGCGACGGGGGGGCCACATTCGGTGCTATGGGTGTGGTCCCAGTATCAGGCGAGGAGGCCGACGCCCTTTACACGTCGGCCTCCATCAACAAATGCGATATTGCAACCCGCCGGCTCTCAACTGGCCGGCGGAAGCCCGCGGTCGGTGCATGAAGTAGTACTATGCGCTGCCATGCACCGACACAAAAACGCGGATGACGTAGCACAGCGGTTGAGGTTTAGTCAGTAAGAGTCTGACACTACCCGCGGCTCCCCCCGGGGTCGCGGGTGTCCATGAGGATTCCCCCGCTCTACCAAAAAAAAAAAAAAAAAAAAAGTTTGGTTTTTAGTTAGGTTAGGTTAGGTTTTAAGTTAGGTTAGGTTAGGTTTGGATTTTAGTTAGGTTAGGTTAGGTTTGGTTTTTAGTTAGGTTAGGTTAGGTTTGGTTTTTAGTTAGGTTAGGTTAGGTTTGGTTTTTAGTTAGGTTAGGTTAGGTTTGGTTTTTAGTTAGGTTAGGTTAGGTTTGGTTTTCAGTTAGGTTAGGTTAGGTTCGGTTTTTAGTTAGGTTAGGTTAGGTTTGGTTTTTAGTTAGGTTAGGTTAGGTTTTAAGTTAGGTTAGGTTAGGTTTGGATTTTAGTTAGGTTAGGTTAGGTTTGGTTTTTAGTTAGGTTAGGTTAGGTTTGGTTTTTAGTTAGGTTAGGTTAGGTTTGGTTTTTAGTTAGGTTAGGTTAGGTTTGGTTTTTAGTTAGGTTAGGTTAGGTTTGGTTTTTAGTTACGTTAGGTTAGGTTTGGTTTTCAGTTAGGTTAGGTTAGGTTTGGTTTTTAGTTAGGTTAGGTTAGGTTTGGTTTTCAGTTAGGTTAGGTTAGGTTCGGTTTTTAGTTAGGTTAGGTTAGGTTTGGTTTTTAGTTAGGTTAGGTTAGGTTTTAAGTTAGGTTAGGTTAGGTTTGGATTTTAGTTAGGTTAGGTTAGGTTTGGTTTTTAGTTAGGTTAGGTTAGGTTTGGTTTTTAGTTAGGTTAGGTTAGGTTTGGTTTTTAGTTAGGTTAGGTTAGGTTTGGTTTTTAGTTAGGCTAGGTTAGGTTTGGTTTTTAGTTACGTTAGGTTAGGTTTGGTTTTCAGTTAGGTTAGGTTAGGTTCGGTTTTTAGTTAGGTTAGGTTAGGTTTGGTTTTTAGTTAGGTTAGGTTTGGATTTTAGTTAGGTTAGATTTGGTTTTTAGTTAGGTTAGGTTAGGTTCGGTTTTTAGTTAGGTTAGGTTAGGTTTGGTTTTTAGTTAGGTTAGGTTCGGTTTTTAGTTAGGTTAGGATGGTTTGGTTTTTAGTTAGGTTAGGATGGTTTGGTTTTTTGTTAGGTTAGGTTTGGTTTTTAGTAAGGTTAGGTTAGGTTTGGTTTTTAGTTAGGTTAGGTTAGGTTTGGTTTTTAGGTTTACCTAGGGATAGCCGGGATAGCTGGGATAGAGTTCCCTAGGATAGCCGGGATAGAGTTCCCTAGGGATAGCCGGGATAGAGTTCCCTAGGAATAGCCGGGATAGCTGGGATAGAGTTCCCTAGGGATAGCCGGGATAGAGTTCCCTAGGGATAGCCGGGATAGCTGGGATAGAGTTCCCTAGGGATAGCTGGGATAGAGTTCCCTAGGGATAACCGGGATAGAGTAGTTCCCGTGGGATAGCCGGGATAGAGATCCCGAGGGATAGCCGGGATAGAGTTCCCTAGGGATAACCGGGATAGAGTTCCCTAGGGATAGCCGGGATAGAGTTCCCGTGGGATAGCCGGGATAGAGTTCCCTAAGGATAGAGTTAACCTAACCTAACTAAAAACCTAACCTAACCTAACCTAACTAAAAGCCTAACCTAACCTAACTAAGACCAAACCTAACCTAACCTTTTTTTTTTTTTTGGTAAAGCGGGGGAATCCTCATGGACACCCGCGACCCCGGGGGGAGCCGCGGGTAGTGTCAGACTCTTACTGACTAAACCCAACCGCTGTGCTACGTCATCCGCGTTTTTGTGTCGGTGCATGGCAGCGCATAGTACTACTTCATGCACCGACCGCGGGCGTCCGCCGGCCAGTTGAGAGCCGGCGGGTTGCAATATCGCATTTGATGGAGGCCGACGTGTAAAACCTAACCTAACCTAACCTAACTAAAAACCAAACCTAACCTAACCTAACTAAAAACCAAACCTAACCTAACCTAACTAAAAACCAAACCTAACCTAACTAAAAACCAAACCTAACCTAACTAAAAACCAAACCATCCTAACCTAACTAAAAACCTAACCTAACCTAACTAAAAACCAAACCTAACCTAACTAAAAACCAAACCTAACCTAACCTAACTAAAAACCGAACCTAACCTAACCTAACTAAAAATCAAACCTAACCTAACCTAACTAAAAACCAAACCTAACCTAACCTAACTAAAAACCTAACCTAACTAAAAACCAAACCTAACCTAACTAAAAACCAAACCTAACCTAACCTAACTAAAAACCAAACCTAACCTAACTAAAAACCAAACCTAACCTAACTAAAAACCAAACCTAACCTAACTAAAAACCAAACCATCCTAACCTAACTAAAAACCTAACCTAACCTAACTAAAAACCAAAACTTACCTAACTAAAAACCAAACCAAACCTAACCTAACTAAAAACCAAAACTTACCTAACTAAATACCAAACCTAACCTAACCTAACTAAAAACCGAACCTAACCTAACCTAACTAAAAACCAAACGTAACCTAACCTAACCTAACTAAAAACCAAACCTAACCTAACCTAACTAAAAACCAAATCTAACCTAACCTAACTAAAAACCTAACCTAACCTAACCTATCTGAAAACCCAACCTTACCTAAATAAAAACCAAACCTAACCTAACTAAAAACCAAACCTAACCTAACCTAACTAAAAACCAAACCTAACCTAACCTAACTAAAAACCTAACTTAACCTAACTAAAAACCAAACCTAACCCAACCTAACTAAAAACCAAACCTAACCTAACCTAACTAAAAACCTAACCTAACCTAACTAAAAACCTAACCTAACCTAACTAAAAACCTAACCTAACCTAACTAAAAACCTAACCTAACCTAACTAAAAACCAAATCTTTTTTTTTTTTGATAAAGCGGGGGAATCCTCATGGACACCCGCGACCCCGGGGGGAGCCGCGGGTAGTGTCAGACTCTTACTGACTAAACCTAACCGCTGTGCTACGTCATCCGCGTTTTTGTGTCGGTGCATGGCAGCGCATAGCATTACTTCATGCACCGACCGCGGGCTTTCGCAAAATATGTTGGAGGCCGACGTGTAAAGGGCGTCGGCCTCCTCACCTGATACTGGGACCACACCCATAGCATCGAATGTGGCACCCCGTCGTGGGTCCTCTACTACAGACGGTGGCACCCCCGTGCCACCGCCCGGACCCTGGTTAGGGCGGGAGGGCGCGCTTATGAGTGGCCCTTCGCCGCCCCACCCGACGACGGCGTATTTGGGGCGCGTCCGGATCGTTATCCCGGACGCACTCTGCGGCCTCCTTCTGCGACATAACGGTCTCGCAGAAGGAGGCCAGTGTGTCCCACGCTGCTCGGCTGCTGAGCGCGGCTGCGACAACAGCCGGCAGCGCGGAGACGTCTACTCCGCCCAGCGCAGACACGAGGACGACGCGAGGCCCGTCGAAGGCCGGACACAGGGCCAGCGTGTGCAGTGCGGTGTCGTCAGGATCACCGCACTGGTGACACGCTGTGGTGGCCTCTCTGCGGGCCACCCGGTACAAGTAGTACCCGAAGGCCCCGTGTCCGGTCAACACCTGCGTGAGGCGGTACGTCAGTTTTCCGTACCGCCTCTCCGCCCACTGTTGCAGATGTGGGCGGATCGCAAAAGAGTTCTAGCCTGTGAGCAATTTTACAAGTGATAAAAATTATATTTTTTGAGTTTTGAAACATTCTTACATGCTCTGCTGGCACTGGGACGTGAGTTCTGGACTCGAATCGAATCGTGCATTGCAGTTCTGCTATAGTTCTGTCTAAAACGAAAGAGTTCTAGCCTGTGAGCAGTTTTACAAATGATAAAAATTATATTTTTCGAGTTTTTAAGTTTTCGGACATGCTCTGCTGGCACTGGGACGTGAGTTCTGGACTCGAATCGAATTGTGCATTGCAGTTCTGCTATAGTTCTGTCTAAAACAAAAGAGTTCTAGGCTGTGGGAATATATTATAAGACAATGAAAATGATATTTTCGAGTTTTCGATCTGCTACGGGAAGTTAGCAGACCATTTTTTTTATTGTCTTTTTTTGGGACAAAAACGTCAGAACTATTTTTTAAAACTATCAGGAACTTTAGAACTTACCTGCATGCGAAAGGAACACACTTTTTTTTTGATCTGCTGCAAATTGATCTGCTACGGGAAGTTAGCAGAGCATTTCATCAATTTAATTTTTTGGGGTAAAAACAGCAGAACTATTTCTAAAAACTATCAGGAACTATAGAACTCAGCTGCATGCGAATAGAACTCTCTTTTTTTGATCTGCTGGACATTGATCTGCTAAGTTCACCCACATCTAAATTCGTCGGTCACGGACGACCGACATTGATACATAAAAAAAAAAAATCTTCGAATTACAGAATTAAGTTCCTTATCACGCCTTACCTTATAGTACCCGCCACACATGTTCTGCATGACATTGCAGAGCAGTCCCTCCCTAGCGTAGGGTCTGGCGCGCTTCTTGTGTCTGCGGGCTTTGCGCGGGTCGCGGGCCTCGCGCCGCAGGGCCTCGCCCGCCAGGCCCTCCGCGCGGCCCAGGGCCGACACCAGCCAGCCGTACAGGAACTCGTATAGGTACCTGGGAATAAAGGTTATAGTATATTATTATATTCCTTGTTTGATTCTATGTGAGAGTTTTTTTTTTTTGTATTGTGCCGTACAGATACCTAGCAGGGACGGTTATGTTACACAACGAAATCATCATCTTCCTGCCCTTATCCAAATTTACTTGGGGTCGGCGCAACATGTTTTTTCTTCTCAACATGTTGCTAATAGATTTGGCTATGGTTTTATAGTTGGCCGCCTGCCTGACACTAACCCTCTTTGGGAATGCGATTGTTGGTGGTTTACCCGCCACCATTCGGGTGACCCAAGGTGTTTGGTACAGTGCACTAGGTCTTAAGGTCCATTAGTCGCCTTTTACGACACCCATTGGAGGATATGGGGTGGCGCTATTCTTTATATCCGGACACCACACGGATATTTTACACAACGAAATCATGTTTAAATAAAAAAATAGAAGTTCAGACGACTTATAGAAACAACTCTCCTCGAGCCATTTTGGTATCAGTTAGAATCTGAATTGTCATAATTAAGGACTTGTATACCTTTCGTCAATTCGTTATGACCAATAAGCCTTTACGACTGTCGATAGTCAATAACGATTGAATTTTTACACAGCTTATTAATTCGTTTTTGCTAAGTAACTTTCTAGTACTATGGTAAATTACACTTTTCAAAAACATGCTGTCTGTCATTCCACTTGACAGTTCCAAGACAATGTGAAATTACAATTTGATTATACATAACATAATGGTTTCATTCTACACTACCTTATTGAAAAAGGTAGACCGGACATTATATGTTACTGGTAAAAAATTCTGAGTCAATCACTATATTGTTAAGCTTACTTATAATTGGATAATGTTGTCAAATCGTAAACTTTTATTAGAATCAATAAAATTAACATATTGCCATAAAGAAGGAATAAAGGCATAAAGCCACTTACCAGAAGATATAATGGTACTCGTGCACGCTGTAGAGCTCGAGCTCGAGCCCGGACAGCAGGTAGGCGATCATGACGCGCAGCACGTGGTACAGCACCCACGTGCCGAAGCACGCGCGCGGGCCCGCGCCCGCCGCACCACTCACCACCGCGTCCACGCTCTCCGCCTGTATCACGGAACTAGACGTAAGTATCAAACTTATAAACAATTATAATATTTTATAATAAGTTTCATGGACAAATTTGTAGTCAAATACTGGAAGGTTTAAACCTCATGCCTTTAAACCCTTGAATAAAAATTGAAAACGATAAAGTGAGTTGATATATAGTGTGACGTCACGCCTTTACTCACGTGCCGTAGCTAGCTCCCACTTCCACACGATTCACTATCTTCGATAAACATTTTTAGTATTTCGTCATCTACACTAATATTATAAAGAGAAAAACTTTGTTTGTTTGTTTGTAATGAATAGGCTCAAAAACTACTGGACCGATTTTAAAAATTCTTTCACCATTCGAAAGCTACATTATCTACGAGTAACATAGACTATATTTTATTTTGGAGAAAATAGGTTTTCGTAAGATATTTGGATTTTTCGGACACAAACTGAAAAAAATCAACCAAAGTAACCAAATATACACGCGGGCAAAGCCGCGAGAGGACAGCTAGTAAACAATATAATTATAATAAGTTGTATGGACAAATTTGAAGGTGGCAGGTTTAAAACCCCATGCAGGGAAGTGTGAATTTTTCAAGTCATTTCTACTTTTTAAATTAAAACAAAACACTACTAGCTAGTAAACTGCGAAGGAAATCATGAAGAAATCTGGGTGTTGGAGTAGATTTGTTGATAATACATACTATTTAGTCCGTTAGACACATTCGATAAAAAATATTAGACAGGATTTTTTCTTTTATCACTTAAATAAAAAAGTAAGAAGATACAGTGAGATGAAATTTTGTGTGACTTCACGCCTCAGTATACTTTTTACTAACAAGTAACTGCACGAATAGTCTAGTGGTATAGGTCACCACGCCAAATACCAGTGTAAGCGACGTGTCGTGGGTTCGCAACTCCCCGTGTTAGCAAACGTGATCAACGCTTATTAATAAAAACAAGATAAATCCAAGCCCTGTTGTCGAACATTTCGAGTTAGAGGCTGTTGTTATTATTCATTAATTCTAGTTTACCTCTTCCTGCAACGCAGCAAACTCGTCAAGTAACAACGCGAGCTTGTCCCGCTGCCGCGCGCGGTTGTGTCCGAACACTTGCAGTAACACCGCGAACGGACGCACGCAGCGAGCTAAGAAGTTCTCCACGAACTCACGAGCCTAGAAAAGATATATCATATTAAATAACATTTGTGAATAAATCTAATTGTCTATTGTTAGTCTTGTTTTAGTCATAGCCACAACCAGTGGCGAAGGGTCCATATAACTCGATTCCTACCGGCTTCCCTTTTGAAATATGGCAAATACTAAGATTCAGTTTATTTAAGTATCATTTAAAAATATCAACTATAACTATAATAATTTAAATTAATAATGTACGTGTATAGCCTTTACTTGAAAATAACAATAAACGCCTAAACTTTTTTTTTTAGCAAAACGCATGCAATAAACGCCTACAACTTTTATTGTAAACCCACGATTCGCTTTACCGGTTAAAAGGTAAGCCGGGACCCAAATCGGGAATCGAGTACATCTACTTCATAGTGCGATCTCTTTTACTCCATTGAGTAAAAGTGAGACACTATGTACATTGACACATTGAACAACCGCGGCCAATAAGGACTTAGGGAAGCCGGTGCAGAGCGGCTTATGACAAAGATAGAAAATATAAATGCGTACGCCAGAAAGAGATGCAATATAAACTTCGTACCGGTACGTCAACTGAACATGACAGCTGACGTTTACGTTCGCGCTAATATTATAAAAGTTTTATTTATTATTTTCACCGGTTCATTTGCATTAGATTAGGTGTATTCGTATCATAATTTAGAATCTTTAGTATTATTACTTGTTATTGATCAGTGTAGTGATAGTGCAGTAAAAACAAAATTACATCAGTTCAGTGTTATTGTTTGGTTATCGTCTATTCGAATAAATATTTAGGTAAGTCAGAATTATAAAGATTGTTGATTTAGTTTGTAGATCTATTAGAAAGTAGTTATTTTTGTTATTATTAAGTAAATTCGATAATATAGCGGCATTAGTGAACGTAGAATGCTGTCTAACAGATTATTTGCTGATTGAGGTAAAAAACTTTTTCAAAGTAGAGTTTTGAAAAAGACCTGACATGATTTGAATTAATTACAAAAGACGATCAAACATTTTAACAGTTCTTTGTACGACAAAATATCATTGGCTCACAGGAAGTTTTAAATTAAATAAAATGTTTTGTTTGCTTTGTAATTCTCAGATCCAATACTCAATATCTTATTTCATTCCACATAGTAATATAGATCAAAATTTGGACCCTGTCTGTAGGACAAGTTAGTAGTAGATATGTACAGCATAGTATACATATATGTGGGAAGGTTTAAAATATTGTGTTTATAGTTTCTATATTTATGTACTTATACTATTTGTATATTATTGTTATAACATTACAATCTTCTCAATATGACAATATACATATTATTATAAGTAATTTAGAAGTGTTGTATATTGTTGTTTTGCAACTTAACAACAATATAAATATTCATATTTTAATTATAATATGCACTTAAGTGCATGTTTATGTGGCCACCAACTTTTATATATTTTGTATTTTATAATTTAGTTGCATTTTATTTTATAGTAAACATTTTAATTTGTCTATCAGTTAGATATTCATTTATTGTACTTATAGTAGCATTTTGATTGTAAAAAGGTTTTAAATTATAAATTATTACTGTATTTCTCTTATTTTTTTTTAAATTTTTAGGGTGTTTATAATTCTAGTAGTGAATAGAGCTACACAGGGTTTAATGCTCTTATTAATTCATCTAAAATACATGTTCAGACAAAAAAACATATCCATACTTCTTGTTTATCGTTGCATGATAATAATGCAATTTTTGGACGGGCTTCCCTTTTAAGAAAATTCACCCTTCGCCACTGGCCACAACAGAAGGAAACGGGATGGAAATAAAGAAGAGGGGGAAATGAAAATGTGCATCACCACAATTAAATCCATGTTGCTTGTGACATATGAGCCAGAAACCGTTGGAAAAGACGAAGATGGAATCTGAATAACAGAAAGAAAACAAGACAAAAACCATTGATAAAAAATCTTGTGATACACTTTACGTAGAACCTAACTGTTGCCGATCTTAGTTTACTCAAACTTACTTGTGGAGTTGACAACGTAGGGATTTGGCCGATGGGTTGATGAAAGACTTGAAGAATTCCCAAAGGATCTTGATGAAGGCGTGTTGCGATCGTTTGTGTGAACTGTAGTTCAACGTAGTCGTCAAACTACCAATCGTACCTGACTTATACTCGTGGTGTTTATAGCATTGGTAATTAGCACGTTGAGGTCGGTGTGTTAACAGATCACTATGACTTTTCTAAGGAACTCGATGAAGGCGTGTAGTGGTCATGGTTGGCCGATGAAAAAACACAATGTGTGACTTATACTTAATTGTGGCGTTGACAGCATAGGGGATTTGGACGTCAAGGCGGGTGGGTTGACGAAGCACTTGATGGATTCCCTAAGGATCTCGACGAAGGCGTGTTGCGGTCGCGGTTGTCCGATGGGCCCGTTCATCGCGCTCTGAGCCATGGACGCCGTGTTGGCGGTTATATATGACTTATAGACTTATACTCACTTGTGGCGTTGACAGCATAGGGGATTTGGACGTCAAGGCCGGTGGGTTGACGAAGCATTTGATGGATTCCCTAAGGATCTCGACGAAGGCGTGTTGCGGTCGCGGTTGTCCGATGGGCCCGTTCATCGCGCTCTGAGCCATGGACGCCGTGTTGGCGGTTATATATGACTTATAGACTTATACTCACTTGTGGCGTTGACAGCATAGGGGATTTGGACGTCAAGGCCGGTGGGTTGACGAAGCATTTGATGGATTCCCTAAGGATCTCGACGAAGGCGTGTTGCGGGTCGCGGTTGTCCGATGGGCCCGTTCATCGCGCTCTGAGCCATGGACGCCGTGTTGGCGGTTATATATGACTTATAGACTTATACTCACTTGTGGCGTTGACAGCATAGGGGATTTGGACGTCAAGGCCGGTGGGTTGACGAAGCATTTGATGGATTCCCTAAGGATCTCGACGAAGGCGTGTTGCGGTCGCGGTTGTCCGATGGGCCCGTTCATCGCGCTCTGAGCCATGGACGCCGTGTTGGCGGTTATATATGACTTATAGACTTATACTCACTTGTGGCGTTGACAGCATAGGGGATTTGGACGTCAAGGCCGGTGGGTTGACGAAGCATTTGATGGATTCCCTAAGGATCTCGACGAAGGCGTGTTGCGGTCGCGGTTGTCCGATGGGCCCGTTCATCGCGCTCTGAGCCATGGACGCCGTGTTGGCGGTTATATATGACTTATAGACTTATACTCACTTGTGGCGTTGACAGCATAGGGGATTTGGACGTCAAGGCCGGTGGGTTGACGAAGCATTTGATGGATTCCCTAAGGATCTCGACGAAGGCGTGTTGCGGTCGCGGTTGTCCGATGGGCCCGTTCATCGCGCTCTGAGCCATGGACGCCGTGTTGGCGGTTATATATGACTTATAGACTTATACTCACTTGTGGCGTTGACAGCATAGGGGATTTTGGACGTCAAGGCCGGTGGGTTGACGAAGCATTTGATGGATTCCCTAAGGATCTCGACGAAGGCGTGTTGCGGTCGCGGTTGTCCGATGGGCCCCGTTCATCGCGCTCTGAGCCATGGACGCCGTGTTGGCGGTTATATATGACTTATAGACTTATACTCACTTGTGGCGTTGACAGCATAGGGGATTTGGACGTCAAGGCCGGTGGGTTGACGAAGCATTTGATGGATTCCCTAAGGATCTCGACGAAGGCGTGTTGCGGTCGCGGTTGTCCGATGGGCCCGTTCATCGCGCTCTGAGCCATGGACGCCGTGTTGGCAGGCGATGGGCTGAGGTACAGCAGCTGTAGTGCCGAGCGGGACAGGATACACGCGCGCTGGCGACTGAATTCCATGAAGAAGTCCTAAGAAGAGAGAGAAAAAGATAAGTATTTTCTTTTTATATTTCATTTTCGGTTTTAACTGATCTTGGCCAGGAAATGTTAACTTTTTCATATAACATATTAATTTTTTGCATTTTTTGTCAGTTACTCAAACGTTTAGATTAGTTTACAGCAACGGCGTACTAAATTAAATTACTTTATGTTCAATGTACCAATTTTGATATGGAGCCCAGGATATAACACAAAAACAAATATAAAACCGTATAAAAGATTATAAACGGTATAAAAAAATTGAAGCTGTGAAAATAAAACACGTAAAAATGTGTCTTCTTAATCCCTCTCCAGTCCTGTTGGATTGCCTCCATCAAAGGAATGGAGAGTGCACCGTTATTCGCGCAAACACTTTCCCACTATAATATATTTCGCGTAGCTGGCCTGTGTCATAGTAACACTATCTACCATAGCCAAAATCTGTCCAGACATTAGATATTATAACAAAAAAATTACCAATGCCGTATGGAAGTTAGTACAAGACGTGATCTTCCACGCGTGCCGGAGCCTCGTGACCAGCTCGTCGAAGTACAGCAACGCCTCGGCCCGCGGCTTGATGCGCGTGTAGCGAGGGAACGTCGGCGGGAGTAGGCGCTGGTTGATCATCGGCTCGAACCCCATTGGGTTTGGAGAGTCGGCTGGAATGTGAGTCTTAAGGTGAGTGGGTTAAGGTTTAAAATGCTTTGATTTTGTTTTAGTACTTGATTGCCCTGAAATTGCCCTTTAAATGAAAGAAAAACTAGAATTTTAAGAACCTATACGGTATACCAGCACTTAACTAAAGTATTG